>JAVXUO010002161.1:0-344366 GCA_033065855.1 Escallonia rubra | reverse complement strand
AATAGGTGTTTTACAACTTTGAGTAGAAATTAAAAAAACGAGATTACAAAGTAATGACATAAGTAATAATAATAAATTAACACAAGGATTTATACTGGTTTGGCCCCACCACCTCACGTCCAGTCCCCGAGCACTCCACACTAGGGAGACTTACTCGAGCCTTCCACTAACCAGCTAGCTTCGGGTGCTAGCTCAAACTGTAGTACAATTTCTGAAATCCTTCCAAGGTTTCCAACAATTTACAATTGAAAAGAAATTTACAATGTAATACAACAGACAAACTCCTTCTTTAGTAGATGTTACAATGAATAATCTAAGACTAACCCTTCTTATGTGGGAAGATCTATATTCTTTCAAGAACCAAAACTAAGAAGCTTGCAATTTTCTCAAAGATAACTCACTCAATAGAGAATAGATGAATATGTAAGAATAAGATGAGAGAGTATTTTGAGAGGAGTAAGAGGAGGAGAGGAGGAGAAGAAGGGAGGAAGAAAGGGAGAGGAAAAGGGAAGAAGAAAGGGAAGAAATGAGAAGAATGAGGGAAGAAGAGGAAATAAGAGGAAAATGCAAGGCGAAGGGGAAAGCGGTCGATGCCGGGCAAACCATGCACGGCTTGGATTCTCTTGGCGTGATGGGTGATGATGGAGGAGCCCGAAAGAAGTCAAGGAAGAAGCAAAGTGCGCGGCGCTACGGTGGAGCGAGTGGGCATTCACAGTTGCCGCGGGGCGACATGCTTGATGACGACAAGGACGCACCTGTGCCGGTTGATGCATAGGGTATGCCTTTGAGTTTCGCTGATGGTGGAGTGAGGAGCTTTGATCAAACTCCAAGCCAGAGCAACGTATTACTGACCGCGAAGGGGGCGGTGCCCGGGTGTCCACCCGAAGGGTTGTGGAGGGAGTTGGCGCGACGAGTGTCTGCTGAGGTGTTTTCGGTGCCTTGGAGCTCTGCATCGATGGGTGATGGTCCTATGGTCCCTTCACCGTATGTCCGTGCGCCGAGCTTCGATGTTGCTCCCGTGATGTCGCCGCGGTATGTACCAGGTTTGTTGGCTGAGCGAGGGGACATTCTGTGGTCACCTGTCGTGTTCAAGGGCCACAATGCCATGCCGGCCAGTTGGGGCTTTTGGTGCGTGCACATGTTGGGGTGCGAGGTTTGGAGAGAGAGGTTGGAGGCGCTTGGGCTAGTAGCGGCGGTGGAGGCGACGTACAAGGGTGTTGATCCTGTGAGGGACATTAGCGGCCTCACATTTTTACTTTCGCGGTGGAGCTCACAGAAGCATTCTTTCATTACGGAGTTCGGGGAGATTGGTCCGACGCTTCTGGATGTCGTGACATTGACCGGCCTACCGATGCATGGGACAGAGGATGCCCGCGTACCGAAGTTGACAGCGGAGGAGCGCTTGACTGTCAAGGCGTTGAGTGGTTTTCTGTCGGATACGAAGCTCAACCGCAAAGGCACGTATAGTCGGTGGATTCAGCACTTCTATGGCACAGTGGTCATGCGGCCCGGGCAGAGGGTGATGTCGGACGATGACTTCCATATGGGTCCTTGTTACAGGGATGAGAGATACGAGCTATCTGCCTTCCTTGCCATGTTTCTTTCGAGGTACGCCGTTTTGTTATTTTCATCCTTGCATTACTCGTATGTTGCATATCCATTGCTTTGTACATGTAATGTGTCGATTGTTATACTTAGAGAAAAAAATCATGCTTAAGAACAAAGAGAAGTAATGTAGCATGCTGCCATGTGTTATACCGCATATTCTCCTAGGGTGGGGTGATCATGATGGGTGTCTCATTGTCTATACGTATAGGTTTGTGTTGGAGGGGACACCTGAGGATGGTGTTTCTCAGAAGGTCTTCCCGTTAGCGGTGCGGATGGCTGCAGGCAACCGCATTGGTTTGGCACCGATATACTTAGGCACTTTGTATTCACGTCTAGACCAGTTTTCGAATGACATGCAAAGATCGTATGGGCGGTATCAGGTGTCGACCTATGTCGATTGGATGTTCTTGCAGAGGTATCTGTTCGAGTGCTACGTAGAGTACAGGCCTTTGGGATACCCGAAAGTACATCCCTCGCCGAGGAAGGGAACAGTGACGCGTCCGGGGAAGTCCATGGTAGTATTGAAGTGGTACGCGGGAGGACGGGTTTATGCTTGGGTTGGCGGCAAGAGGCCTGCATGCGAGTTATCACAGGTGTTCGATGTGCGAGACGCGTGCCTTAGCCGTCTGTATGTCAACATGCACTCTTCATACGTGACTCCTCCCTCGATGCATTTGCGGGACATCAGTTCACGGTTGGACAGCAAAGCAGACTTGACAGAGCTTGAGGTATCCCTGTTAGTGGCCTTCTTTCCGGGGTGGCTTCCGGTATTGACCGATGATGGCGGGAAGCCGGCCGCCTGCCGGTATTTCGTTGCACGCTATAGTCCAGACCGCTTAGTCTTGTCCTTTGGCTATGATCTGGAGCCCCCCTGTGGTTATGCCCGACCTTGGAATGTTGACACGGCCTTCTGGTATGTCATGCTAGGGAAGGCGCGTTCGTGGCCGACACTGACGGACGAGTGGAGGAGACCTAGTTCGTTGTCCACCGGAGTGGTCACAGTTGGGTATGCCCGTTGGTGGGAGAGAGTGCGGACTACGTGGTATGAGTGGTTAGTGCAGGGGCCATCCGACAGGCCGCGGGTTGATGTCTTCATTGGTGACAGGGGGTTAGGACTGGTGTCACTACAGGTGGCGAAGCAGTCCGGCATGACTGCATTGGTCACCGGTGTTTCAGAGTATGGTGGGCGACATGGAGACATGAGACCCGAGGTGGTGGTGGGAGAGGTGTTACTGCGCGCGAGCCAGCGCCAGCCCACGTGCCTAGGGTACCGGGTGCCGGCAAGGGTCCCCTTTCGTCAGTGAGAGTGGGGATGATGGAGAGCGCGCAGCGTGGCGGCGGGGGTCCTTCAGCAGGCGGCGGCCATAGGCCGAAGAGGCCGCGTGTGGCGTTGCAGTATTCTGACTCTGAGGTTAGTGTTACCATTTTGTTTTTTTTTGTTTCATAGTTGCCGATCATTGTGTTACTCATGTGCTAAGTTTTTTTTTTTTTTTTTGTCAGGAGCTCGAAGATGACATAGATGCAGAGTCGTCTGAGACAGCGGAGGATGCCGAGGTTGTCTTTGATGATGGCGAGGACATGGATGCCGAGGCTGGCTTTGATGCTGGCGAGGACATGGATGCCGAGGCTGGTAAGGACATGGAGGCTGCCGATATGCCTGGGGAGACAGATAGGGAGACCATTGTGGATGCTGGGGCTGTGGATACCGAGGTTGTCGCTGAGGTAGAGGAGGCAGTGGTCGAGGCAGTCGACGAGGTAGAGCAGATGAATGCCGAGACTGCCAGCGCGGTTGGTTCCATGGACAGGGGGGCAGTTGAGGAGGTAGGGGCAGCAGAGAAGGCGGCGGCCTACCTCGTGGAACCAATCGGTCATTCTAGTCCATCGCCTGTCCCGGTCGAAGCAGTTGAGTCTCCATTCGGTGGCCAGATGGGTGGTTCCTCCTTGTTTGATGGGTCTGATTGGTGGGCGGTGAGGGAGCCGGACGCTTCGTCCGGCGTTCATCATGTTTTTACTGCTACACATATGCCTACTGTAGATCCGTCCCCGCAACCTGAGGCACTTGTTCCACTAGCAGCGGAGTCTGTTCCGGAGGCATTATCAGGTTTGGTGGCGGATACTGGTGATACTCTGTTAGCGATGCATTCTGGTGCAGTGGATGCATAGTCGGCAGGTGGTGGCATTGCAGGGGTTGGTGATGCTCGTGGTAGATCCCCGGTCGTACAGCCAGACATGATCCCATGGGACGGTGTGGAGTTGTCGGATGCGGTAGCATGTCATCTGGAGATGGTTAGAGTGCAGCACCCATAAACATTTGCTGACTTTGCCCTGATTCGTGGTGCAGCATTCTCGAAGGCGATGTATACGGCCTTCGTGGAATGGTTGGTCACCTTTGGTGCAGTGCCGGTCCCGAGTTGGACTCTAGCAATCATATGATAGTACCTCTCAGAGCTTACGCTCTTCGCGGCCCTTGGCTTTCAGTTGGACTAGCTGGCGGACTACATCAGATCGAGAGGCCAGAGTGCTGAGGCGGCGGCGGGACTGACTCTGATCGGAGCTTAGGAGGTTGCATTGCAGGGTCAGAGACGTGTGCTTGATGCCGAGGTGACAGCGAGGACCCAGGAGGTGACAGGGCTGCGCGCCCAACTTAGGGAGGCAGAGAGGCGGTTGGCCAAGACGGAGGGTCGACGAGCTGATTGGGGTGGCAGGTGGTCTGATCTTCAGGCACAACGGTTGACATTGGAGATGTATACCTCCGATCCTATCAGTTCATTATTTTCTCCTTTACATTAGATGTGATGTACTTTTCATTTTGCTAGTAGTCATTGGTCCGTAGTGGCCTGCAAACCTGTGACCTGTATGCATTTTGTTGATATTGATATAGCAGTCATATGGTTATTTTGTACCTGTGTTTGTTGTGAGGTGATGCTTAGCTTTTGATGTGGTTGTATATCTTGCATGTGGTGTCTTCCCATTGTGGTTCCCCCTTCCCCGCCCATAGTAAGCGACTTAGTGAACGATGTGTGAATGAAAGAGTGCGTTACATACAGTAGTTGAGGCGAGTGAATGATCTTTGCATTGATAGTATTTGGGCCAAAATGCCATTACATGAATAAAGCAAGAACTTGTAATAAACAACAAAAGTTACAAGTCATGAACATGTGTGCATATACTAAAATGATGTGTGTAAATGTTCTAAGCTGTGGGCGGGTAGGGCTGGGGGAACACTCCGCTGCTGGTCATGCATAATACTTCTTCAAATAGCGGCCGTTGATAGGTGCCGTGATTTGTCCATCTTCCGTGTTGAGTAGGAGGTTGGTCTCTAGCTTCATGTACTTGAAGTGGTCCTTCCCAATTCGGTGTGAACTTGGGGGCTGACATGTTGGCGCGTACATGTTTGGCGGCTTGGAGAACAAGGTCGCCCTCGACGAATGTTCGTTGCTTCACAGTCTTTCCATATGCCTTGGTGAGTTGTTCGTGGTATTTCTTCATACGGCGCAAGGCATTGGCTCTCCTTTCATCAAGTCCTTCAAGGGCGGTCATTCTGGTTTCTTCCTCCCCAAGCCCACTGCTTAGGGAGAGTCTGGCTGATGCGACCGCAATCTCGGCTGGTACTACACACTTGTCCCCGTAGACAAGGGAAAATGGTGTGGCCTTTGTTGTTGTGTGCTTGAAGGTTCGATAAGCCCAAAGTGCAAGGCTTAGCTTCTCGGACCATGAACCACTTACATCATGGACCATTCGTGATAATACCCGCAGTAGAGTCTTGTTAGAAGCTTCGGCTTGACCATTCCCTTGTGGGTAGTAAGGAGTGGATGTAGCGTGGTTGATGTTGTATCCTTCCATGAAAGCTCGGACATCCCTGTTGATGAATGGCGTGCCGTTGTCAGATATGATACACCGGGGGATACCAAAGCGACAGACGATGTGGTCGCGTAAGAAGTTGGCGATGACGCCTCTCGTGGCTCGTCGTAGAGGTATGGCTTCGACCCACTTTGTGA
The DNA here is from genome assembly GCA_033065855.1 of Escallonia rubra. Lineage (NCBI taxonomy): Eukaryota > Viridiplantae > Streptophyta > Magnoliopsida > Escalloniales > Escalloniaceae > Escallonia > Escallonia rubra. Next base: position 338,760 of record JAVXUO010002161.1, on the reverse strand, counting down.
AACGTTCCGTTGTGACCATGATCCAAGTGTGACCCCGTGATGTTGGGTGGATGGGGCCTATGAGGTCGAGAGCCCAGGAGTGAAATGGCTAAGGGGCCAAGATCATGCGGAGGTCGAACGCCGGCGTGTGCGTTATGTCCGCGTGTCTTTGACAGGGTTGGCAATTTCGGACATGAGAGATCGCGTCAGATTCCATAGTTGGCCAGTAGTATCCCATCCTTAGTAACTCTACATACAACTTCTGAGAACCTTGATGCTCACCACAATCACCATTGTGCACTTCGTTAATCACCTCGACTGCTTGGGCACCCTACAGGCATCGCAGGGTGCGTCCCGAAAATCCCTTGCGAAACAACTCTCTTTCTGTCACGAAATACTTGACCGACTTGCGCTTGATAGATCGTACCGAGCTGCGGTCAGGGGGTAGAACCCCATGGGATAAGTACTGGATGCAAGGCTGGCGCCAATCACCATCGACGTTAATGACAAGAGCTTCTGCACTGTCGGGGGCGTACGAACACTCGGGACAGTCCCCTTGTATGTCTGAGGCATCCTTGGCCATGGATGGCCAATCAGCGGCCCATACGCTGAAGGCGACGGTGGGACCAATCGAGGCCGCAACACTTCTGATGGCCGAGCTGTAATTTGTGCTTTGCTTCTTCCAGGGCCAAGCACCTGGCCAGAGTGCCTCCGGGGCATCGTCTGTACAAGACGTCTCCCAACATCAAGAAATCTGTAAGGGTAGATGCGGTAGCAAGAAATGGCGCCTTAAGTTGGTCGACGATTGGCTGCCTCCAATCGTCTGCAGTAATGTCTTCGGGACTAGGTCCAATGTCGTGCATGGTTCCGTCCTCTTGATGATGGTTAGCATTCGTTGCTCACCATCAACCTCCATCTTGACGCGATCGTGGCCAAGCTGTCCGCATGTCGGTTGTGGCACCTGTTATGATGTTCGTACTGGATATCGCCAAATCTTCCTTCCAAGTATTGCACCAAGGCACGATAAGGTGCCAAGGCTGGCTCCTTGACTGCGAACTCCCCATCGGCTTACTTCATGATCAAGTTCGAGTCTCATTTCACGCACAATGCCTTAGCCCCCATACTGGTAGCCAACATGAGGCCAATGACAAGTGCCTCATACTCAGCTTCATTGTTAGACACCGGGAATGCAAGCTTGAAGGATAGGGATGTGGTAACACCCTCTGAATTTTGAAAGACAATGCCGGCACCCCATCCAGGAAGGGGAGCTCCATGGGGACCTTTGCTAGTGGCTGAGCCGTCGAACTCAAGCGTCCACAATTCACCAATGTCAAAGGTCAGGGTCGTCTCTTCCCCAGGCAATTGATCTGAGGTCGGTTCATATTGTTGGCGTGGGAAGAAGACCAAGAGGTCCGCGAGTGCTTGGCTCTGTAGAGCTGTAGGATTCTTGATGGATAGGACGAACTCGGCCAATAATAGCACTGAGCGAGTAAGCCGGCCAGACAGGGCAGGGCGCGTGAGCATGTATCGTAATGGATCGGGCTTGGTGACAAGTGTGATCGGGTGCGACAAGAAGTAGTGTCTGAATTTCTACGAGGCGTAGACCAAGGTGAAGCAGTGCTTCTCGAGCTCAGAGTAATTGGCTTCGGGGCCCCTGATTGATCGGCTGAGATAATAAACCGGGCGCTCCACCCCATCCACCTCTTGGGCAAGCAATGCCCCTATGGACCTGGGCGTGGAGGTCAAATAAAGCAAGAGTGGGATACCTCGTTGCGGCATGTGCATGGTCTGCGACGACATGAGAACCGCCTTGATCTGTTCGAATGCTTGTTGTTGGGGCGCACCCTGACTCCACGGTGCGCTCTTGCGCGTTTAGTGCTGGAAGGGCGTGATGAGTTCGGCCAAGGCAGGGATGAATCGGCGGAGGTAAGAGACCTTGCCGAGGAAGCTCTTTAACTGTTTGGTGCTCTTGGGAGGGGGCATCTCTTGGATAGAGGCGGCCTTAGAAGGGTCAATGTCAATGCCCTGTCGACTGACCAAAAAGCCGAGGAATTTGCCGGAGGAGACTCCAAAGGCACATTTCAACGGATTCATCTGCATGTTGTATTGTCGACAACGATCGAAGACTGCCCGAAGGTCCGTGAGATGTTCACTTTCCTTTTTAGATTTGATGATAAGATCGTCGACGTAGTCCTCCACTGTGCGGTGTATCATGTCATGGAAGATTGCTGTCATTGCTCTTTGATATGTTGCACCCGCATTCTTAAGGCCGAAGGGCATGACTTTCCAACAAAAGTTACCCATAGGGGTGCAGAAGGCTGTCTTGGCACAATCGTCGGGGTTCATCCGGATTTGGTTGTAGCCCGCGAAACCATCCATGAAAGATAAGGTTTCGTGTCCGGCAGCTGCCTCGGTGAGCATGTCGATGTTGGGCAGTGGGAACTCGTCTTTGGGGCATGCCTTGTTCAAGTCCCGAAAGTCAATACAAACACGGACTTGGCCGTTCTTCTTTTGCACAGGAACAACATTAGCCACCAGAGAGGATGAGTGATGGGTTCAATGAAGCCAGCTTGTAAAAGTCGTTCGATCTCTTGCTTGATCTTCAGTTCGAGCTCGGGGCGAAAGGTTCGCGGATGCTGTCGAATAGGGCTGAACCCGTTAACAATGTTGAGATGGTGTGTCACCAAGGCTGGATCCAATCCGGGCATTTCGTTGTAACTATGGGCCAATACGTCGCGATATTCGCGGAGGAGAGTAATCAGTCCTTCTCTTCGCCCCGGGGCGAGTTTCGTGCCGATGTAGGTCAGTCGAGGTTCCTCACCCGGGTCAGCCAGGTTAATTTCTTCAAGATCTTCGGCCTGCGGTTGAGGGTCGTCTTCATAGCAGGGCGGGGCAGCGCTCGGGGTAAGCTTAGGGTCTGGCGGGTAATGCTCGGCCGTACAACACCACTATGTCTCCTTGGGTAGGTCGGGGTCAAGGGGTTAGAAGACGGACCCCTCGAACACCGTCATAACTGGTAGATCACTCTTCTGTCTTTGATGACGCGTTGGAAGGTGGCTTCAAACTTGTGTTTCTTGGACTTGGGGGATGAAGGCGAGGAATTGGTCAGGACATCAGATGGCGCCGTCGAGGTTGATGCCTTGTTTCCGTTGCCTTTCTTGTACTTGGACTTGGGGGGCTTGTTCCCACACAGCTCGTCCCAATCTGGTAGTTTGGTGGAATGAATGTGAGTAGCATTCTCACCATCGACATCAAGCTCAGTGAAGAAGGAGGCCTCGGCGAAGTAAGACTTGGCACATTCAAAAGGGGCCTTGGTCGCGGGGATGGTTACTGCTACCTCATGTCCCGTAAGACTGGCCACCAGCTTCACACACTGGTGGTACGTCGAGGGGACAGCCTTGTTGATATGAATCCAAGGTCGCCCAAGCAGGAGGTGGAAGGAAGACTCACTGTCTATCACGTGAAAAGTAATGTCACGACGGACAGTTCCGACCATGAGGTCGACAGTGATGTGGCCAAGGGTGGACTGGGGGCCTTGCCCGAAGCCAGTAATTTTGATGGGGTCACGGATGATCCTCCTTGGTGGTATATCGGCCTGCTGCAAAGTGATGAGAGGGATGATGTTGATCGAGGCGCCGCCGTTTACAAAGGCGCGGCGGAAGCCTGTGCCGTTAACAGTGCACTCAACGTACATCGGCCGGTTATGGTGCTCAATCGGTGGTGAGTCCTTGTCCAAAAAAATGAATGCAGTGGAAGGGATATGTTTGAGCTCGACCTTGGCGGCGAAGCATTTGGGCCCGAGGCCGGTGGTGACCTCGATCAAACAGTCTAAGAGATAAGTCCGCGCTGCAGGTGAAAACCCCATTTCATCAAAAAAGCCTTTGATCTTCGTCATTTGGCCAGCCGAGGACACTGGCTGGGGGATAGAAGGTACACAAGTTTTGACAATAGGCGAGACTTCTGCAGAAGCTTCAGGGACGGGCGACTCGACGTGGTCGGTAGCAACCATGAGCACCTGATGCTCGCAGTTGTTGTTGCCATGATTTGGGTATGGGTTCTTCCGCACATCGTGGTTCTTTCGCAGCTGTAGGTCGCCTGACGCGATCTTCCTTGCAAAAATAGCTCGCAATGCATTACAGTTCTTGAGAGGATGGCCAAGGGCCTGGTGGTAGGGGCGGTAGTTGGGCCTGGTTCTTTCTTCGTCTGTGATGGGGATCCGCACAGGTGGCAACTTGAAGTTGTTATCATTGGCAACTCATTCTGTCAAGAGCCCTTTCACCGTATTCAAATCACATGAAAAGGCAGGCGGAGTCTCCTGCTGTCACCGTTTATCGGAGCGTTGGTCCTCATCCGGGAACTGACGCTTAAAACCAGTGTAATTATTGATGTTGCTGTTGCTGGTGCTGTTGCGCTGGGTACTGGATGTGTCTGCTGAGGCCAGCAGCGCATTCTGCGGGCGAGGCCTCCATGGTTTGACGTGCCCGACTGTCTCGTAAGTACGTCGTGCCGTTTCCTTGAGGTGTCCCCATGACTTCAAGTGCAAGTTCTCGAGGTGCACCCGATAGACGTCGTTCATGCTCTTGATGCATATGGGCACCAATGTCTCATCTTTACTGAAATCTGTACATTCGAGACACTTAAGATAAAAATGATGCACATACTTGGTCAAGTCTTCGCCGGGGGCCTGGCGAATGCCGGCGATGTCCACTATGGTGACGCGTTCATCTTCGTAGTGGAATTTACCCAAGAAGAGTTGGACCATCTCATTCCATGAAGGGACCGTCCCCGCAGGGATCTGATGGTACCAAGTATACGCCAAGCCTGTGAGGGACTTGTGAAACTCCCTCAGCTTCAAACTATTGCCCAGTCCATATTGCTCCAACGAACCAGCGAATCTGGTTAAGTGCTCACGGGCGTTGCCTTCACGTCCGTTAAAGAGCACAAAAGTGGGTTGCTTGTACTTGAGTGGATATGGTATAATGGCTATCTCATTAGCATACTGCGCGTGGCCTGTCAATCGGTCTGATGAGTCGGGTGCAGAATGCTGTGACAGCCGGCGAAGAAGTATGTCGAAGTCGGCCTTGGAAACATAGTGGGCGGCTCTTCCTGGCCGACTAAAGGTTGATGGCTGGCTAGCTCTCCGTGAGCCCCGGAGTCCTCTGACGGTGCGACTTGGTGGGCAGGAGCAATGGAAAGACGATACATGGCAGGTGTTGATGCGGGTAGATGTAGGGTGGCATGGGTGGGCTGATGAGACATGTCCACCACTTGGCCGGTCGTTTGATGCTACTCCGTCGGGTAGGGGTTAGGCTCCATCTCAATGGATTCGTGAGTCTCGAAAGAGCTCCTGGCTGGCACATGTTGAGGCGCAACAGTAGGGGAGACTTGTTGCAATACTGGCCCAAGATCCGGCTGTAGTCTGTGTGGTGGCATCACGGCACGCAGTGTGTGAACTACGGGCGGGGAAGATGTCGCGAGTCCTACCGCCGAGGGTCTGGATGGTCGAGGCGGCGGTGGTCGTGACACTAGGGCCTGGGCGACGTCAGGGGACGGCCCAGGTCCTGCAGGCTGGACCGATGGAATAATTTGCTGTGAGGCCATCGCCTGTATAGATTTTTGCATTTCCATTATGGCGGTCATGAGAGAAGCTTGTGAGTCTTGTATGCTGGCTATAGTGGGAGTGAACTGCTGGATGGCCGCATTGACTGCAACCTGCACGTCAGGTGCGGGATGGTCTTGGAGACGTACAACACTAGTCCCCTCTTGTTCACCCGAGTGGTCCTCTTCTTGCACGGCATGGAGAAGGCCCTGGCTGGTAGCCCTCGTAACTCTTTGTTGTCTAGGCATGGAGACTGAGTGCGGAAGATAGACAGACTGCAATACAATGCTCACCTCCCCAGTGGAGTCGCATAAATGATGCCAAGGAAAGTGGTTTCGTACTTACGTGGAGGTGCCACAAAGGCTGCAGTTCGTGTCAGCTTCCAAGTATGCAAAGTGAGTGATAGCAAGGATGGAGTAAGGGCTGAGAGCAAGGATTCCCAGACAGGCCGTGAGGAATGCCAGTGCTGCGAAGGCAAAGCTAAGACGAACAGGGCCGGCAGTCGGTAGTCCAAGTCAGGATCCAAGTCGAGGTCCAACTTAGGGTCCAATGTGACGATCTTAAGTTATGTCCAATTTTGTGTTTCTCTCTCTACAATCCAAGAGCTCTCCAATTCTAGAGTGAGAAAGTGATTTTCGTGAGAATGAAGAAGAAAAGCCCTTTTTTGAGTTGTAAAGTTCACTATTTATAGGAAACAGTGTGCTTATGTCATAAAGTGCCACATGTCGTCCCCTGGGAGTGACACGTCACCAGGGACTCCCAAAATATCGGTTCTCTGTTGGACTGCCGGTTCCTAAATTCACGTTGCCTGCCTCGCACAGCGTCACTCTACCTGTCTGAGAAGACTGACCACACTGCGGTAGTGTGATCAGAGTAAGCCCGTTGCCCCAGCCACTGATCCAAGCCCTTACTAAATCCCACGAGGTGCGTCAAGAGGCGCGGAGAACCTGACAGCGGTGAGGGTTACCCCTGTAGCCAACTGCCAGGCGGACTAGGCACGATGCCCACTGAGGACCTGCTCCCGTCCCGGAGTGACCTATGGGTCATTGTCCTGGTGGTGTCGATGATCGACAGTAACACGAGTGAACATAGTCACAGCTCAGTGCTCAGAGTTCGCTGCGAGGGGTCCTCGTGCTGGAGCCCCCCCGTGATTGAGACGGCGATGGCTATAAGGTTATGAGCCCATCCAGATATGAGGGCTGAAGCCCCCCTGGTGATTGAGACGGCGATGGCTATAAGGTTGTGAGCCCATCCCTGTACGAGGGCCGAAGCCCCCCCTTGTGATTGAGACGGCGATGGCTATAAGGTTGTGAGCCCATCCCGGTACGAGGGCCGAAGCCCCCCTTGTGATTGAGACGGCGATGGCTATAAGGTTGTGAGTCCATCCCGGTACGAGGGTTGAAGCCCCCTCTGTGATTGAGACGGCGATGGCTATAAGGTTGTGAGCCCATCCCGGAAGCATGTAACATGATTTTCGCGCATGGGCGCGGTGCCTACAGCACGAGACAACACCTGGTGCCGGGGCACGTGTTATGAAAGTGGTGCGACGAGGAACGTCACGGAGCAATACTTGGTGCCGGGCGCACGTATGATGAGAATGGCGAACGGGCGCGGCGACGAACGTCCCGGACTAATACTTGGTGTCGGGGCACGTATCATGAGAATGGCGCACGGGCGCGGAAATGATCGTCGCGGAGCAATATTTGGTGCCGGGGCACGTATCATGAGAATGGCGCACGGGCGCGGCGACGAACGTCACAAAGCAATACTTGGTGCCGGGGCACGTATCATGAGAATGGCGCACGGGCGCGGCGACGAACGTCGCGGAGACAATACTTGGTGCCGGGGCACGTATCATGAGAATGGCGCACGGGCATGGTAACGAACGTCGCGGAGACGGCCCACGGGGGTCGGGCGAGGCCGACCTTAGGGGTGGCCAAGGCCAAATGGCCAACTCCCATGAAGGAGCCCAAGGCCACTCCCCCCTCTTGGTGAACTTTGGGAGCGTCGACGGTAGGTGTTTTGATGGGCAAAGACAAATCCAAAAGTTGCGTCATGACGAACGTGTCAACGTGAATTGTACCTACATGACGAACGAGTCGACGTGAATCGTACCTACATGACGAACGAGGTGTCAAAGTCACGTACAAAGCTTACGAAGCGAAAAAAGTGCGAAAAGGGGTTTGCGTGGAGGGGTGAACCACCGGGGGAAAATGGCTGAGGCTAACCCCTCCTGGAGGCCGAGGCCGACCCGAACCCCCTAGGCCTGGGGAAGGCCGAGGCCGACCCCCTGGGGTTGGCCAAGGCCAAATGGCCAACTTCCATTTTTGGAGCCCAAGGCCACTTCTCCTTTTGTGAACTTCGGGTGCGCCGTCGGTAGGTGTTTTGATAAGCAATGATAAATCTGGAAGTTGCGTTATGACGAGTGTGTTGCCAAGAATCGTACCCACATAGGGATGAAGGTTCCAAGGTTACGTACGAAGCATTCAAAGCGAAAGAAGTACGAAAATGAGTATTCGGGAAAGGGGAGAACCAAGGGGGGAAAATGATCGAGGCCAACCCCTCCTAGAGGCCGAGGCCAACCTCCTAGGCCTGGGGAAGGCCGAGGCCAACCCCCTGGGGTTGGCCAAGTCCAAATGGCCAACTTCTATTTTCGGAGCCCAAGGCCACTTCTCCTTTTGTGAACTTTGGGTGTGCCGTCGGTAGGTGTTTTGATAAGCAATGATGAATCTGGAAGTTGCCTTATGACGAGCGTGTTGTCAAGAATTGTACCCATGTAGCGATTAAGGTTCCAAGGTTACGTACGAAGCATACGAAGCGAAAGAAGTATGAAAATGAGTATGCGGGAAAAGGATGAACCACGGGGGGAAAATGGCCGAGGCCAACACCTTCTGGAGGCCGAGGCCGACCCCCTAGGCTTGAGGAAGGCCGAGGCTGACCCCCTGGGATTGGCCAAGGCCAAATGGCCAACTTCTATTTTCGGAGCCTAAGGCCACTTCTCCTTTTGCGAACTTCGGGTGCGCCGTCGGTAGGTATTTTGATAAGCAATGATGAATCCGGAAGTTGCGTTATGACGAACATGTTGCCAAAAATCGTAGCCATGAGCAATCAAGGTGCCAATGTTACGTACGAAGCGTACAAATTGAAAGAAGTATCAAAACGAGTATGCGGGAAAAGGGTGAACCACCGGGGGAAAATGGCCAAGGCCAACCCCTCCTGGAGGCCGAGGCCGACCCCCTAGGCATGGGGAAGGCCGAGGCCGACCCCCTGGGGTTGGCCAAGGCCATTTGCCCCTTGACCCCGTTGCTCCAAATGTGCCGTCGGCCGATGTTTTTGATGAAAAGGTGTTCGGGTGGTCTCGGCGTGATGATCGCGCTAGCGTGAGTGACGTCTACATGAAATAAATCATGCCTAAGTCACGCCCAAGGCGCGCAGAGCGAAAAATGCACGTGACTTGATCGTGCGCGCGCGCGCTGACCGGTTCGATGCGTTGGAAAAATGCCTGTTGACAAAGTCGACGTGTCTGCGCGAAGCGGGACCCTTAGCGGGCCATTGGGTCCAACCAAGATAGGTTGGGAACAAACTTATATCTAATTATGATTTCAAATTTATTTCTAAGATTGTAATTATATGTTCCCCAATTTTGTCGATGTAAGCCGCCCAAGACTAATAATAAACCAAAGTTAGGTGAGGGTTCGACGCTAAAAGTTTATTTCGATCTGAGCGAGTACTAATAATACCCCGAAGCCTGATATTGCCTAGTCGATTAATTTATTTTTAGCGACAAATTGCATACGCAACATTGGTGTCAATTTTCATGAGCAAAAATTTATCCGCAATCTTTAGCGATATTATTTTACTAAGCAACACGCAATTTATGATAGTTAAAGATAAATTAAATAATTAAATTTAAGGATTGGACTATTGGTTAAACTAAAAGATATAATCTGATTTCTCATTTATTTATTAATTTTTTTCAAGTCAACTCTCTAACTTTAGATAGAAAGGGAACAAAGGAAATAAATTAGAGAGAAATTATGGCTTGCCTTAAGTCATTTTCAGTTGCAGAGAAAGAACTCCTTGCCTTTTCGGTTACAGTAAGAGAAAGAAAGATAGAGTAGAAGGGAGAAAATTGGGGACTTTGGTTCCCTAATTTCGGTTACAAACAGAGAAGAAAAAGGGGAGAGAGAGTGGAAAAATCTGGAAAGATTTAAGGCAATTAGAAAAGGAAAGGAACAAGAGTGGAGGGACTCGGCATAGATGAGAGAGAAAAAAGGGCCAAACAAGGACTCCCTGGAATCCGGTGAAGCAAATCAAAACCTTCGGTAAGCCTCTTACAGATTTACTTAGCGTATTTGTAAGCTTATTGTCGAATCGCGTTCATGTGTATCGCTTGGGTGTGAGAGGATGTGAGGGGTCTCGGTTTGGCCAGCCATGGTGGCTGCCGTGTTTATGTGAGTGGGGCTGAAATGGAACAGCCAAGGTGTGGTAGTATACTGCTGTGTGTATGTGGTTTTATGTGGGTGTAAAGGTGTGCACAAGGAGGGATTTTGGTGTGTGAAATGGTGGGTATGCAAATGTGGTATGTGCATACAGTGTTTGTGTGTGTTTGAATGTGTAAAAATGAGAGAGAGGAGTGGGCCGTGAGGGAGTTTTTTTTAGAGTTTGTATGTGGGAATGTTGCTTGAGGTGTGTTTGTCCTTGGGCGTAAACAGATGAAGGAGTTGGAGACCCACTGCCTTAAGGCAGTGGGTGTGTAAGGAGAAGGCAGCTCGGTATGGGAAATAAACATGGCAGTGAAATCAGGAGGTCCAAAGAAGATTAAGTTATTTAAGACAAAATGTTGTTAGAAGGGTGAGATAGAAGATAGCTGAGTGTTCATGTGTGTGCATGCCTTAGTGAAATGAAAATAGAGAGACCCTTGTGAGATGGGAAGTGAAAGAGGTAGTTGTAGTTTGCAAAGTTAGGGTGTGCGTGAGGGTGATGGAGTGGGGACATGGCTGCATGGCCATGCCTTTTTCATATGGGTGTGAATGGTGTGTAGTGCATGGTATGTGTATTGGTTAGTACCTTTAAAGTGTGTTTGCATTGGGTTTAATGGGTCTGAAGTGTGCATGTGTGTGTATGCAGGTTTGAGGGTATACAGGTTTGAGGGGTGTATATATACAAGAAAATCAGCTTATGCCTACGGTACAGTACCGTAGGTATAGGTGCCATGTCCCGTAGGCATAGCCTATCCCTACGGTACTATACCGTAGCCAGAAGTGGCGATGCCCTAGATCTATGCCTACGGGGATTGAAGGTTATGCCTACGGTTATACCGTAGCCCACTTATTCTCAGCTATGTATTCTTATTTTTATAGCTATGCCTACGGTACTACCGTAGGCATAGCTGTATTCCTATTTTTATTCCCAACCTATGCCTACGGTACTACCGTAGGCATAGCTCCTTATTTGTCAAAAAAAATATTTCGAAAATCATTTTCATGCTACCACTATACCCTGCCAAGCACCAGCTTCAGTATTAAGAGATCTAACCATAGTGGTACATTATCTTTAAAGCACTTAAATGCAAACACACAGAATCCAACTCAAAAGATATAAAAACAAAAGAAAGTAATCCTCAAATTATCACAACAGTTGAAGTACTGCAAACAATAAACACAAGAGAGAAACAGAATGAGGCGAAGCAAAGAAAGGCACGTGGGATCAATTTATAAGCTGAACACAGCATATGTGTGAAAAACATGTGGAGAGGAAAAGATTCAACTCTTTTCTCGATTTTGCCACTATAGAAATAATCAGCAAAAATTATTTAAAATGACTATTACATACATTGATGTGAGAACCACGACCACCATTCCAAGAAGAGCTAAGAACATGTGGAGTAGCTTTGTCCTGCTTGACCCTCCATCATCACCATCAAAACTGGTGGATCCCATTATTCCCTATCATATTGATACATCCATATTGTAATATAAGGCACTTAATTAGTTTGGTTTCTCTACCACAAAGATACATTTGACAACTATCAAATGAACCTCCCCCTTTATAAAGTTCTATACATGTACATCTTAAATGACCTTTCATACATGTATAGACCAAATGCATATTGTTGTAATAACTCCATAACAGGAAATATTATTGTACAAAAGAATAAGTCACTGAATCTTGCCTGAGTGTTGAAAGGCCTTAAATTTTGGCTCTGGGTTTGCATGAAATTGGCCTCGAACCCATCCATCTTAGACTTGAACCCGTCCATATATATTAGACTTCATTCTGTTGAATTCTTCAAGTTGAGACTTCATGCTATTAAATTCTTCTAGTTGTGACTTCATACTGTTGGAGTTCTTCTAATTGAGACTTCATAGTATTTTAGCCACACTCTCTCTCTCAACATGACGAGCTCTTCCATTTATGCAATTGCAAAACCAAATTAAATATGCGTGGCTCTAGAAGCGCAAATCAGTCTAGGATGCAATGCAATATTAGTTGTACGCAGGCCAAAACTACAAAAAATATGAGCTTACAACAAACATATCACAAAATCTAATTTGTAGCTATAGTTAATGAAGTACCAGACATTGGAAGTTATCTCTATCTACACCCAGGTTAGTTTGTAAAACATTCAAAAGAGGAACAGTCCTAGGAACAACTCTTAAATTTACCCTTTTACTTCTATTGGGTAAATGAATGTACTTTGGTTTTGCCTGATCATTCAGCCTGTTTATATCCCCTTAGAAATGTAGAAGTTGTAAAATAAAATTCAGAAGTTGTCCTTGACATCATTCTGTGATTTCACCACCCTTTGAACTTCTTTAGATATCAATTCAGAGTTTAGGATCTTGTTGCTTTACAAGGTAAAGTTAAGGCTTCTTTCTTCCATTTCATACCATGTGTTCCATCTTAGCCTGCACAGAAAGCTTTGGATGAAAAGTTGCCCCAAATTACCACCCCATTAAACTCAAAAAAGCCTCGAGAAAGCAAAAATACAGCAAAAAGAAAGCCAATTCCCATAGAGGAAGCCAATATACCAATTCTTTGCCAAACTCAATAGCAGCTAGTTTTCTTGCCTTCAAGGGACGATAGAATTTCTAGAGATTTTGCATTATGATTCCTATTCAAAAGTAGCAGGTTCATGGATCGAGTGCTTCCTATTGCATTAGTCATATCCAATGCTTCATGGTGCAAACCACAAAAAGGAGATCAAGTTATATCAGATACTCATTGCTTTGTACAGTGAGTTTATCTCTTTGGTGAGTATTACTAAATTCTTCTTTTTAGCTTCCCGTTATGCCTATTGAAGGCTATCTTCCTTCTTCATCTTGAATACTCCTTGACTGCCACATTCTTGAAATTGTTATTACTATGCTTGATGTCTTTTTGTTTCAAAGTATAGAAAACACGAGTAGGTCACACATCAAATAAGTTGTAATCTTTTGTGAAGCAGATTTTAAGTCCTGGGAGAGAGACAAGAGTATTGGGAGAGAAAGAAAATGAGGGTACATATTACAGCAAGGCATAAGGCTGAACTGTTTAAGTCTTATTCTTTACTGTTCTTCACCCTTGTCCCACTACCCTCTCTGAAACTGCTATAACAATAAACCTTCTTTGAACTAGGTCTTGAACAAAAAATCCTCCAATGTACCCAATTGAACCCACAATCACTACATTTATAACTTTAGGATTATAGTTTCTATCGGCGAATCTGGCGTAGTAAGATCTAGAACATTCAATAAATAAAGAGTTCATTTCACATATAAGAAGTAACATAAAAACCTGTGCTTGAACCTCTTCCTGTGTCGATGAACCCTTAACTTGTGAACCGTAGGCCTCCACTGATGAACCATCAGTGTGTGAATCTTGGTCTTCAGCTCGTGGTGCATCAGCCTCGTCCTGTAACTGTTGACGTTGCTGTCCAATCATGTGAAGAGTCACTGTATGTATGGCAAACATTAATTTATGCACCAATTGATACGATTGTGTCACGCATATGCAAATGCATGTGCAGCTCATATATTAATGTTAGACATCAAATTAAAATATATCTAGTCAGTATAAGAGATCGGTTTTCTAATATAAGAGATCAGTTTTCTAATCAATATTCATGTACATGTAACAAATAGCAAGTGAATTAAAAGTACCTTCAATTGAGCCTAAATGGTTCGAAGCCCCACTTTCAACGGATCCCAAACACACCAATGTACTTTCCCTTCTCAAGCACTGCCACAAAAGAACCCATCATAATTGAAATTCGACTGAAAATGACAAACAAAAAAAATTAAACACAAACATATTGAGTAAATGGACATCAACTTGTTTACTACAAGTCATACACAAGAAATAAAGAAAAAATAGGGGTGAGGCCATTGACCTAAGACTAATTATCGCCTAACCAGCTGCTGTTCTTGCCAATCCATGCCAGATTTCTACTGCTGGCCTCAAAGTTACTGAAATGCTTCTTTCCGTGTATAAATAGGGGAAGTTTGTTTCTTGCCCATTCAAGAGGTACAACATTTTTTCAAAGCAATACAGAAAATAGTTGACATGATAAGTGCATTCCAATTGCAAACCGACATCATTAGTAGATTCAAAATTATAGATTTCTAAAGCAAAATATGTTGAGATGAATTATGGGCTGAAAGAATAAAAATCCAATAAAATACCTATATGCTCCCTGTTTGCATAGATAGAGGACTTTACCAAAACCATCTAAAAAGGACAAGGAGAAATACTTCAAATAAAATGTGAAAAGAAACTCTACTTGACTTACTTAACAATGAAGACTTGAAATGAGACTTTGAAAGTCTAGAAGACAAGATAACCTCTTGCCGAAAGTGATTACAATGTACACTCAATGGGCATCTAATTCATGAAAAGTTTGGACAAGCTTTTGCAATTCTAATAACTCATAACTACAGAAAACATACCAAGCAACAAGAGATGCACCAGTATCATGACAATTCATCCAACAGGGAGTAGACGCGATACTTGAGAACATCATCAATGAACATAAATTGGAGGCCGCAAAGAACTATGAATATGAAGCATATGATCTGGTAGACGTTCTTCTAGACTTTAAGGAGCTGAAAGATGAGTTTGCCTTAACGATCGAGAACATAAAGCAACTATCTTGGTTACTAACATTGAGCCTTCTAATATTAGTTTATGTTTATATGTACATCCAGCTCATAATTTTCAACCCAGGTGGATCATAACCCAAATTCAAGTAGGTCATTTACGTGGTCCTTAACAAGCAATCTGTAAGACTACTCCAAGGTATTCTCCACCGAACAACATCTATAGGTATGAGTCTTATCTATTTGAATACAACTTCATCAAATTTCTATCAAGACTTTTTCAGTGTTGGTACTGAGGCATCTCCCACGGCTGTAGATCAGACAATGTCAGAAATGCTGAAACACCCCAACATAATCAGGAATGCACAAGGTGAGGTGACAAAGGCACATAATAGCAAAGGAAATTGAAACTAACTACAATCGTATCTCCAGTCTACAGCAGATTTTAGACTTAAACTTTGTGATTGAATCAGCCAATCACAGGAACAACTGAACAAGAACATATTTTAAGGGTAATCCTATGAACCTACTCATAAACATATGACTTCCCTACCAAATAACCCTAGATTCGTTGCATCATACTCTAATAATCCCAAACCATCAATTAGCTTGTTTACTGAACAACTGAATCTAAGATTCAAACAAACAGCTAAATCTTGTATGGTATGAAGCCGAAATAAAAAGAAAAGGAGGAATTATTTCACCGTAGTTGTGTTGCGCCGAACTGAGAGCAAAGAATATTGCGCCAAAGGTGTAGTGCGGTGATCAACAAAAGAAGAGAGAAGAATATCTACCTAGAAGTCTTCACTTCACTGCGCTGAGATAGGTTTTTTGCATATTATCAATTGCCATTTTTTTCTGGGGGGAATCCAATTGCAAATTTTCGCCAATTTCTTCTAAGGTCACCGTTCATCAACGCGTCGTCACCGGGGAGGGTCATTGGCCGGTGGAGTTCTCGCCTTCACCGGTCACTGCTTCTTCTTCGATTGTTGTTCCAGATCTGAATTTGAAGACGGCGTCGGACCTCGGTAGTCGAGTCCACCGGTGAAGTCCTCCCCTCGTTGTCTTGTTCGTTCCAGATCTGAGCTGAGCTCTGCCAAAAAGAGTCAACTCGAGGAGCCCCTGCCGTGTCCGTGTCTGTGTGTCTCCGTCGCCCGTCGCCCGTCGCCCGTCGCCGGTGAGTGCTGCCGTCTGCCTGTCTGGGAGTGGGTGAGAGTATTTGGCAACTGGGCAAGTCTCAGAGAGAGAGAGAGAGAGAGAGAGATAGACCATGTGGCCACGGTTCAGCCTGAACCGTCGGTCTAAGGACACTTGTAGCTACGGCTCCGTGTGAGCCGTAGGCAATTTCGACACTATAGGCTAGTTTTCTTGTAGTGAGAGGAAGAAGCAAGCAAAAGAGAAAGAAAAGAGAGAAGGCAGTGGCGTGGGGGTGGCATAAATATATATGGGTGTGTTGCTGTGTGTTTTGGTTGAATGGGAATACATGAGCATGAGTGTGTTGGATATACGTGTGTAAGTGGCTTGAGTATGTGTATGAAGGTGTAGATTTAGTGTGCTAATGGAGTGAATTCTAATGTGCTAGGGGTGAAAGGGAAGCTGCGTGAACAGTAGCTGTGTGTTCTGGGTATGGACATGAGAAGAAGATAATGAACAGTAGTCGTGTTCTGCGTGAATAGTACTGTGCTTGCACAATTGTACCGCATGGCCGTTGGGTATCGTAAACTTGTCAAAACATCTTCGAACTTTGAAGGATCATAGGGTAATATTAGAATTACTGTTAAAATTTCATATTTTTCTCACAGCGTATGTATTTTTAATATTTTCTGCAATTTCAGACTTGTAAAATTCTTTTGGAGATTTTAAACCCTTAAAATGTTCTGGGAAAAATTATAGTAATGTCTTTATGGTATAAATAAGACTCAGTTTGAATTTGATAATTTTTGGAGTCGATTTTCTATGGTTTCCGTATTGCATTGGTTTTAGCAAAGGAATAATTTAAAAATAGTTTTAATACTTTTTAATTTTTGATTTAAATTTTGATAATTTTTATACATATTTTAAGGCTGTTACAAAAATTATGAGACTTTATTTTCAACTAGGGACACTTATGGCTATTTATGGGGTTTTATGGCATTTAAAGAAATTATTTTAATTCAAAAATTTTATATTTTGACTTTTTATAATTTTTTAAGCTATAAAAGTATTTTATTGTAATTTATAATTAATTTAGAATATTGTTGCGCATTAAGGAGTGTACGGGTTTTTCAGGTAGGTTGGCCGCGTAAGAGCCGCGTTTTGAGTTAAGCGATTCCGAAGTTAGAAGTGAGCATCGTTTGGGTAGTTGATATTAGGTTTATAATATTGCAGCATAGATTGTGTTCTAACAAATGGATTGCCAATCTAGGTTTATTCAGAAAATATTGATCGAGATTTGGTAGCATCGCGTAGTTTGGATTGAGAAAATGTGTCGGCGACAGGTAAGTGACCCTTGATTCAACTAGTATGTTTATATATATGTATATGTTTAACTACGGTTAAAATGTGGTGTTTATCAGTATTGATCGTGTTAATTATGTTTAACTACTCTGGCTTGATCTGTCACAAAGCTTTTCGTAGTTTAATTCTTATTAAAAAATCAAACCAGCATGTGAATGATAATCTGTTTAGAAATTTGTTCCCAACCTATTCTGGTAGTACCCAAGGGCCCACTAGGGGTCCCGCTTCACGCAAACACGTCGACATTGTCAACGGTCAATTTTTCAACGCATCGAACCGGTCAAAGTGCACGTGCCCAAGTGTCACGGGCTGCCCCTTGCACCCGCCTAGCACCGCGCCCCCGCGCCCATCCTGCACAGCGCCCCCGCGCCCATCCTGCACAGCGCCCCCGCGCCCATCCTGCATGCGCCCATGCGTCCTTGCAAGTTCTTCAAGTCTCGCGCCCATGCGCCCGTCAAGCACAGCGCCCGCGCGCCCAACTATAGTGCCGCGCACGTCAAAAGCCAACCGTGAAGATCTGAAGATCTAGGCGTGCGTTTTTGCTCAATTTTGGTGGAGATCACCCTTGTATATATTTAAGTTTCCATGTAAATTTTCAAGTCATCCGAGTTGTATTTCTTTAAAAAGGGGCACTATGACTCCTCGCACATAGTGATGTCTACTACTGTCACTTTGGAAAATCCTCCTAATGGTACTATATAGGGAGTACATGTACACCTATACCCGAGAGTCCCTTGCTTTGTTTTAGCTTGCCTGTTTAGCTATTTTGCACATTGTGGATGCAAACGAAGCCTTCTGAAGTTGTAACGATGATTTTGAAGTAATGAGAATATTTGGGACCGTTTTGCCCTTGTGTTGAAATTACTTCTTTGTGCACTG
Source organism: Escallonia rubra (assembly GCA_033065855.1). Lineage (NCBI taxonomy): Eukaryota > Viridiplantae > Streptophyta > Magnoliopsida > Escalloniales > Escalloniaceae > Escallonia > Escallonia rubra. The sequence continues at coordinate 320,727 of JAVXUO010002161.1, read as the reverse complement.
TTTTATGCAATGTTGATGCACTGATTGCTATAGATTGTTGAGATTTGTTGGCGGACTCTTCTTGCAAGAGTCAAGTCGAGTGCCACATACGGTTTCCTTTGTGCCATCAAAGGCCACCGTGTGTCAGGTGGTATCAGAGCCGCGGTTGTCCCAAAAGACCGTGGCTTCAGCTAAGAGAATAGTGTGGGATAGTTTGTTGAGAAAAACTATGGCCAACACGAAAGAGAGAATCGATGCTTTGGAAGCACAGGTACAACGCATTGTCCAATGCGATGAGGATGCTCCAGGCATCCTGAAGCAAATCTCCATTCGCCTGGACGCGTTGGAAGTGAATGTTGAAGCCACTGATAATGCCCGCTATGCTGAGACCATGGATTGGGAGGGCAAGTTTCAAGAGCTCCAGGATCGAGTGGAGCTTCTTAGTCGTGCAGTGGTTAACACACCCGCAGGGGGTGTGGAGCACTCATCGAGGCCACGAGTGCCAGAGCCCAAGAGTTACGGGGGAGCCCGTGACGCCAAGGAATTAGAAAACTTCCTTTTCGATATAGAACAATACTTTCGAGCCATCAGAGTTGACTCGGAAGCGACAAAGGTGTCGATGGCTGCCATGTACTTGGTTGGAGATGCCAAGTTATGGTGGCGGAAGAAGTACGCAGAGATCGAAGATGGGTCTTCCGTCATAAACACATGGGAAATACTCAAACGCGAGCTAAAGAGCCAGTTTTTCCCAGAGAACACCGCATTCAACGCGAGGAAAGCGTTGTTGGAATGCAAGAACACCGGATCGGTCCGGGAATATTGCCAGGCATTTTCTGCCTTGATGTTGGACATCAGCGACATGTCCGCAGTCGACAGACTCTTCTTCTTCATGGAAGGGTTAAAACCATGGGCTCGCACCGAGCTCAATAGACATCGGGTGAACAACCTTAACGAAGCCATCATCGCTGCCGAGAGCCTTTCAGATTATAACTCCGAACCACAGAGACCCCCTTAGAGAGGGAATCCAAACAGGAGTAATGGTGGCAAGAAGCCAGGGGGTCAAGCGCCAAACCAAAGTTGGGGCAGTAAAAGTAGTTGGGCGTCAAACTCTTCTACCCTACAAAAGAGTGGAGTTGGGTTCAAAGCCAAGCCTGACGCTAGCACTAGCGGAGAAGTGAAGAAACCTGCTTTCAGGGGTTGCTTCTTGTGTCAAGGGCCGCACGTGATCGCTAATTGTCCGCAACGACAGATGATGAATGCCTTCTTTGACAACATGGGGCAGGTGCAACGTGGGGAACAATCTGGCTCTCAATCAAGGCATCCACCAACAGAGGAACAAACAGACACACAAGATTACGAAGAGGAAGATGCCGTCGGGGCCTTTCCTCAGTGGTGTAATGCTGTGACAACGCAGGTTGGGAACCCCGAAGAGAGCTCGACTGGGGAAAAGCCTAAAGACATGCCGCCAAAGAAAAAGAGCGATGTACCAGGGAAAGGCTTGATGTATGTGGACATCAAGGTTAACGGGAAGGCCATCAGGACCATGGTGGACACAGGAGCTACCCATAATTACATCTCAAGCACCGAAGTGGAAAGACTGGGTCTAACTCTAGAAAAAGGGTGCGGACGGGTGAAGGCTATCAACTCTGCCGCACAGCCAGTAGCGGGAATAGCGAGATCTGTTTTGATCAAGATTGGCCCATACGAAGGAAGGACCAACTTCTCAGTAGTCATCATGGACGACTTTAAGCTGATCCTTGGGTTGGAGTTTCTGCGTGACACGAAGACCACCGTGATGCCATGCACCAACTCTCTGGCCATGCTTGGGAGTAAACCGTGTGTCATCCCGACTGTATCTACTAGGGCGGGAGAGCGTTCTATTTCAGCCCTCCAGTTGAAAAAGGGATTAAAACGGGACGAAACGACCTACCTTGCCATGCTACGGTGGGATGAGATTGAAGAAGTATCGGGACCATTACCCAAAGAAGTTAAAGTGATATTAAACGACTTTGAAGATGTGATGCCTGATGAATTGCCGAAGAAATTACCACCCAGAAGGGCAATTGACCATGAGATTGAGCTTGTGCCAGGCACGAAGCCACCCGCTCGAGCTCCGTATCGGATGTCACAACCAGAACTTGCTGAACTCAGAAAACAACTGACAGAGTTACTAGACGCGGGTTTGATCACTCCAGCGAAGTCGCCTTATGGTGCACCAGTCCTCTTCCAGAAGAAACAAGATGGTTCCTTACGGATGTGTGTGGACTACAGGGCGCTAAACAAGGTGACTATTCGGAACAAGTATCCTATCCCTTTAGTCGCCGATTGTTTTGATCAGCTTAGTAGGGCGAGAGTGTTTACCAAGTTGGACTTGAAGTCTGGGTATTGGCAGGTCCGAATTGCCCAAGGTGATGAGGCGAAGACAACTTGTGTCACCAGATACGGTGCGTATGAGTTCCTGGTCATGCCGTTCGGCTTGACCAACGCCCCGGCCACATTTTGCACCTTGATGAATCAGGTTTTGCGGGACTACATTGATGATTTTGTAGTAGTGTATCTCGATGATATTGTGATCTACAGTTCCAGCTTGGACGAGCATCTGAAGCACTTGAGGAAGGTGCTTACCCGACTGAGGGAGCACGAGTTATATGTGAAGCTGTCGAAATGCACATTTGCCCAGACCAAGATTAAATTCTTGGGCCATGTGATAGAACAGGGTCAGATCAGGATGGACTCAGCTAAAGTTCAAGTGATACAGGAGTGGCAGTCGCCTACTAATGTTTCAGAACTAAGATCTTTCCTAGGATTGGCCAACTATTATAGGAAATTTGTTCGAGATTATTCAAGAATGGCCCATCCCCTAACCGAACTTCTGAAGAAGAGCAAAGTTTGGGAATGGTCCAAGGAATGTGAATCGGCCTTCTTGGCCATGAAGCGGGCTATGTCTGAAGATCCGGTACTTGCTCTCCCCGATGTGTCGAAGTCTTTTGAAGTTCATACAGACGCTTCTGACTTTGCACTTGGAGGGGTTCTAATACAAGAATGCCACCCGGTGGCATATGAGAGTAGGAAGCTCAATGAAGCAGAACGTCGCTACACGACTCATGAGAAAGAGTTACTCGCGGTAGTGCATTGTCTCAGAGTTTGGAGGCACTACCTGCTTGGTTCAAGCTTCATAGTGCGGACAGACAACACTGCGGTGAGCCACTTCTTGAGTCAATCTAAGCTCACCTCGAAACAGGCCAGGTGGCAGGAACTTCTGGCAGAATTCAACTTCATGCTCGAGTACAGGGCAGGCTCAACCAACAACGTAGCAGACGCCCTCAGCAGGAGAGCCGAACTAAATTAGGTAGCATTGATGGCCATGAACGCTATTGTTAGAGCAGACAGCCGAGTTGCCATCAACATCGGACAGAAGATCAAGAAGGCCCTCACCAGGGACCCAGTTGCCCAACAACTGCTGAAACTGATCGAGAGCGGTAAAACTCGACAGTTTTGGCAAGAAGATGGTTTGCTGATGACCAAAGGAAGACGGGTATACGTCCCCAGAGTTGATGATCTGAGACGAACATTGATTCGAGAATGTCATGACACCCTTTGGGCAGGCCATGCCGGAGGAGAAAGAACATTAGCTCTCCTTCAACAAGGTTACTACTGGCCCCAAATGGGGGATGAAGTGCAGGAGTATGTGAAGACATGCCTTACTTGTCAGCAGGACAAGGTGGAGCATAAGAAGAAAGCAGGGTTACTACAACCGCTGCCGATCGCCGAGAGACCGTGGGAGAGTGTGTCGTTGGATTTCATCACTGGTCTGCCGAAGGTTGGAGACTTAGGCACGATTCTTGTTGTCGTTGATCGGTTTAGCAAGTATGCAAGCTTTATCGCAACACCCAAGTATTGCTCAGCCGAAGACACAGCGCAACTTTTCTTTAAGTATGTGGTGAAGTATTGGGGCATGCCTCAAGACATTGTCAGTGATCGGGACTCTCGCTTCACTGGAAATTTTTGGACTGAACTCTTTAAGTTATTTGGATCCCAACTTTCCATGAGTTCAAGTTATCATCCAGAATCAGACGGTCAGACGGAGCGGTTCAATTCCATGCTAGAAGAGTACCTCCGCCATTTTGTCAGTGCAACACAGAAAAATTGGGTCAAGCTACTGGACGTTGCCCAGCTGTGTTTCAATTCACGCAAAAGCTCTTCGACAGGGAAGAGTGCTTTTGAGATTGTGAATGGACAACAACCGTTACTTCCCACACAGTAAATGTCCCCAAAGCAGGAAAATCTCCGAGGGCCATAAGCTTCAGCGAAGAATGGAGGCAGAATATAGACCTAGCTCACTCCTACCTGGAGAAAGCAGCCAGAAGAATGAAGAAACACGCAGACAAGAACAGGAGATCTCAGGAGTTTAACGTGGGCGAGAAAGTTATGGTTAAGCTACTGCCACAAGATCGCAAATTTCTAAGGGGAAGAGACTCTCGTCTTTTGCAGAAATATGAGGGACCCCTGACTATAGTGAAGAAGATAGGCAAGATGGCTTACAAAGTTGATCCGCCAAATTGGTGGAGCCGCCAGCTCCATCCCGTCTTTCATGTCAGCATGTTGAAGCCATTCTATGAAGACACAGCAGACCCCTCCAGGGGCCAAATCAAGAGACCAGGACTCAAACCCAAAGCGGCAGGAAAGCGAGTTGCTGAAGCTATTTTGAATGATAGAGTGATTACAGCATCCCGCAAACGCCATCAGGAGTACCTAGTCAAGTGGCAGGGATATATGGACGAAGAGAACACTTGGGAACGAGCAGCAGACTTGTCAGCCTACACCGACAAGATTGAAGCCTACCACATGCAGAAGTTGACGAGGGCGTCAACAGCTCTAGTGGGGGAGAATGTCACGGGCTGCCCCTTGCACCCGCCTAGCACCGCGCCCCCGCGCCCCCGCGCCCATGTTGCACAGCGCCCCCGCGCCCATCCTGCACAGCGCCCCCTCGCCCATCCTGCACGCGCCCATGCGTCCTTGCAAGTTCTTCAAGTCTCGCGCCCATGCGCCCGTCAAGCACAGCGCCCGTGCGCCCAACTATAGTGCCGCGCACGTCAAAAGCCAACCGTGAAGATCTGAAGATCTAGGCGTGCGTTTTTGCTCAATTTTGGTGGAGATCACCCTTGTATATATTTAAGTTTCCATGTAAATTTTCAAGTCATTCCGAGTTGTATTTCTTTAAAAAGGGGCACTATGACTCCTCGCACATAGTGATGTCTACTACTGTCACTTTGGAAAATCCTCCTAATGGTACTATATAGGGAGTACATGTACACCTATACCCGAGAGTCCCTTGCTTTGTTTTAGCTTGCCTGTTTAGCTATTTTGCACATTGTGGATGCAAACGAAGCCTTCTGAAGTTGTAACGATGATTTTGAAGTAATGAGAATATTTGGGACCGTTTTGCCCTTGTGTTGAAATTACTTCTTTGTGCACTGTTTTATGCAATGTTGATGCACTGATTGCTATAGATTGTTGAGATTTGTTGGCGGACTCTTCTTGCAAGAGGCAAGTCGAGTGCCACATACGGTTTCCTTTGTGCCATCAAAGGCCACCTTGTGTCACCAAGTCACGTGCATTCTTTGCTTTGAACGCCTCACACGTGACTTAGTCACCAATTATTTTACATCAACGTCACTCACGTTAACACGTACATCACACCGAGACCACCGTCGCACCTTTTCACCAAAAATGTCAACCGACGCCGCAACTGGAGCAACGGGGTCAAAGGGCAAAGGCCTTGGCCAACCCCATGGGGTTGGCCTCGGCCTCGGCCTCCCATGAGGGGTTGGCCTTGGCCTTCCCCCCCCCCACCACCCCCCCCCCGGTTCTTCACTTTTCGCGCAAAGTCCTTTCCGCACTTTTTTTGCTTCTACGTTTTGTACGTGACTCTGGCACCTTGTTCATCATATGGGTACGATTCCTAGTAGCACGCTCGTCGCAATGCAATTTCCGGATTCATCATTGCTGATAAAAACACCTACCGACAGCGCGCCTGAAGTTTGCCAAAAGGATAAGTGGCCTTGGGCTCTAAAATGGGAGTTGGCCATTTGGCCTTGGCTAGCCCCAGGGGGTCGGCCTCGGCCTTCCCCATGCCTAGGGGGTCTGCCTTGGCCTCCAGGAGGGGTTGGCCTCGACCATTTTCCCCCGGTGGTTCGATCACCCCTTTCCCGCATACCCATTTTCGCAATTTTTTCGCTTCGTATGCTTTGTACATAACCTTGGCACCTTATTCGTCACATTGGTACGATTCACGTCGACACGCTCGTCGTAACGCAACTTCTGAATTTGCCATTGCTCATCAAAACACCAACTGTCGGCGCGCCCGAAGTTCACCAAAGGGGGGAGTGGCCTAGGCCTCCCTTCATGGGAGTTGGCCATTGGCCTTGGCCACCCCCTAGGGTCAGCCTCGGCCTCCCTAAGGGGTCAGCCTCGGCCTCCCCTAGGGTGGTGGCCTTGGCCTTCCCCCCAATGTTTGGCCTATGGCCTCCCCTCCCGCGCGCACTTATTTCCTTGAGTCTTCGCACCTCCGCGATGTTTACGGACGTTCGTACGTTAACCTCGTGTCGTCTGCCATGCATCAACCTCACAACGTCCGTCGTGCGTCAACCTCGTGACGTTTGTTGCCCGTGACTGCGCACCGTTCTCGCGATGCCCGTCACCCAAAGTCACGCGCTACTGCCAAACGACTCGTCGTCGACGACCGCATACCATCACTCCCAACTTTGTCATTACTACATGTTGCATTCTTATTTTGTTATCACAGGCACATTCAACTCATATCCCGTCTTCGAAACACCCGACAAGCGCCCGTGCGCCATCTCCGCGACGTTCGTCGCCGCGCCCGTGCGCCATTCTCATGATACGTGCCCCGGTACCAAGTATTGCTCCGCGACGTTCATCGCCACGCCACTTTCATAACATGTGCTCACGGCACCAGGTATTGTCTCCGCGACGTTCGTCGCCACGCCCGTGCGCCACTTTCATAACATGTGCCCCGGCACCAGGTATTGTCTCGTGCTGTAGGCACCGTGCCCATGCGCCACAATCATGTTACATGCTTCCGGGATGGGCTCACAACCTTATAGCCATCGTCGTCTCAATCACAGGGGGGCTTCGGCCCTCGTACCGGGATGGGCTCACAACCTTATAGCCATCGCCGTCTCAATCACAGGGGGGCTTCGGCCTTCGTACCGGGATGGGCTCACAACCTTATAGCCATCACCGTCTCAATCACAGGGGGGCTTCGGCCCTCGTACCGGGATGGGCTCACAACCTTATAGCTATCGCCGTCTCAATCACAGGGGGCTTCGGCCCTCACACCGGGATGGGCTCACAACCTTATAGCCATTGCCGTCACAATCACGGGGGGTTCTGCACGAGGACCCCTCGTAGCGGGATGGGCTCACAACCTTAAAACCATCGCCGTCACAATCACGGGGGGATCCGGCATGAGGACCCCTCGCAGCGGACTCTGAACACTGAGCTGCGAGCATGTCCATTCATGTTACTGTTGATCGTTGACACCACCAGGGCAATGACCCACGGGTCACTCCAGGACGGGAACAGGTCCTCGGAGGGCATCACGCCTAGTCCGCCTGGTAGTTGGCTACACGGGCAACCCTCACTGCTGTCAGGTTCTCTGCACGTCTCTTGACACACCTTGTGGGATTCAGTAAGGGCTTGGACCGGTGGCTGGAGCAACGGGCTTACTCTGATCATGCTACCGCGGTGTGGTCAATCTTCTCAGACAGGTAGAGCGACGCTGTGTAAGGCAGGCAACGCGAATTTAGGAACTGACAGTCCAACGGAGAACCGGTATTTTGGGACCCCCTGGTGACGTGTCACTCCCAGGGGACGACATGTGGCACTTTATGACATAAGCACATTGTTTCCTATAAATAATGCACTTTATGACTCAAAAGAGGGCTTCTTCTCCGTTCTCACAAAATCACTTTCTCACTCTAAAATTTGAGAGCTCTTCGATTTTAGAGAGAGAAACACAAAATTGGACATAACTTTGGACCGTAATATTGGACCCCGACTCGGACCCTGACTTGGACTGTCGACTGCCGGCCCTGTTCGTCTCAGCCTTGTCTTCGCAGCACTGCCACTCCTCACGGCCTGTCTGGAAAGCCTTGCTCTCTGCCCTTACTCCGCCCTCACTGTCTCTCACTTTGCATATTTGAAAGCTGACTCGGAGTGCAACCTTAGTGGCACCTCCACGTAGGTACAAACCCACTTTTCTTGGCACCAAAATTATATTGGAACTCAGATTCAAAATGTTTTGGTACTGATGTTATTGTGAATATTGAACAACTTGAAAACTATGGGTTGACCATCAATTGATTTGTGGTTATGTTTATGATGAATAAAAAGGTGGTTTGTTTATTCGATTGATGTGCCCCATATCTGACGGGAGAAAGTTGGATTTCGGGCCCTGGTCAATGGGGCTTGTACGTTGATGCATAATATTGTTGCTTGTGGTTCGCCCTTGCGTCCACATAATTTTTTCCCGGATGGAGGAGGGATTTCGGGCCCTAGTCAGTGGGGCCTGTTCGCTGACCGCAGCATATCGTTTGAGCTAATGTTAGGATTGAACTGGTTGTCATGAAGTTTTGTATAATCATTATATACTTCAGTTTTTGGTTTCATGTACTCTATTTGTTTTACCCGATGATTACCAACTGTATGATTTTAGATTTCTTAATGTGGCTATAATATAAAGTGAGTTGTTTTCTGCATGCTATGGTCCACCTAGTTGAATCATTGGTTACTTACTGAGCACGTGGAAGCTCATCCCTTACTTATCATTTCAGGTTTGAGAGTTAGGTGATGGTGAGGAACATAGGAAGGGGCATTTGGCGCGGAGCTACAGAGAACTGCATTGATTGAGTCACTAATAACTAGATTGTTGATTCAGTTTTAGTTGTTGACAAATTGGAGTTATGAAGAGTTTTAGCATAAGTGTTGTATTCAGATGAAAATATGATAATGTAATTAAAGTTGTAGAAGTTTTAATTTCCGTTGCAGCTTATATTGATTCTAGCGAGTAAGGCCTTGCAGAGCCCTTGGTTGGAGTGTAATGGGTCTGCGGCCGGTCACGTGCCTAGCTCGTGAGCCTACCCGTGGGTTTGGGTCGTGGCACATCGTATGCATGTAGCGTACCCGACATATATTGAAATGTTTTTTGGGTTAAACGCTTAATGGCGTTTGCTTTGGTATTTGACAGTAAGATATGATTGCTCATTTTCATACCTTTGGGCTTGTATTTGATTTGGGTTCTTTCGACCACCTTATGCTAATTTCGCATATTTGATTCGCCTTATTTGCATCGTAGTCAATTGCTATATCTTGTTTGTATTTTGATTTGGGTTCTTTGGACCACCTTATGAACATTTCGTATATTTGATTCACCTTATTTGCATCGTAGTCAATTGCTATATCTTGTTCGTCAAAGATTTGGTTTTGTTTTGGACTACGAATCATCATATTTGCTTCCCATTTGTTTTCCACTTACTGGGCTATTCGAGCTCACCCCCTATTCGTTTGTTTTGTCCTTTAACACAGGTATCGGACGTGATTTTGGGCGTGACATGTTTGGGGGAGATTAGAGCATTTAGTTTTTGTTAGTATAATTGAGCATGTAAATCATTTGAGAACTCCACCCAGAAGTGAGTAATTTGGCTTTGAGACTTGGATTTTGTATTGAATAGTAGAGGCTTGGTCCTATTATTTGGTTTTAGTGGATTTTTTATGAGGAAGATTGTTAGTTAAGTTTTTGAAAGAATTGTATTTAACTCTTAGATCTTTTGAGATAAGTAAGATTGAGATTCAGATAATGGTGTTTGTGGTATCATAGATGTTCTGCTATTCCTTTTGTTCCCAACCCATTCTGGTCGCACCCAAAGGCCCACTACGGTCCCACTTTGCATGACACGTCCGCACAAGCAACATACATTTTCAACGCTCACAACCGGTCAAAGCATGCACGCTCAAGTAACGTGACCAAGCCTCATGACGCTTCGACCGTCGCACTTCGCACGTTGTCCGTCGACGCGCCATGACACTTGCCCAAGGAAGTTGGCCTTGGCCTCCCCCTTGGGGTCGGCCTCGGCCTCGGCCTCCCCCTTGTGGCTTTGCACCTTCACTTCTCTTCAAGAGGCCTTGCATCCTTCGCGACGCCCTTCGCCCATCATCCGGACATCAACCTCGCGACGTCCGTCGTGCATCACCTTACGGACGTTCGTACATCAACCTCGCGACGTCCGTCGTGCATCACCTTACGGACGTTCGTACATCAACCTCGCGACGTCCGTCCTGCAACAACCTCCCGTCGCCCGGACACAACTCCGCGACCCCCGTCGCCCGGACACAACTCCGCGACCCCCGTCGCCCGGACACAACTCCACGACCATGTCGCCCGGACACAACTCCGCGACCCCGTCGCCCAGACACAACTCCACGACGCTCATCCTCCGTCACCCGGACGTTGTCTCCGTGACCCCCGTCACCGACGTCCGGGCGTCACACTCCAACACTTCGCCGTGCCCATGCGCCGCGCCGCTGATACAACCGTGCCCTCCTGCTCTCTGTCACACTACCGTGCCCCCGGCACCATAAGCACTTTGTCGCGCCCATGCGCCACCATTGACACCAACGTGCCCCCGGCACCTTACGCACTCTGTCGCGCCCATGCGCCGCGCCATTGACATAGACGTGCCCCCGGCACCTTACTCACTTCATCGCGCCCATGCGCCACAATCATGTCATCATGCCCCCGGGCACCTTACTCACTTCATCGCGCCCATATGTCATCATGCCCCCGGGCACCACACACATTCATCACACCATGCGCACCTTGCCTTGGTCATGGAACATGCTTCAACCCACTCTCCGGAGTGTACATCACCCGCGGGGATAGGCGACTCCTCTGGGACACTATCTCTGCCAGGGAGCTCTTCAACTCCCCTTCCGCCAGGTAGACGGCTCCTCTGGGATGCTACCTCGGCCAGTCGGGTAGACGGCTCCTCCGGGATGCTACCTTGACATGCTCCGAGTGCTCCGGCACAAGGACTCACCCGCGGGGATAGGCGACTCCTCCGGGACACTATCTCTGCCAGGGAGCTCTTCAACTCCCCTTCCGCCAGGTAGACGGCTCCTCCGGGATGCTACCTCGGCCAGTCGGGTAGACGGCTCCTCCGGGATGCTACCTTGACATGCTCCGAGTGCTCCGGCACAAGGACTCACCCGCGGGGATAGGCGACTCCTCCGGGACACTATCTCTGCCAGGGAGCTCTTCAACTCCCCTTCCGCCAGGTAGACGGCTCCTCCGGGATGCTACCTCGGCCAGTCGGGTAGACGGCTCCTCCGGGATGCTACCTTGACATGCTCCGAGTGCTCCGGCATAAGGACTCACCCGCGGGGATAGGCGACTCCTCCGGGACACTATCTCTGCCAGGGAGCTCTTCAACTCCCCTTCCGCCAGGTAGACGGCTCCTCCGGGATGCTACCTCGGCCAGTCGGGTAGACGGCTCCTCCGGGATGCTACCTTGACTCGCTCCAAGTGCTCCGGCATAAGGACTCACCCGCAGGGATAGGCGACTCCTCCGGGACACTATCTCTGCCAGGGAGCTCTTCAACTCCCCTTCCGCCAGGTAGACGGCTCCTCCGGGATGCTACCTTGGCCGGCCGGGTAGACGGCTCCTCCGGGATGCTACCTTGGCCTGCGGAATAGACGACTCCTCCGGGACACTATCTCCGTCAGGGTGCCTGCGTGACTGGCCTACGTGCTCCGGCACTGGGGGCTTGCGTCGGCACCCCTAGGGACTATGACCCCCGGGTCACTTCGAGACGGGAGCAGGTCTTCGGAGGGCATCGCGCCTAGTTCACCTGGCAGTTGGGCGTCGGGTCTTCCCCACCGCTGTCAGGCCTGTGGGACTCTGCAAGGGCTTGGATTGGAGGCTAGATCAAGGGGGTTCTCTGGCCACACCGATGCGGTGGGAGCCAGTCTTTCCAGACAGACAGAGCGACGCTGTGAGGAGCAGGCCGGTTGAATATGCGATCTGACAGTCCATGGAGCACCGGCACCCGTGGACCCCCCAGTGACGTGTCACTCCCGGGGAGCGCCACGTGTCGGTTTATGACATCATCATCTCAATCTCTATAAATAGAGGTCTTGAGAATTCATTTGGAGGATAACATTTGGACATTTTCATAACATTTCACTTTCTCACTCTAGAATCCTAGAGAGAGAAACATACAGGACCCTGACTTTGGACCTAAGCATCGGACTGTGACTGTCGTCGTATTCATCCCGCGCTATCGCCCTCGCAGCACTGCCACCCTCAAGCTCTGTCTGGGAAGCCCTTGGTCTCTGCCCTTGTTCCACCCTTGCTGTCTCTCACTTTACATACTTGGAAGCTGACTCGGACTGCAGCCTTTGTGGCACCTCCACGTAAGTACGAACCCACTTTCCTTGGCATCATTTTGGCGACTCTGCTGGGGAGGTGAGCATCGTACTGCAGTCTTTCTATCTTCCGCACTCAGTCTCCATGCCTAGACAACGAAAAGCTACGAAGGCTGCCAGCCAAGGCCTTATCCACACCGTACAAGAGGAGGATCACCTCGGCGAACAAGAAGGGACTAGTGCTATGCGTCTCCAAGACCAGCCACAAACTACCGCACCTGACATACAAGTTGCAGTCAACGCGGCCATCCAGCAGTTTTCGCCCACTATAGCCACTCTTATGACAACCATCTTAGAAATGCAAAAATCAATCCAAGTCTTGACTTCACAATCACCGACTTCCCGAAGCCTTAGAGCTCTGCACCCTGTGCCCATTACTCACCCCATGTCATCCCAAGATCCAGGTTTGGCCCCTCCTGCTCATATCCAACCTTCAAGGCCTGGGCTAGTTTTGGACACTGCTCAGGTCCCAGTGTCGCGACCACCGCTGCCTTGGTCCTCCGGGCCCTCGACAGTAGGACTCGCGGCACCTCAGCCCCCGGCGCCACGCATTACCCTTGCTCGAAACACTTCGGAGACTCACGAATCAATTGAGATGGAGCCTAACCCGAACATAACTAGCCGAAACCTAAACACAAGTCATTCCCCCGGCTTACTCCAGTCGACCTTTCCTGACGACCGGCCTCCAGCAGCTGACACTACCCATATGCAAAACATGCCCCAACAAGTTGCTCACCATCACCAACCCCTCTCTACCATCGTCATCCCCTCAATGCCTCAGGTTGTACCGTCTGGGGGCTCTGGTGCTCGGATCATCACGACAGGGCACAAGCCCTCACATGCGTCGTACGTCACCAAGCATGACTTAGATGCCCTCCTTCACCGTCTCAAGCAGTCATCCTCACCCCACTCCGCCTCTAAGCTGTCAGGTCATGCTCCTTGCTTTGGTAGCCTCGCTACTAAGCCCTACCCTATCAAGTACAAGCAACCATCCTTCGCATTGTTCAACGGCAAAGAAGGCAACGCCCGCGAGCATCTCACCCGTTTTGCTGGCTCCCTCGAGCACTACGGGGAAGACGACACTTTGAAGCTTCGGGAATTTCACAAGTCCCTGACTGGCCTCGCCTACTCTTGGTATCATCAGATTCCTGACAGTACTATCCACTCATGGTCCGACATGGTCCAGCTCTTCCTTGACAAGTTTCACTATGAGACGGAACGTGTGACCATCGTTGACATTGCCGGGATCCGCCAGAACCCCGGCGAAGACCTCAACACCTATGTTACGCGATTTCATCACAAGTGCTTGGAGTGCACTGACTTCAGCAAGGATGAAACCCTTGTGCCCATTTGCATCAAGAACATGAAGGACACCTACAGGGTCTACCTTGAAAACCTCCAGCTTCGGTCTTGGAGACATCTCAAGGAAGCTGCACGACGCACCTATGACTCGGTCGGTCCGTCAAAGACTTCAAAGCCCCCACCTCATATTGCCTTGGCCACAACGATGGAAGCAGCTAGTAACGACGACAACAACCGCAAGCGTCAATCCCAAGGAAGGGATGGGCGTCCTGACAAGAGAGGGCAGCCGATGCCTGCCCCGGAATACCCGTGTGACTTAAATACTGTTAGAAATCTCCTCGAGACATGGATCGACGACAATGCCATAACCCTGCCCAATGTCGACAGTGAACCTACCCCGGAAGACTTAGCCCATCACAACTACTGCCCCTATCATCGAAAGGTCGGTCATGGCCTCAAGTGGTGCAGGGGCCTCAAGTTTGTCTTCGCCGACAAGATTGCGTCCGGAGAGCTCAAACTCTAAATACGGGACATAAGGGCATGCCTTAGTGCATTTTCCACACTTGTAATTTTTTCGTTCATTTTGCAAGTTTCCATACCCATGTATCAAGGCATGTTGCCTATCCTTCGTTATCAATGAAGTTACATTTTCCAGACTTAGAAAAATTTTCAAGCTACATTGATCTTGCACAAGTCTATTGATATCACCCTTCTTGCCATCACCCACTCCCTTGGGGGCTTCACCCCTTCCCAATCCCTTCGGTCTCACATTGCAATGACTTGGTACGTGGTGCGCGGGGTGGCTCGAGCCGCGCTACTACGGTCGCATCATCATCCAACATTCACTTTTCCAACGCTTAGAAAAAAAAATTTTCTTTTTTTTTTCGCAACCGGTCATCGATGATCATCCTCAATGGTCTCCCTCGGCATCCTTGTCTCAGCCCAACACTTAGAAAAATTTTCATTTTTTTCGCAACCGGTCATCAATGACCACCCTCAACGGCCTCCCCTTAGCATCCTTGCCCGAACTCAAAAAAAAAAAATTCAACACTTAGAAAAATTTTCAAGTTTTTCATCTCCTCACATGCTCCCCACATTCATGCTCTCATCACTCTCCCTCTCACATTTTCCTCTCCTCCCTCACCATCCAACACCCCATCACCCTTTCCCCACTTCATAAACAACTTCTCTCTTTCTCATGGAAAGCTTCATCTTTCTCCCATTCCATTTCTCTCACTCTCATCTTGCACATTGTGAAAATATTCTTGGGGGCTCCCTCCTTAGGGCTGCCAAAAAAAAAAAAAAAATTTTTTTTATTATTATTTTATTATTATTTTATTCAAATTTGAATTTCAAAAAATCTGAAAACCCTACCCCGCGAACCCGAACCGACCCGCGAGCCCCGACCCGCGCCCATTCCCTCTCTATGGTGTACCCGACCCAACCCGGATCCAGACCCGTTTTACCCGAGAAAACCCTAATTCACCAAACCCTAATTTTTTCCCCATCTCTTTCTCTTTCTCTTCCTCTTCACCATGCGCGGCCGCCGCCCTCTTCTCCTTGCGGCGCCCCCTTCGGCCTCCTACCAAGCATCCTCTTCGCCGGCGACGACCCCCCCGGCCGCACCTCCTTCCTCCCGCCACCGGCCACCCGCGGCACCCCGCGGCACCCCGCCGCCGCCGCCGCCGCCCCCACTTCTTCCCCTTTCTTCTTCTCACCACGCCGCCCCCCTTTCCCCTTCCTTCCTCCCTCCTCCCCCGCCCCCCCTCGGCCTCGGCCTTGTGGCGCCTCGGCCCTTCCTCATCCTCCATCTCCCTCACCCCCAAACTCCCTTCCCACCCTCGGCCTCGGCCGCCACCGCCCCCTTCCTCTCTCCCCTTCTCCCCTTTCCTACGCCGCCCACCCCTCGGCCTCGGCCCACCTCCACCTTCCCCCTTCTTCCCCTTCCTCTCTTCCCTCCTCTTCCACCCATCCCCCTCCCTTCACCTTCGGCCATCACCAAGGCCATCCATTTCGGCCTTCCCCATACCAAGGTCATCAACCTTCCACCACCTCTCCATCTCTCATTTCCATTCATACCCATAACTTCCTCACTTCAAGCACAACACCCAACTCCACCCCGCCATCTTCGACCCCGCCCCCTCCATCCCTCCTTCCACCCTCGGCCTCGCGCCTTCACCCACCACCGCCGCCCCCTCGGCCTCGGCCTCCATCCATCTCCTTCCCCCTCCTCTTCTCTTCCCCCCGCCCCTAGCCCACCACAAGCTCGGCCTCGGCCTTGGCCAAGTGGCCTTGGTCGGCCTCGGCCTCGGCCTCGCGGCCTTGGTCGGCCGGCCTTCGCTCTCCATCCCCATACCCTCTCCTCATCCTTTCCCCATGGCCGAACCCCCCTCCCCATTCCACCTTCACCCACATTCAACCTTCACCTTTAACACATGACAATCTTCCATGCCCACTTCGGCCTCCACCACCAAGGCCACTCTTCGGCTCCATACCACCCCAAGCATGCCAAAAAAAAAAAACACATCATGACGACCAACGCGCGCCTCGCGTCTAACCTCTTCCCTTCGGTCACCACACCCAAGTCCACCCCGCCACCTTCGACCTTCTCACCTTCACATCATGGCCGACATCCAAGGCTGGCAACTTAAAAAAAAAATTTGTCGCCCGTCGTCCGGACGTCAACTCCGCGACCCCCGTCGCCCGGACGTCAACTCCGCGACGCCCGTCGCCCGTCGTCAACTCCGCGACGCCCGTCGCCCGTCGTCCGGACGTCAACTCCGCGACGCCCGTCGTGGACTGCCCCTGCATTGCGACGCTCGATCGCGCACATCGCGCCCCTACACATTTCATACTTTTTTACACTTAGAATTTTTTTTGCAAATTTGATCACATCCCATGTGACGATGTCCCTCGACATCAACGCCCTTGGTAGGTGGTGCGCGAGATAGCTCGAACCACTTACTCCTATCCATTCTCTAATGCTCGTCGTCAGCGCCCGCGCGCCGTCTTCACGACGCTTGTCGCCCATCGCCCGGGTGACGTCTCCGCGACACTCGTCGTCTGTCGCCCGGGAGCCGTTTACATGCTCGCGCCCCTGCGCCCTATCATCGTGCCTTGGTCTCAACCCCCAAGCATTCCAAGCTTTCGTAGGTGGTGCACGAGGTGGCTCGAGCCACCTACTCTTTATCACCATCATGCAGACGACCTCAACAACACTCCAGCCAAACAACATAAAATCTTCCTAAGTGTTTATGCGTGCGGTGCCCGCTCGGGTTACCCCTCCGCGCACACCACACGCAGGGGGCTTATGTTCCCAACCCATTCTGGTCGCACCCAAAGGCCCACTACGGTCCCACTTTGCATGACACGTCCGCACAAGCAACATACATTTTCAACGCTCACAACCGGTCAAAGCATGCACGCTCAAGTAACGTGACCAAGCCTCATGACGCTTCGACCGTCGCACTTCGCACGTTGTCCGTCGACGCGCCATGACACTTGCCCAAGGAAGTTGGCCTTGGCCTCCCCCTTGGGGTCGGCCTCGGCCTTGGCCTCCCCCTTGGGGTCGGCCTCGGCCTCGGCCTCCCCCTTGTGGCTTTGCACCTTCACTTCTCTTCAAGAGGCCTTGCATCCTTCGCGACGCCCTTCGCCCATCATCCGGACATCAACCTCGCGACGTCCGTCGTGCATCACCTTACGGACGTTCGTACATCAACCTCGCGACGTCCGTCGTGCATCACCTTACGGACGTTCGTACATCAACCTCGCGACGTCCGTCCTGCAACAACCTCCCGTCGCCCGGACACAACTCCGCGACCCCCGTCGCCCGGACACAACTCCGCGACCCCCGTCGCCCGGACACAACTCCACGACCATGTCGCCCGGACACAACTCCGCGACCCCGTCGCCCGGACACAACTCTGCGACCCCCGTCGCCCGGACACAACTCCGCGACCCCGTCGCCCAGACACAACTCCACGACGCTCATCATCCGTCACCCGGACGTTGTCTCCGTGACCCCCGTCACCGACGTCCGGGCGTCACACTCCAACACTTCGCCGCGCCCATGCGCCGCGCCGCTGATACAGCCGTGCCCCCAGGCTCTCTGTCACACTACCGTGCCCCCGGCACCATAAGCACTTTGTCGCGCCCATGCGCCACCATTGACACCAACGTGCCCCCGGCACCTTACGCACTCTGTCGCGCCCATGCGCCGCGCCATTGACATAGACGTGCCCCCGGCACCTTACTCACTTCATCGCGCCCATGCGCCACAATCATGTCATCATGCCCCCGGGCACCTTACTCACTTCATCGCGCCCATATGTCATCATGCCCCCGGGCACCACACACATTCATCACACCATGCGCACCTTGCCTTGGTCATGGAACATGCTTCAACCCACTCTCCGGAGTGTACATCACCCGCGGGGATAAGTCGGGACACTATCTCCGCTAGAGAGCTCTTCAACTCTCATTCTGCTAGGTAGACAGCTCCTCCGGGATGCTACATCGGCCAGTCGGGTAGACGGCTCCTCCGGGATGCTACCTTGACATGCTCCGAGTGCTCCGGCACAAGGACTCACCCGCGGGGATAGGCGACTCCTCCGGGACACTATCTCTGCCAGGGAGCTCTTCAACTCCCCTTCCGCCAGGTAGACGGCTCCTCCGGGATGCTACCTCGGCCAGTCGGGTAGACGGCTCCTCCGGGATGCTACCTTGACATGCTCCGAGTGCTCCGGCACAAGGACTCACCCGCGGGGATAGGCGACTCCTCCGGGACACTATCTCTGCCAGGGAGCTCTTCAACTCCCCTTCCGCCAGGTAGACGGCTCCTCCGGGATGCTACCTCGGCCAGTCGGGTAGACGGCTCCTCCGGGATGCTACCTTGACATGCTCCGAGTGCTCCGGCATAAGGACTCACCCGCGGGGATAGGCGACTCCTCCGGGACACTATCTCTGCCAGGGAGCTCTTCAACTCCCCTTCCGCCAGGTAGACGGCTCCTCCGGGATGCTACCTCGGCCAGTCGGGTAGACGGCTCCTCCGGGATGCTACCTTGACTCGCTCCGAGTGCTCCGGCATAAGGACTCACCCGCGGGGATAGGCGACTCCTCCGGGACACTATCTCTGCCAGGGAGCTCTTCAACTCCCCTTCCGCCAGGTAGACGGCTCCTCCGGGATGCTACCTTGGCCGGCCGGGTAGACGGCTCCTCCGGGATGCTACCTTGGCCTGCGGAATAGACGACTCCTCCGGGACACTATCTCCGTCAGGGTGCCTGCGTGACTGGCCTACGTGCTCCGGCACTGGGGGCTTGCGTCGGCACCCCTAGGGACTATGACCCCCGGGTCACTTCGAGACGGGAGCAGGTCTTCGGAGGGCATCGCGCCTAGTTCACCTGGCAGTTGGGCGTCGGGTCTTCCCCACCGCTGTCAGGCCTGTGGGACTCCGCAAGGGCTTGGATTGGAGGCTAGATCAAGGGGGTTCTCTGGCCACACCGATGCGGTGGGAGCCAGTCTTTCCAGACAGACAGAGCGACGCTGTGAGGAGCAGGCCGGTTGAATATGCGATCTGACAGTCCATGGAGCACCGGCACCCGTGGACCCCCCGGTGACGTGTCATTCCCGGGGAGCGCCACGTGTCGGTTTATGACATCATCATCTCAATCTCTATAAATAGAGGTCTTGAGAATTCATTTGGGAAGATAACATTTGGACATTTTCATAACATTTCACTTTCTCACTCTAGAATCCTAGAGAGAGAAACATACAGGACCCTGACTTTGGACCTAAGCATCGGACTGTGACTGTCGTCGTATATTCATCCCGCGCTATCGCCCTCGCAGCACTGCCACCCTCAAGTTCTGTCTGGGAGGCCCTTGGTCTCTGCCCTTGTTCCACCCTTGTTGTCTCTCACTTTGCATACTTGGAAGCTGACACGGACTGCAGCCTTTGTGGCACCTCCACGTAAGTACGAACCCACTTTCCTTGGCATCACCTTTATAATAGTTATGTCATCGATGTGTTTGGAGTCTTGGTTCAAGGACGTGTATGGACCCTGGAATTTAAGTATTGATCTTATGAGCGAAATTGGATAATGAAATTATTTTTGGAGACCTTTACCCCGATGAGGGTAATTTGATAGAATTGGTTTTATGTGATTTGTTTAGCCGCTGCGTTTGGTAATTATTTTGTAATGGTATTCTCACTAGGAGAATTATTTTGAGAATGGATTGTCTTACACTTTTGTTTGTGGAGATATTTTATCTTAGAGGATATAGTTGCTCTGTCTATACCTTTATCTTTAGAACTGTAATGGTATGTAATGAAGTTTGACGTTAGTCGCGGCCTCTCGTTTTTCGGTGCGTGATAGGAGTGGTATCAGAGCTTAGGTTTGAGATTCTGTAGACTCCTAAGCCTAAGACATATTTGATTGGGATTAAACCTTGAAAGGGTGGATTAAGTTTGGAGAATTCATTTCATATTAGAGCATGAGATTGAGATTTGGCCATAAGCTTTGGATTTGATTTGAGTTGTGTACGCAATCGTAGAACGAATGTTAGTTGTTTTTGAAATTTTGATATTTTAAGAGTTAATCAAAGAGAATAATTGACGGATATGACTATGATCTTTGGATGTTTATGAGTGGCTCTATCAGATAGTGTATGGAAAAAGGTGGTGATCTCGAGAAATGATTGATGTGGTGACCGAGGTTTGTGCGGAATTTGAAAGGAAAATTTGGCATTTCTAGATCATAATGCCCCTTTATTCTGTTGTTTCGATATCCTTCTGTGAGCATCTAAGTGTTGAACCTAGAAAATGAAACACGTCTAGATGTAGATACCTCTCTAGAACCCTGTGGTGACCTTATGGTTTATATTTAAGAGTTGGCATAATTTTCTGGATATGGAACACTTTGATGTTATTTTGGGGTATGGACTGATTGTCTTCCAATAATACCAAGATGGATTGATTTAGAAAAGGAGGGGGGGGGAGAATGTAATACCCTAAAAAATTTCTGAAGTTTTTAGTCGATGAACAATAACTTTCAGTCGACTGAATAGTACTTTTAGTCGACTTAAAACTATTTTTGGTCGACTTAAAGTTGTTTTCGGTAAAATTAAAAGTATTTTCATTAAAAGTGTTTTCGATCGAATTAAAGGTGTTTTCGGTCGACTAAAAAGTGTTTTCGGTCGACTTAAAAGTGTTTTAAATCAAGAGAAGAAACGGCTGAAGGTTTGAGTCGACTTAAACTTGTATTGCTTTGAATGAATAGTGTAATTTGTTTACCTTCATGTAAATAGCCTCTTTGTTTTATTTTAGCCCT
This sequence comes from Escallonia rubra, assembly GCA_033065855.1. Classification (NCBI taxonomy): domain Eukaryota; kingdom Viridiplantae; phylum Streptophyta; class Magnoliopsida; order Escalloniales; family Escalloniaceae; genus Escallonia; species Escallonia rubra. The sequence continues at coordinate 299,610 of JAVXUO010002161.1, read as the reverse complement.
TTTGTTCTTGGTTCCTTGTTCCTTTGCGGAGGAGATTGAGAGAATAGAAGGTTTGGAAAGCTCTTTTTGCACTAGAGTGGTGCTTTGAGGTTTTCTTTTGGTCGAAAGCTTGTTTGAGGTAAGGGTTTGAACATTCTTGTTGTGGTAAGGGTTTGAACATTCTTGCTGGGGTAAGGGTTTGTAACGTTTTTGCTATGGTATGGGTTGCTTCTTTAAATCTGAAAAAGAGTTGTTGGAGTTGATTAATCTTGTTTTGTAAGGGATTCTACCTTTTGATTTTGGCTTGGGTTTCCTTCTTTAAATCTGAAAAATTATTGGATTTTGATCAAGCTTATTGTGAAAGGGATTTTATCGTCGTTTTTGTTGTGGGAAAGATATCTTTCGGAATTAAAAGGTTTATGCTTCATCAATTTTGGTTCACCTATATTTGTTTGCATTTGATTTGTCCCACTAACATTGTTTACCCCTTTTCGTTTGTGCCGGATGATGCACATCTTTGAATCTGTACATTTGTGACCGTCAATTTAAGATTGACACTGATTATGTTGAACAACTCTCGAAATAGAGAGGGTCCTATGGACACATGTTTGTTATGCTAGAGAGCCAAAGACTCCTAGTACGCTCTGGAACACACGTTTGATGTTTGATGTTTGATGTTTGGTTCGACATTTGGGTCTTATGACCACCATAGTCATCGTATGTTTGTAGCGTACCCGACATATAATTGAAATGTGTTTTGGGTTAAACGCTTAATGACGTTTGCTTTGGTATTTGACAGTAAGATATGATTGCTCATTTTCGTACCTTCGGGCTTGTATTTGATTTGGGTTCTTTCGACCACCTTATGATCATTTCGTATATTTGATTCACCTTATTTGCATCGTAGTCAATTGCTATATCTTGTTTGTATTTGATTTGGGTTCTTTGGACCACCTTATGAACATTTTGTATATTTGATTCACCTTATTTGCATTGTAGTCAATTGCGATGTTTCGTCAAAGATTTGGTTTTGTTCTGGACTACGAATCATCGTATTGGCTTCTCATTTGTTTTCCACTTACTGGGCTATTCGAGTTCACCCCCTACTCGTTTGTTTTGTCCTTTAGCACAGGTATCAGACGTGATTTTGGGCGTGACATGCGTGGCGGAGATTAGAGCATTTAGTTTTTGTTAGTATAATTGAGCATGTAAATTATTTGATAACTCCACCCGAAAGTGAGTAATTTGGTTTTGAGACTTGGAATTTGTATTGAATAATAGAGTCTTGGTCCTATTATTTGGTTTTAGTGGATTTTTTATGAGGAAGATTGTTAGTTAAGTTTTTGAAAGAATTGTATTTAACTCTTAGATCTTTTGAGATAAGTAAGACTGAGATTCAGATAATGGTGTTTGTGGTGTCATAGATGTTCTGCTATACCTTTATAATAGTTATGTCATCGATGTGTTTGGGGTCTTGGTTCAAGGACGTGTATGGACCCTGGAATTTGAGTATTGATCTTATGAGCGAAATTGGATAATGAAATTCTTTTTGGAGACCTTTACCCCGCCCGATGTGGGTAATTTGATAGAATTGATTTTATGTGAATTGATTTTGTAACGGTATTCTCAGTGGGAAAATTATTTTGAGAATGGATTGTCATAGACTTTTGTTTGTGGAAATATTTTATCTTAGAGGATATAGTTACTCCGTCTATACCTTTATCTTTAGAACTATAATAGTATATAATGGAGTTTGATGTTAATTGTGGCCTCTCATTTTTTGGGGCGTGACAGAAATCCTCCCGATGATAGTTCCGTATGAGCTCCTGAGATAAGAGGATATTATCTGCAATAGAACAGATTTGAGAGCTTGAAGAAAGAAGAGAAAAGGAGAATTTGCAGTGATAATTTCATATTAGTAATCGTTGATGTTTGGATGTTCTCTTTTTTCGGTAAATAAAAATGTATATCAACCGATGAAACAATTGTACAACATATGCAAGGGACGTACCCCAGGAATACAACAAAGAAACGCAAGTCTTACTAAGCAAGAACTAAAAGAAAGCCTAAATTAGGCTGAAACATGCCACACTGGCAACAAAAGAAAAGAGGTAATACATAACACCGAAGCTAGATCAGCAAAAGAAAATACAAAAGACCCAATAGTGACCACAAGAAGGCAGGTGAAGCCAGATCCTGGTAACGGTCTGTCTGTACGTGGACCGATCTCCCAAAAATCAATAACGACCAAGCCATGACGAAATCAGGCGAATATGGAGTTGGGAAGCTGCCATTCACCCAGGAACCATCGGTTAGTTGAGGAATTGGCTACTTATCAACAAGAGAACAACCTTCAACGAATGACTTGCATAAGACCTGCAGAACAAGAAACCACATCAGTATACTTATTTTGTAAGGAACAAGAATTCTGCTATCTCCAGATTTAGTACACCAACGCTGCAAACACTATCCGACAGACCGATGCCGGGAATCCAAGGCCCTGCCACTCAGAGGAAGCTGTATCAACCATACCCTGCCAACTTAGCGTAGGCCAGTTAAAACTGCATTTCTTATGAATAATAGACAACAATTTGTACGTGATAGGGCAATTAAAAAATAGATCATCATGGGACTCAAAAAGCAATGTGACAGAAAATGCTGGCTCATGCTAGGAATGACATGAAAAGCAAACAGCCTATCCTGCGTACTTAACCTCTCCCTAATGACCAGCCATAAGACGAAGTTATGACGTGGAACACGCCACTTACACGACAGTAAGCAAGCCCATCTAGCAAACGGCCGCTTGTGACGAAGTGCTTCCCACGTACTCGCAATTGAAAAATCTCCAGAACCACTAACCATCCAGACGATTCTGTCAGGTGTATCCGGGGCAGGACGAAAAGAGTTAGGGGTACTCTCGTGCAACTCCATGAGCTCAACACCACGAGGAGCCAAGATCACATCAGAAACCCTCGCTCGACTACCCAAACCCGAGTCAAAAAAAATTCTACCAGTAAGGGTAGAAATGATAGGGCCTATCGGATGAGACCAATCAAGCCACAGAGAGATCCTACTGCCAACCCCAGCTATATACCAAGGGAAAAGAGTGAATCATATCCCTAACCATAACAATCTTACACCAAGACTAGCTACACTCACTGGGGCAAGAGACTTCCCAGAAACTCCTTCCTATCCGAATATTGGACTTAACCCACCGCGGCCAAAGGGAGTCTGACCTGAAAGATATGATGGCCCAAATGTGCCTAGACATGGCAGCAAAGTTCCACAGCTCAATCTGCTTAATACCCAAGCCACCCTCTTCCTCGGGACAACATACATCAGCGCAAGCCACCTTGGCTCCCGTGGTACAAAGCCCCGTACCCTTCCAAAGGAAAGCTCGTAATATCCTCTCTATCTCTAGTATCATTTTCTTTGGAAGGATAAAAACGGAAGCCCAATACACCAGGATAGATAACAAAATTGATCTAATCAATTGGACCCTACCAGCATACGACAAGTAATTGCAAGTCCAATGCTTGACTTTCTTCTCGATGGGGTCCAGAAGACGCTGACAGTCCTCTTCCCACAAACAAGTGGAGATCAGAGGGACTCTCAGATATTGCATAGGGAGCTCTCCCTCGAGAAAGCCAAGTCAAGAAGAGATCAAAGCCTTGGTAGTAGGCTCAACATCAAAGAAAAAAAACATGGCTCTTATTAGGATTGGGAACGAGTCCTGAGAACTGCTGGAAGACAGTGAGACCATGTTTCAAGACCTGAACCGAATGTAGGTCACCCCGACAAAAAAGCAGGAGATCATCAGCAAAGGCAAGCTAAAAGATACCATCCTTTTAGCACCTCCAGTGGTAGCGAAACTGACTACCAGCTACTAGCCTTTGCAACATCCCTACGAGAACATCCATGCAAATAACAAAAAGGTTGGGGGACATCGGATCCCCATGCCTGATACCACGCCTACCCCGAAAGAAACCATTAGATTCCTCGTTTATGATGATCGAAAAGCTCGTGCTAGAGACACAGGCTTTGATCCATCTAATAACCGTGGGGGGAAATCTAAGGCAAATGAACACATCAAAGAGAAAATCCCAATGCAAACAATCATATGTCTTCATCAAATCCACCTTCATGACACATCCAGGGACCCTAAAATCCTCCCGATGATAGTTTTCGCATGAGCTCCTATGATAAGAAGATATTATCTGCAGTACTCCGAGAGGCAACAAAGGCCGTCTGGGAAGGATATATGAGGTCAATAGATAATGGAAGAAGCACATTGGTCCAAGTATTCTATCCACCGCGGAAGTACTAAAATGTAAAAGGATCTGAAGTTTCGTTACTGGTGGAGTAACATGAAGATAGATGTGGCTGAATTTGTAGCAAAATGTCTTACATGTCAACAAGTTAAGCTCGAACGTCGCAAATCGGTTGGGTTTACTTCAACCGTTATCCGTGCTCGAGTGGAAATTGGAGCATATTACCATGGACTTTGTATCAGGTTTACCTCGAACTCGAAATAGACATGATGTTATTTGGATGATTGTTGACAGACTTACTAAATCTGCTCAGTGTCTTGCAATCAATGTGACTTACACCTTAGAGAAGTTAGCACGTATGTATGTAAAAGAGGTTGTTAGATTCCATGGAGTACCGATAAGTATTATTTCATATCGAGATCCTCATTTTACTTCGAGGTTTGGGAAGGCTTTTCAAGATGCGATGGGAACTAAACTTGCTTTTAGCACATCTTTCCATCCACAAACAGATGGTCAAAGCGAAAGGACAATTCAGACCTTGGAGGATACGTTACAAGCATGTGCTATGGAATTGAAAGGCAACTGGGATGATCACTTGGCACTTGTGGAGTTTTCTTACCATAACAGCTACCATCCTAGCATTGAAATGGTACCATTTGGGGCTCTATATGGCAGAAAGTGCAGATCTCCAATTTGTTGGGATGAAGTTGGTGAAAAATAGTTACTAGGACCCAAATTGGTGCAATAAACCACAAAACAGTCGAGGTGAGAAACGAACCTTAAGCCCATTGACCAACCGGCCGGTTCATCCACCCAAATGACTGGACAGTTAGTTATAACACATCCTCTCCCTAAACAAATCAAGAAACAAAACCCTATACACTGACTTACCGGCCATTTAACTCTACAAGGTGACCAAATGGTTAGTCAGACCCCTAGCCTTCCTAAGAATTCTTAGCTCGAAAACATCTGACCCACTAACTTACCCCACCTGGTTATTCGACAATTAGTAAGAATCATCCCTGCTCCAGAATTTTCTTTTCCAACACACCCTAGACCACTGAACAATCGGCTGGTTAACCTCGCGAGTGACTTCATGGTTAGTCAAAACTTTCCCTATTCCATAATATTTTCAAGTCAAAGTCTAGACTCACTGGCCAATCGCCCAGTTAACACACAAGGTGACCAAACGGTTACTCAGAACTCTAACCTCCCTAAATTTTTTTTAAAAAAATCCATGATTAGCTCACTGACCAACCAGCCGGTTAATCCATAAGGCTAACCTTCTATACAAGAGCTGAACGGAGAGGAAAGCCCACTAGTAAGACTTCTTGCCTTGGGACCCAATAAGAAGACAAAGCGAATTCATGGTTAGTCCTTACCCCACTTTCCATACATTCTCCCAAAATCAAGAATTACCCACTGAATAACCAGATAGTTAACCCACAAGGTTGACCAGCAGTGTAATCAATGTCAAATTTTTTTATGGGTATAAACGGGCCAGCTTAATGTTTTATTCTATGGTGTGCTTATGTGCATCCCAATGATTGTGTGGTCCTAACTTCTTCATCGAGTCATATGTTCTTTCCCACTTTCTAGGGTAATAAAAAATTCAAAACAAACGAAGTCTGTTTTATAAAAAAAATAGACTTCTTCGTTGAGTCATCCCTTCTTTCCCCTTAGTTCTTAAAAAAAAGAGAAAAAAACTCAGAGAAATTCAAAACAAAAGAAGTATGTTAAATGGTTTGAGTCAAATGGAGTTTCTCTTTCTAGTAAGTCTACGAGTCCATCCTTACCAAGTCAAGAGCATAAAAACTTTCAAAGCAAGAGAGAATTGCCTGATTTCATACCTGTTGAATCCATAATTGACCGATCACTTCAGGATATTATGCAAAAGATGCTTTTTAATTTAAGAATAGTGGTCTATCTCATTGAAACTTCTTTTTTGCACTTGGGGCCGGGGGTTAGGGATCCTTATGATTTCAAGCTTAATTATCAGAATTTTAGTTTCTCTGAAATTGAATGTCAGAAAACCTAATGAAAGAATTTGGTTGGGAACTTAGACATTCAAGTGAGAATTTTAGAAATTATCAAGATAAGGCCGTGACTTCCTTTCTTGCCAACCCCTCATCCCCAAAAAATAAGCTAAATCCTCAAAGACAATGAGATGGTCATATTGATATCAAGACATTCTCCTATTCTAAGCTCAGTCTTTCTTTTTCAGTATGGATCATTTATCTTTAAAAAAAAGAGGAAAAGGAAGAAGGAAAAGCCCGCTAGATTGAAAACCCTGAAAATGGCGATCTAGGCAAAAGTTAGGGCAGAAAAAAAACAAAAAAAACTCCAAAGAATGTAGGTTTGCATGAATCTTCCTTAAAATGAGCATTCCGATGATTGGAGGTCATTGTTTGGCCATCACATATCCTCCTAATTACGATATACTAAAATTTCACCACTTTCTTGCCTTTTGTGCCTAAACGGTTTAGTCCTTTTTTTTTTGAAAGCCTATATTACTAACCTTTGGGCAGACAGTCTCCTTGTGTGTGCCTATGTCTTAAGTATTGTTGTAAAGTCAACTCAACATGGAAAGGGTTCCCCTTTATAGGAACCAAAGTCATAAAGATAGATGATAATTGATATCGTGATGACCTTTTTTTTATCTCGAAAGAAAGTAGAATTATTAAAAAGAAGGGGGGGGGTGAAGAAGAAGACCGAGGGGGGGGGGGGGGAAGCAATGGTATTGAAAAATGATTGTCAAAGTTTAGCACAGAGAATTTCCATTTATTAAGTTCGAAGAATAGATATTCAGCAGATTCGGTTTGAACTACGTCCGACCTGATTCTCCAAATGAGGATACATAGGTAGCTTAGTCCCCTTCTAGGCTCGATCTCCATAGGCACACACTAGGGGCTTTGGTTTAGATTTTGGGCTTTTGAGCTTATTTATCATTCGTTTCTTAGATTATACCCTGGCCTACATTGTGTCCCATTTAAAGTCCTCCTTGAGATTATGCTTTTTCAAGGGAGGCAAAGGTTCTCCTACATTTTGATAAGGTAAAAAAAAGGAAAATAAAGATAATGGTCCATGCACTTTTTGGAGCATGCTACATCATGACACGATATGTTCACCTTCATATTGGCTTGTTTGCTGACTGTTCAGTTCCCGATCTCCTGAACCTGATGTATTCACCTCCATGTAGCCTGATGAGGACCTACTATTTTCATTACCTATCTGGCCTACCCTACCCTGTACAGCAACCATGCTCTGTATGACCGTTTGATGTATTAGCCACCACTTCAATAACTATATGAGAAGCCTTACGACCTTATCTTGTGCCTTTTATCACCCACTTGGTAGTCATGTACTTTTGCTCAGCCTAGTCGTATACATTGATTTATTGGCTAATCTAGGCCAGGACTCCATCAACCTCAAAGATTATACAGTTCGACAACATACACATTAGTCTCGCAGTTCATATACTGCCATTTCCATACATTCTTAGTATCAACCTTTTGGGCCAACCTTTTCGTGGTAGTCATGAGGATTCAAACTTGAGTGTTTAAGTTAATAGCCAACTTTTTTTGTGAAGTCAAATGCATCTAATGATTGAAATGCTTTTCGATCAAAAAACTCTAATGATCTTCCTCTCTTTGGGTTGAGATAAACGTGCCAACAGAGTGGGTACCATTGGCAGAGATTCTAATTATAAATGATTTAAGAAAAATAGCATATATCTTGAAGTGAATGGTCGACTTACCATGTCAGGCAATTTAAATAATTTTCAACTTAAACATGCTCTCGAACTGTGAAAGGATATTGACTTTGTCATAGGTTCTTCTTCGTCGATGTCTTTAAGGGGGTTTCCCATTTGATTCCCCTTCTATCATAGTTTTGTAAGGTTAACTCTAGTTGTATTTTCGTCCAGGACCTCCATGTGGGTCATGCATCCATACAGTCAGGACAATGTTTGCCTTAGGTCCTCTTTACGTTGCACTATTGGCATTTTTGGTCTAGGGGCCTCCCTAGAAGCCCCCTTTTCCACTAGTCAGGATAGCTTTTGTCTTTACATCCTTCTCGTGTTCACCTAAGGGTTCCATACGAGTCTCCTCTCACGACAGTCGTGATAATGTATGTCTTTGTTTTTCAGTTTATTGCATGATCAGCGCTGTCTACATGCATTTTGTTTAAATGGGTACCTAGTCCCCTTTTCATGATAGTGTGGATAGTGTATATTTTGTGCATGTTTTATCTTAATCTGGCTTGTCAGTCTTCATCTAGCTCAGTGCATGGTTAGTTTTGATTGCATGCAGTTTTGTCCAGGGAATCCATGTGATTCCCCTTTCATGACAGGCGTGATAGAGTCTGCCCTAATCCAGTCTATTGCATGTTCAGTTTACTCTGCATGCAGTTGTGTCTAGGGGCTACCTATGATTCTCCCTTCACGACAATCATGATAGCGCCTATCGTCATCTAGTCCATTGCATAGTCAATTTTGTCTACATGCATTTTGTCTAGGGCTCCTTGTGATTCCTCATTCCTGACGATCATGACGGCGTTTGTCCTTGATTCATGGTCAACATTGTCTACCTTTATTTTTTATAGCCTCTAGGATTCCCCACTCATGAGAGTCATGGTGATGTCTACCTTAGTTCCTAAGGTCCAGTTTATGCTCAGCATCGTCTTCACACATTTTTGTCTAGGGTCTCCATGGTCAGCATCGTCTGCCTGCATTTCTATCTAGAGTTTCCCTGTAAATCCCCTTTCATGATAATCGTAAAAATGCATGTCTTTTGTTTACATGGTTCATTGCATGCTCAGTGTTGTTTGTATACATTTCGTCTAGGGGCTCCTTGTGTGATTCCTCTATCAGGACAGTTGTGACATTGTCTGTCTTTCTCTAGTCCATTGCATAGTCTATTTCGTCTGCGTGCATTTTGTCTAGGGCTACTTGCGATTCACCTCTCCTAACAATCAAGATAGTGGCTACTTTTGTTTGTCCAGTACATTGTATTTGTCAGTTTTGCCTACATGCATTTCTTTTAGGGGATCATTGTGATTTCTTTCTACTGACAGTTAGGATAATGTCTGTCCTTGTTTGGTTGGTCCATCACACGGCCAATTCCTTCTGCACGTATTTTGTCAGGGGCTCCATGTGATTCCTCTATACTGATAGTTAGGGTCAGTGTCTTTGTCTCGTCTAAGTATGTCTTAAGAGTTTACTTCTTGACCTTAGTCGTTAAAAGAGTTTTTTTCAAACAAAAATAAAAATTGGAAAGAAATCAATAGAAAAAATCTTACTTTTGTTGTGATGTTCAGCCATGCTCCCATCCTTCTTGACTCTAGGATAGAGTCAATGTATCTCTCCAGCATTTCACCTATCATCTTCTCTCCAGATCCATTTCAAACTACATTTGGCTTAATCCCTTTCGGATGAGGGTATGCAGGTAACTTTCGAGGGTGCAGCCATTTTTCAGTCCAAGTCAATGGTCGAGGGTATTAAGCCTCAGTGCACGTTTACACGTGAAGGTCACGCGACTTTCTTTCTAATTCCAGTCTTAGAATCCAATTCCATGTCTAATGGTAGACATTCAGGTTGACACGAAATACTAAGTATCATCCTCTGTCATATCCTTGTCTAGTCTTCGTCCCAATCTTTGTCTGAATCCGTAGTAGGGGTAGAAACCCTCAATCTAAGTTGACATACAGATATCGCGTACCTTCCTCCATTCGGTCCCCATCCAGTCTCAGTCGCAGTCCAATTCTACATCTAGGTTAGAGGGTGAAAACCTTCCATCTGCACCTTCTCCTATTCGGTCCCCATCCAGTTTCAGTCCTAATCCCAATCCTAGTCTCAGTCTGAATCCATGCCTGAGGATACTTGACCCTTAGTCAAGGTTAATATGTGGAGATCAAATACATTCTTCTTTTTAGATCCAGTTGCCCTTCCGGATGAGGGTATGTAGGCAACCTAAGTAGATGCGGTCATTTTCTAATCTAAGTCTACGTTTTAGGGTAGAATGCCTTAATCAAGGCTGGGATGCAGATACCGTGTACCTTCCTCGTGTCCGGTCGTCGCTCAGTTCCTGTCCATGTCCCTGTCTCAATCCAGGTCTATCTCCGAGGGTATAAACTTTCAATTCATGGTGCGCGGACATCGCATTCCAGTTTTACTCTCAGTTCCAGTTCCCAGTCTCAGTCCTAGTCTAGTTCAAGTCCCATTCCCAGTGTGCCTTACGTGTGTGCGAGACTGTTCGTTTTCCTAAGTTTGCGTGTTTTTCTTGCTTATGTGGTTTGCATGATACCCATCTCATTTCGCCTAGGGCGTTTTTATCCAACACTTGTATGCTTGTATGCTTGCCTGTGTATGTTCAATATCTTATCTTTGGATTTTTCTACGATCTGAGTTTTCAAATATGTTGCTTAATATGATGGTTCCTTGTACAGTCTAAGGCCAGTGTAAGATCCCCTGCGTGTTGCTAGAAACATCAGTTCCCCATGTCGAGTGAATTGATATCTTCACACTCAACAAACAGTTGTCTTTTTGACATTGTTGACTCTCGCTTTGAGTGATATTTTCGAAATTTTCTTTTTGCTAAGTGACCAATCGCTTTGGCTCGTTGTTGACTCCGGCTCTTAGTCGAACTTTTACTTTGCCCGTTGACAAATTCAAATCCCTTTCAAATGGATTTGGGGGCTCTGGCAACATGGAAGATTCCTTTTTAGTATGTCTAGGTGACCTTTTCAAGTTGATTTGGAGACTCAACAATTTAGATATACAGTTTTGTCCGTTGACCTTTTCAAATCGATTTGGGGGCTTCGACAACATACAAAGTTATTACTTCTTTTTTACATGCTTAGATCACCCTTTCAAATTGATTTTAGGGCTCTGGCATCTAGATGTGGGTTTTTGTCTTTCGACCATTTAAATTGATTTGGTAGCTCTGGCAACAGACAAAATTTTCTTCAATATGTTGTCCGGCAACTGATCGTTGTTACTGTTGGCTCTGGCTTCGAACAATATATGTATTTTATGGAACTATGCTGGTCTAATTCCTCCTTGGAGAATATGTAGGAAGCCCTGTGAAGGTCCGACCTCATATGTGTAAGTCTTGTGGTCTTTTGTGTGTTTTAACTGCAAAATTGTGTTGTCCTTTTTACGCTAATGTTTGCCCGCATGCGAACTCCATCATTGAGGGGCTCTGACACCCCATTTTTGTAGCCTTTTAATTTATTAATTAATTATTCGACCTTATTGTTAATTAAGTTTATTATTATTATACGCTTAGGCGTAATAATGTAATGAGCCTAATCTATTTAATTAAGTCCAATAAGTGATCCAGTTCACCCTAGTTTGAGTCCAGTCCCTTTAGCAGTCCAGTCCAATTATGTTTAGCCTTTATTAGGGTTCTTTGCCAATCATTTGGATGATTGGAAGGGGAGAGGAAAAAACCTTAGGAGAAAGGTGGCTAGGTAAAGAATCCCGAGTTCTCGTATTCAGCATATACCCAAACTTTGACCAGCCATAATTTGCTCATGTGATACCTGATTTAGGAGATTCTTGAGCTTGAGTGTGTTTGGAACCATGGAATTGATGAGATTTCATTTCAAATCCTCAAATTTTGTTGTTTGGAACATTAAAAAAAAGAATTGGAATTGTATTTCATGGGATTTGACTTGATTTGTTTCTATAGCGTGAAATTCGATGAAAAATGGTCGGATTTCATGGGATTTTGATTTACTTGAATGAAAATTAATTATTTACCTATCTTACTCTTTTTTGGATCTCTCCAACAATGAACCCACCACCACCATCTTCATTGCCTCTACCGCCACACCACTTTTACTACCACCACCGGCACCACCACAGCCATCACTACTGTCGCCAAACCACCGTCGTCACCACCACCAGTGCCACCACCACCGATCCACTGCCACACTACCACCGCCGCCATGACTACCACTATCGTTAGCGCCACAACCACCGCCAACACTACCGCCACCACCATTTCAACCACCACTGCATCCTTCACCACCGCTACCACCACTACCGCCGCCACTATCGCCATCGCCAACACTGCCACAACTACCACCGTCGCCGCCATTACTGCCACCACCACTGCCACAACTACTGCCACCGTCACCACTACTGCCATCACCACCGCCACTGCATATTCCACCACTACCGCCACCACCGCTTTGGTTTGCCACAACTACCACCATCGCCACCACTACTGCCACCACTGTCACCGCCGCCACCACCACCACTGTCGTCGCCACCGCCACCATAGCCACCAATAATGCCACCACTATAGCCACCGCTACTGCCACCACCACCACCAACACTGCCACTACCGCCGCCGCCATCTCTACTGCCACCGCTGCCGCCACGATTATTGCCACCACCGCCACCACCATTATTGCCACCACCACCACCACTATTACCACCGGCATCACTATTGGCGTCAGTTGACGACCACCAGTTACACATTGTTACACCTCAATACCACCACTACCATCATTACCATCACTTGACCACCCCACCACTTCCACCGTCGATGTTGCTACCCCGTGTGGTGCTGCCACCACCACCACCACCATGTGGTGGGACTAGCACACTTGAAACTACTTACCGTAATTTATTTTTCATCATGAATCAAGGATATAATTGTCTAATTTTGTTTTACCTTTTCATTTCCTCTGTTCTCCAAACACAAAATTGAAATTCTATGATTTGAATTCCCTTTCGTTCCAAACAAAAAAAAGTGAATTGAATTCTAAATCCAATTCTAATTCCAAATCTAAAATCCAAATCCTAAAAGAATTGGTTCCAAACGGACCGTAAATCGTGTATTTTTTTAAGGGCTGCATCTTCATAGAAGAGATTGAATCTGTTGTGGCCAAAAATTGACCGGTACCGAACGAGCGTCGGTGGGGACCAAACGAGCACGCGAGCAAACCTGCAAAGCACAACACGAGCAAACGGTGACGCGTCGAAACCGCCGGAGGGGGCTCCGGCGGGGGGCCTCCGATGCTTAAGTTTGTAAGCATTTCTGAGAGAATATATGAAAATATTAGATAATCAGAACTTACCCTCTTCCCCCTCTTTCACTTCCATTTTATAAGAATGTCTTAAAGGGTCCTTTCCCTTAATGGGGAGTTTCTAGCTTTTATGGGGAGTTAACAAAATTCATGGATGATTATTGCCCATAATGGGAGAGTGGGAGAGTGGGTAAATGCCACTTCCCACTTCTCCAAGAGTCATTGGGCGGTTTCGAAACTCTTTGGTGGTGACACGTGTCGCTCTCCCACGGGTGTATATTTTTACCCATATCATTTTCCCCCCATTCCATGTTCTTTCTAAGAAAGAATGTGGAAGCAAGATAATTGACTTAGCATCGAATTTTAGACTTTATTAAGGGATGCTCCGCGTTACGAATTCAAACCAAAAGTGATATCTCTCACTCATTGGTAGAGTGCAAAAACTTTTGGTTTGGCAAAGGCGGGCTTGTCTACCCGGCCAGCTGAATACAGGCTTAGAAGGGCTCGCCTGCTCGATTGGCAGAGTAGAGGCCTTAGCCCTGCTCATCTACTCGGCTGGCTGATTAGAAAGCATGGATGTAGTCGTCTGCTCAGCTGGTCGAATAGAGTCTTAAAGGAGCTCATCTGCTGGGCTGCGCGAGCAGACGAACAGACTAATGTGCTAGTCGCCTCGGCCTAACGAGCAGAGGCTTATGAGACTCTAAAGGCACTCGCCTGCTCGGCTTGGCGAGATGACTCTAATGTGCTCGTCTGTTCAGCCTAGCGAGCAGAGGCTTAGAGGTTCTAAAGGATTGGTCTGCTCAACTTGGCGAGCAGAGAGACTGAGACTAATGTGCTCGTCTGCTCGGCCTGGCGAGCAGAGGCTTAGAGGATCCAAAGATGCTCGTCTGATCAGCTTGGCAAGCAGAGATATTGAGAGGCTCTAATGTGCTTGTCTGCCCTGCCTGGTGAGCAGAGGCTTAGAGGCTCTAAAAGTGCTCGTGTGCTCGGCTTGGCGAGCAGAGAGATTGAAAGGATCTAAAGGTGCTCGTCTTTTCAGATTCGCGAGCACAGAGACTGACCTCGGAAGGAGCTTGTATACTCGGCTGGGCAAGTATAGGCAGAGGGGTCTAATGTGCTCGTCTGCTCGGTTTTGCGAGCAGAGGCTTAGACATGTGCTTGTCTACTTTGCTAGAGCTGATGCATGGGTCTGTGCGCTCATCTGCTCGGCAGAGGCTAAGACCAAATACGCTCGTCTACTCAGCTAGAGTAGAGGCATGGGTCTGTGCGCTCGTCTGCTCGGCAGAGGCTAAGACCAAATGCGCTCGTCTACTCGACTAGAGTAGAGGCATGGGTCTGTGCGCTCGTCTGCTCTGTAGAGGCTAGGACCAAATACGCTCATCTACTCAGCTAGAGCAGAGGCATGGGTCTGTGCGCTCGTCTGCTCGGCAGAGGCTAAGACCAAATACGCTCGTCTGCTCAGCAGAGGCTAAGACCAAATACGCTCGTCTACTCGACTAGAGTATAGGCATGGGTCTGTGCGCTCGTCTGCTCTGTAGAGGCTAAGACCAAATACGCTCGTCTACTCAGCTAGAGCAGAGGCATGGGTCTGTGCGCTCGTCTGCTCGGCAGAGGCTAAGACCAAAGACGCTCGTCTACTCGACTAGAGTAGAGGCATGGGTCTGTGTGCTCGTCTGCTCGGCAGAGGCTAGGACCAAATACGCTCGTCTACTCGACTAGAGCAGAGGCATGGGTCTGTGCGCTCGTCTGCTCGGCAGAGGCTAAGACCAAATGCGCTCGTCTACTCGACTAGAGCAGAGGCATGGGTCTGTGCGCTCGTCTGCTCGGTAAAGGCTAAGACCAAATGCGTTCGTCTACTCAACTAGAGCAGAGGCATGAGTCTGTACGCTCGTCTGCTCGGCAGAGGCTAAGACCAAATGCGCTCGTCTACTCAGTTAGAGCAGAGGCATAGGTCTGTGTGCTCGTCTGCTTCGCAGAGGCTAAGACCAAAGGCGCTCGTCTACTCAGCTAGAGCAGAGGCATGGGGCTGTGCACTTGTCTGCTCGACAGAGGCTAAGACCAAATGTGCTCGTCTACTCGACTAGAGCAGAGGCATGGGTCTGTGCGCTCGTCTGCTTGGCAGAGGCTAAGACCAAATGCACTCGTCTACTCAGTTAGAGCAAAGGCATAGGTCTGTGTGCTCGTTTACTGAATTGGGCCAATGCTTAGGTGAATCTTTATAGAGATGAGCACGTGCACTAGGCTAGACCAATGAAAATATCCTTAGTAAAGGTATGTCGAATGATAACTGGGGCTGTGATGCTGAGCTTCTCAAAGTGTCGGTCATGAATGGTTAGAGCATCTACTAGTGAGCCTCATAATATCTCTTCTTAGGTCATTTATTCCTTGAATAACGGTAATACTCGTCATTTAGAACAAGTGATGTAGCCATTGCGACGGTCAACAGTCTTGGTCCTTCTTGTGATGCAGATGGCGAGAGTATTTCTAAATTCATTATTGGGTGACCTTGGACATTGGTTACAAAAGTTCTCAGCATCATGATGACGAGGTTAGGTGAGGCATCATTGAATATGTTGTCGTTGACAGGTGATGGTTTGTAGTGCTTGACACATCTAAGAGAGACGACTGACCAAGGTTTGTAACTGTTCTACGGATTTTTGCATAGCATAAGTGGTGACGAGCAGGTCGTGCTACTCAGCCATCGAGTCAGGGGGAATGTAGGCTCCGCATGATGAAGAGATTAAGTGAGTCGTCATTAAGTAGGTTATGATTGACCGGTGGTGGACGATTGACCATGGCTTACAACTGCTTGATATATTTTTTCATGGCATGAGTGGTGACGAGCAGGTCGTGCTACTCAGCCATGGAGTCAGGGGGAGTGCAGGCTCTGTGCGAGAGTGGTCGTAGTCTCATATATGTGTAGCCCCCATGACTAAGGAAGAATATATGCAATTATTTTTTCTTAGTCATTGTGTGCAGGGCATACTTACAAAACTTTTAAGTACATAGCATGTCGACTCAGGTGGACGAACATGTAAAGCTAGAGGATCATAGCTTGTTTGCGTGGCTAAACGAGAAGATAAAGCTATGGGGACCATGATAAGTTAAAATAGTGTATGGTCAAAACGTCACCGGATGAGCAATAAAAATGGTGTCATATGCTGTCGATATGCTGGCGGGGGATGTGCATTAAACTCTGGCAACTCTGGCAAGTAATGCCATTGATTTGCCGGTTACAAAGGCACGAGCTATCTGGGTTACTGAATGTACTAGTGATGTTATCAGCGTACGTATGCAATTCTCTTAGAGCTACCAGATTGTTGGTAACGTGCCTCTCTACTGCGAAAAGCAGCTTGTCACGTCAAGCCAATATGATGCTATAGCTGAGACTTTATGCGTAACCAAAGCCACAAAAGGGCTGTGAACTTGCTTTTCACTTATGAAGTGGTTTGCAGTACAAACCCTTGTGACAGGAAAAAAATGTGTCACGCAAAAATATAGCAAGAGAGTGCATGAGATGATAAAGGCAACTACACTTTAGGACTAAACTAGTAGTAATCATACAATGTGACACCATTATTACCCTGTCAGTTAGACAAGTAAGATGTGTCGTATTGCATGACACAAGTGAGGCATAATAGAAAATTATGAGCACTCATGTGGCCTGAAGGCGTTTCGCCAATTAAAGCAATTCATTGACGCTAGACCAAAAAATAAATAGGTCTAGGCTAAAGTATTTAAGCAATATGCATGCATATGTTACGCGTGCCGACACTTATAATCATAGATGTTGCGTATTATGTCGTGTACAAACAAGTTTGTGTGTATACAGGTTTTAGCGACGACGCCTATGGCCATTCATGTGCAGGCTAACATGCATAGATAAATCACATTATAAGATTTAAATAAATCTTGATTGTGGGCAATAATCATAAATATGAAAAATTATGGGGTTAAAACATAATTTCTTCATAGGGAAAGAGTGCACCTAATGAAGTCAGTTTCTCTTTCACCAAAAAGGGCCAACTGTGGTGTCGCCACAGTGCTGCCACCGATGGGACTCATCATTGGCGATCTGGCCTATCTCGCATCTCGCCTGCGACAGTGATGTCGGTTGGAGGTAGGTAGCGCCACTAGTCGGAGATCAATGTCGCGGATTGTCGAGACCACTATCCGTTGATGGCGGTAACGATCCATGGTGTTTGTATTGAGGGCCTTATGTTTTCACCTGAGACCTGATGTATGGGGTTAGCCTCTCGGATTCTCTTTCAAGGGAAGGGGTGCTATAATGCTGTCGTGAAGGGAACCATCCCAAAGATTGGGTTTTGTGTAGCAGCAGATCTGTCAGATCTGATCAGGTCCTTTCCAAGGACGCCAAAGGTCACGCCTCTGGTGGCTATGACACTCTCATGGTTATCAGATTAGTGGTAATGTGTGCATCTCCATTTCACAAGTCAACATGTGACGCTTGGCCTGCAGGAGCCTTTGAAGCTCTTAGCGTAACTAAAGCCACAGGGGTTGTGAGTATTCTTTGAACTATGTAGTGGGGTGCAATATAAACCCTCACAACAGGAGAAAACATGTCATGGGAAAATGTAGCAGGGGAACATTAAGGTAACTATATTTTTAACGCTAAAATATGAGTAATAATCATGCTCTGTGACACCATTACTACCTTGTCGGGTTAGACAGTTGGACGTGTCGTATTGCGTAACGTAAACGGGGCATAGTAACAAGAAATTATTAGCCCTTTGATGCCTGGAAGGCGCTTAGTCAAATGAAGCAATTGGCCAATGCTAAACCAAAATTTTAATAGGTTTAGGCTAAAGTATTTAAGCAATACCGAGGTACATGCTAAACGCGCCAACACTTAAAGATATAGCCGTTGCATATAATGTTTGTGTACAAACATGTTTGTCTACATATGTTTTTAGTGATGAGTACAAGATGTGTGGCTACACACATGAAGGCTTGAAAGAGCATATGGTGTGTGTGTAAATAAGACTTGGTTATGGGTCTTAAACATATATATGCAAATTCATAGGCTTAAAAGCATAAAGCTGAGTAATGAAAAGAAATCACCTGATAGTTTTTCCTAGGTTCTCTTTCAACAAAAGCAGAAGTCATATCGCCGCTGCTAGTGAAGCCGTGTTCCATCGACGATTTGGCACAATTGGAGGCAGTTTCAGCCGTTTCCCCTTGGGGTTGTCAATTGATGGCGAAGGCCCTTTGTTTACTGGTCTCCATAGTGGAGGCTTGGACGGAACACCGGCGGCAGTGGCGTATGTTCGGCGACGGCAGAAACTGGGCTAAAGTGGTGGCAGCAGCCCGCCGTTCAATGGCGACGTCGTGCGGTTGCCTTGGCTGTAGTTGTAGGCTATGGCCACCGGTGGTCTTTTTCGGCCGATGTAGCGGCAGTGTAATCACGGTGGTAAGTGTCGCGCTAGAGGCTGGCTGCGTCCTATTTGTCATTGACCAGTGGTGCTTCAGTTTGTTTGTTTTTCCTCTTTTATTTTTTCTGTTGTGATTCCTTGGGGATCGGACGGTGAAGGCACCGATTGAGGTGGTGGTGACCGAAGAAGGAGGAGCCATTGCAGTTGCCTCTTTGTGGCAGCAGATCTATGGGTGCCGGTAGTGGTGGTTACAACGACGCCGATCGTGGTGGCTGTTGATATGCCGTCACGGATTGAGGCCCTTTTTTTTATAGAAGTCGTCCATTAACGCCGACGGTGATATACCGACAGCAACAACGTCACCCTGGACTGGTGATTCTAGTCGTCTGTCTACTCATGGTAGTCCGTTTGGCGATTGTTCAATATAGCGGTAGCAGCGGTGCTGCATCTTGACAGAACGACGCGATGGTGCTGCGGCCTGCTACAGCATCACTGCCTCATGCGGTGGTTTTGGTGGCACCGCATGTATAGTTGGCCTTGCACAAAAAATATTACAAGCATACGAAATTGGGTGGAGCCAAGCTTGGAAAAGAGAGGTAAGTTTACATACAGGAGGAGATAAGTGACAAGCTATCAAAGTGGAGCTTATGCCAGCAAAAGTCCATCTCTTCCTACACAGCAGCCGCACACGTACGCACACACAATGCATGCACGCACTAATGGGTAAAAATATATGCAATGGTCGATCTACGTTGGGGACAAGAGTGGGCAGTTGCTCCTGAAATTGTGGAACTAGTGCAGGAGAATCCTCTTTTAACTCCAAAATTCCTATCCGCCGCATACATAGACATGGGCCTGAACATCCATGCTTCTGATCAGAATCTCCTCTACTTAGACAACAAGAGAGATGAATATGTTGTTGCTGGCCATCAAGAAATCTATGGCGGTGGATGGACGCGGGACTGTTCGCGGTGTCGTTCCACTATCCGAAGCACTGTTGGGCAGAAAATAGTTGTGTATGGATATGTTCAAAACTCTTTTCCTTTTGCTTCTTTTCTGGTGAGGCCTAACTGATGGTGGGGGTCGCTCCGTGGTGGCAGTGCATGGGTGGACGGAACATGGTGGCACTGAGAGATGTTGCTGATGACCAATGACGGCAGGCTGAGTCCGTGTGCGCCGCTAGTGAGGTGTTTGCTTCGAGATCTGCTTGGCTAGTCAGTCCCACGAATGGCGCCAAAATGTTGTGGCCAAAAATTGACCGGTACCGAACGAGCGTCGGTGGGGACCGAACGAGCGTCGGTGGGGACCAAACGAGCACGCGAGCAGACCTGCAAAGCACAACATGAGCAAACGGTGACGCGCCGAGACCCCCGGAGGGGGCTCCGGCGAGGGGCCTCCGATGCTTAAGTCAGTAAGCATTTTTGAGAGAATATATGAAAATATTAGATAATCAGAACTTACCCTCTTCCCCCTCTTTCACTTCCATTTTATAGGAATGTCTTAAAGGGTCCTTTCCCTTAATGGGGAGTTTCTAGCTTTTATGGGGAGTTAACAAAATTCATGGATGAGTATTGCCCATAATGGGAGAGTGGGAGAGTGGGTAAATGCCACTTCCCACCTCTTCAAGAGTCATAGGGCGGTTTCGAAACTCTTTGGTGGTGACACGTGTCGCTCTCCCACGGGTGTATATTTTTACCCATATCAGAATCCATTTGAGATCGTCTTCTGGCTAGAAATAGGGTTTTTCTAGTCGTCAGATTCCCTTTCTAGGGTTTTCATTTGTCTAACTATAATTTGCTCATATAATACTCGATTTAGGTGATTCTTAAGCCTAAATCATGTATGTTTTCAAGAGCTACAACTTCTCAAAAAAGGTCAAATCCATTTGATATCGTCTTCCGGCTCGAACTAGGTTTTTTCTTGTCGGTAGATTCCCTTTCTAAGATTTCATTGACTGACTATAATATACTCATACAATATCCAATTTAGGCAATTCATGAGCCTAAATAGTGTACTTTTTCAAGAGTTACAAATTTACAGAAGAGGTTAAATCCATTTGAGATCGTTTTCTAGCTCAAAATTAGGCTTTTAAGTCTACAAATTCCTTTTCTAGGGTTTTTATTTCTCTGACTCTAATCTGCTGATGAAATATTCGATTTAGGTGATTCAAAATCCAAAATCACATCTCTTTTTCAAGAGCTACAAATTTTTAGAAGAAGTCAAATCTATTTAAGGTCTTATTAAGGTCCAAGATAACAATTTTCTTAAATCAGATAGATTTCCTTTCTAGGTTTTTTACCAGCCCTAACTTGATCATTCAATATCTGATTTAGGTGATTCAAAAGCCTAAATCATTTATCTTTTACAACTTTGTAGAAGGTGTCAAATATTTTTGAGATTGTCTTCAGGCCCGCGCAGAAATTTCCGTTTGGGCAGATTATGTTCTTGGTTTTTTATGTCAAATCGATTTTCAGATCAAACAATTGGATAATTCAGACCAAGGTATGATTCCCTATCCTTCATTTCAGTACTTTAGTTCTAGATTAGAATAGTGTATAATTCTTCCCCTCCTAGCGACCGAATCTCAGATAAAAATATAAAAAATGCATTCAAAGTCTTTCTGTTTGTTTAGAATTCTAGACCACTAGAAGAGTAGTCAACTTAGAGTTCTATGTCCATTCGAATTGAAGAAGTCGAGTCATCATAATAGTCATATACCGAGATCTAGGTTGCCACCCATAGGGTCCGTGTCGAATAACGATGGTTTTGATTCCAATTTGTCCGACCAGGCTGCATCCCTCTCTCATGCATGTATATTACACACGCAAACAGGTAACACTAACCCACAACTCACGACCAGGCTGCATCCCTCTCTCACGGCCATAAACCCACCAAAACTACCTCACCTAAGATTACCCCATTTACAGCTCTTCGCAAAAATATAGCCAAGACCCATTTATGTATATCGTGGTTACCTGGGTATATACGTATCTATAATCATCACATGTATCAATTTAAAACTTTCCATTACCCTGTAAAACATGGCTTCCTCACACGTTTTGTACCCACACAGATCTATGCCATGTACATTCTTACACACACTTAACTCTCTTCACGGTAGCCATGGCAATCCCAAAAGAAACCATCTAAAGAGTTCCCTCATCACTCTTACGGCATCACTAAAATATACACACAAAACACTCGGCTGATGCGTCCCTCTAGTCCATAAATCAATGAATAACTTAAGCAAGAAAAGGGCTAGAAACTTACCGGAAAACAGCCCAATCACCGGAAAGATCTTCCTCTTAAAGCCCCCTCATTCTGTCTCTCCATATCTCTCTGTCGTGTAACAGGAATGGGACGGGAGCTTGGCGGCTGTTCACTTAAAGTATGTATATATTACAAACCCTAATCGGACAATCACAGAAAATCCCTATACCTTCTTTTGTCGCTCAAGATGTTACCCAAAACTTTTATTGCAGCGAAATGGTCCAATAAATATCGACAATAGGTGTTAAGAAAATTATTAATAGGTTTATTACGCTACCTCGCTTCAATAATCGTCGCTAGAAGTTGCTACGTAAATACGCCGATACTAAAAATGAATCGTAGCTAAAATTGGCCACGTAAAAATATCAACGCTAATTAGAAGGAATTTCGTCGCCAAGAATTCATAAAATATTGTTAATATAATTTCAATACTAACGATAAAGTACGCAATTGTAGCCAAAGACTTCTAGAATATCATTAACGCTACTCGTCACTAATACCTCAATCAAAATCACTTATATTTGTCATCCTTAATTTATAACTTATGATTTTACAAAATTTGTCGCTATAAGTCATCAAAGGAAATGTACTAATGCTAATCAAGAGTTCGTCGCTAAAACTCAAAAGAACATCACTCCTAGAAACTGTCGCTAAAGTAATAATAATCGGGGAACGGGGCATCACACGGATAGAGCATAGTTTGTCTCCCATTGTTTTTGGTCTGTCAGAGAGTGAAGACGGAGCATCAGAAGCCTAGCGGACCACTTCAGCCACTTGAGATTTAGTATTGGAAATGGGAACATGTGACCATTGATTTTCTGGGAGGCTTACCGAGGACAGTCAAACGTTTTGATACTATTTGGGTTATTGTTGATAGATTGGCAAAGACTGCACATTTTCTACCAATCCGAGCTACAACAACATTATTTGAGCTAGTTAGATTATATATTGGTGAGACAATGAGGTTGTATGGGGTACCATTATCTATAGTGTTAGATCGAGATCCACATTTTACTTCTAAATTCTGGAGGAGTTTCTAAAATTCTATGGGCACGGCACTGACCTCCGTTTCAGCACCGCTTACCACCCACATATAGATGGGCAGTCGAAACGTACCATTCAGACGCTAGAGGATATGTTGAGGGCTTGCACACTAGACCTCGGTGGTAGTTGGCATAGTCATTTACTTTTAGTTGTGTTTGCCTATAACCACACAACTATCAAGCAAGTATTAAGATCGCACCATTTAAGACATTGTATGGACGGAGGTACAGGACTCCACTATGCTAGGATGAGGTAGGAGATAGACGATTATTGGGACCAGAGTTGGTATAGTTGACTACTCCAAAAGTTGATTTGATTCGGGAATGTCTTAGAGATGCTCAGGAAAGACAATGCAACTATACATCTCACTGTCATTGCAAACTCGAGTTCGAGGTAGGTGATCTCGTGCTTTTAAGATTTTCATATTTGAAAGAGGTGATGCATTTCAGTAAGAAGAGCAAGCTTAGCCCTAGGTTTGTTGGGCCTTTCGAGATTTTGGAGAGGTTCAATCCGGTGGCTTACGGAGTTGCATTACCTTTAGAGCTTTTGCACATTCATTATGTTTTCCATGTTTTGAATCTGAGAAAGTACGTTCACGATCTGACACGTGTTATTTCATATGAGCCTTAAACGGTGCAAGATGACCTTTCTTATGAGGAGCAACCAGTTGAGATCTTGACCATCGTGATCAGCTCTTGAGGACAAAGTCATACCTTTAGTTAAGATTTTATGGCAAAACCATGAAACTGAGGAAGCCACTTGCGAGTTTGATTCAACGCAACATACTTATTTGCAGCTTTTTGACACGTTAGGTACATTTTAACTCAGAGAAAAAATGGTTAAGAACTTAATAAGCTTGCCCAAAGGAAAATCGTAAAATTTAGAGAATTGCTTAATGGGCATTCTCTAATCCCATTGAAGCTGTCTCGGTGCACAAACTCTGAGACCCAACCTTTTTGTCCCTGAAATTTCAATAGTACATCACTGTGCAACTCGCCCAGGCAAGGAGCACGAGAACCGAGGACCTCAAAGGCCCAAATATGTGAAGAACACACCAGATGTGAGAAATATGTCTAGAACATGCATGGAATAATTAAAAATAACCTGAGAGCATACACATACCTCCCAGTCATCCCAGTATCCCATGAAGCTGGGGATTGCCTCCGGGACACTGAACCCATCGACATAAAAAGATATGCCAAAGCAGGACTACCCCAGTCGTACTCCCCGGCCTCCTCTGTAGTCTCGAAAGCCAGTAGGCACCAAAGTTGAGCAGAGTCATCTCCATTGCTAAATAGGGTCTCCCCATAACGTATTACAAAAATTCTTTAAAAAATTGGTCAACCATTACAGGCTACATCCCTTACAAATTCATGTTCTCGTAATAAGCACGGATGGTACCCAATAGGATTTGACCGCCATTTTTGTAGGACGGGCCCAAGGTACCGGCCTCCCTCAAGAACAAACACACATGATGTTCACGAAGTCGAACGGGGTGGCTAAAGCCTCCTTGAACGACAGGTGAAAGTTGTTGGAATCCCACTAATGCTGGACTAGACACAGTAGGTGTCTTTCGCTCTAGGTTGAGGCATGCAACCCATTCAGAAAAAGGACCAAAACTCATAGTGGCTACCCTAGCCTTGATGGGTCTGGGGATATTTGCCCACCATTCTCTAACGATATTGAGGAAGCCCCGACAACGCATATTCGAAGGGAGGGGCTATAAAATTACAAAAAAGAGGATGAAAATTTAGAGAATTGCCCGGTTTATGTTTGAATTGCATGAATAACCTTATCTGCGGGTCCTACTTTGCATGGGCATGGTGTGTGCGTGTGTGAAGCTAGGTGAAATTTTGTGTGTGTGTGTGTGTGAGAGAGAGAGAGAGAGAGAGAGGAGAAGAAATTCGAGCAGACTCACCTCCTCTGCAAAAAAGAGAATATATAGGTAGGTTCCTTGCTCAGGGTCAGCAAGGAGCGATCGTCCGACCGATTCTTTGTCGAAATCGAGTAATCTTTTTGAGTTGAGGTCCTTTTGCGTTTGAATGTATTCATTCATGTTTTAGCAAAGATTACACATTCTAGAAGTCTTAGAGAGAAGAAATTTGAGAGAGATTAGGGTTGAATTAAGTTAAAAGTATTGGGCAAAAACCCTAAAATTATGCACAAAATTGGGCGGTTAAACTGGCCAATTTTATCATTTAAGTTAGTCAACGAAGCCTGTTTTCGACTCTTCAATTTTTAGAATTCCAATAGCGGCTGACTGACCAACTGGTTTTCTTTTCAAAATTTTCAAAAAGTCTCAAAACCTGCTGACTAACCAGTCAGTTTTCAATCCAAAATTTTGGAATTTTCAAAACCCTCATAGGTTCTGATCAATCGGCCTATTTTCGAACCCAAAAAAAAACGAAGAAGAAGAAGAAGAATTTTTTTTATGAAAAAACATACTTGTGTGCCTATATGCTTAGTATGTTTGCATCATCAATATAGTTTTGTGTCTCTGCCTGCTTGCGTATTCTACATAAGCCACATGTTCATTTGCCCGAGGGCGTTTCTATCCAGTATTTGTGTGCTTATTTGTTTGTGCATGTGCACTATCTTATCCCCAGGTTGTTTCATGACCCAAAATTTTTGAACTTGATGCTCAGTTAAGTGATTTTGTATGGCATTTTGCTAGAAGTAATATTTTCTACGTATCAAATTATATTTGATATGTTCAGCATTCAAAGACAAACTGTCCTTTTGGCTTTGTTGGCTCCGGCTTTGAGTGATATCTCTGAAATTTCTATATGTCCCAACGACCAGCAACTTAATGACGTGTTGTTGGCTCCGGCTCTTGGACATGTCCATTTTCCTAAGTGACCAACCGCCCAATGACGTGTAGTTGGCTCCATATCCTCCCAGCGACCAACCGTCTAATGGCACGTTGTTGGCTCCGGCTCTTACGATCACCTTTCCTCATATACCTAAGCAACTCATGCCTAGTGACGCATTGTAGGCTCTGGCTCTTAGGATTCTCTCCTCTTATATCCAAGCGACCTACATCCCAATGACTCGTAGTTGGCTCTGGCCCTTAAGATAACCATTCTTCCTATATCTAGACGACCAACCGCTTAGTGACACATTGTTGGCTTCAGCTTCTAGATATGTTATCTATTTCTACATTTAGACGACCAACCGCTTAGTGACGCGTTGTTGGCTCCGGCTTCTAGACTTGGTATGCTCATCCGACTAGACGTTTAACCGCTTAGTGTTGTTGTTGGCTCTAGCTTTTGGGGACGTGACTTTTTCAAATTTTAGGACGACCAATCGTTGCTACTGTCGGCTCCAGCTTCAAACGATATTCTTATCCTTTGAGAACTACGTTAGTCTGAGTCCTTTCTGAGGATACGTAAGAAGCCTAAAATATGACCGCATAGCTGTGTATCTTTGAATCTGTCATTATGTCATGTGGTCTTTTTTGTGTTTCTACTACAAAAATGCGATGTCCTTTTTTCTGTGAATTATCCTTGATGCAAAGATAAAATCAATATGTTTTATAGTTAGAAAGTGAATTATCTCGAATCTTGTACATCCCATTTACGATATCAGAGACAATTACCAAAATTAGGGTCAAATAATGCCTCGAAATTTAAAAAAAACATATTTTAATATATAGGGTGATCCGGTCAGTTTTCGACTAACCGATTGGTTAGCTAACTTTTGTCAATGTGCAATTTTATCACTTATTATGACTTCTCTCCAGCCTTGCAAATTGGCATAGCCGATCTTATCAAATTCTGCCACCCTGAGCACTATAAATTGTGCCCTTGGCCTTCACTTTTAGTGATCTAGAAGCTTATTCTCTTTAGAACCTGGTGTCATTTCTCTGTGAAGTGTTATTCTTGCTCTCTCGAGAATTCAAACCGTTGAAGCTCCCTTTCAAAAGTCTTTTGTATTCCTTGCATTGTGAATCATACTTCGAGAGGAAATCATATAAATTGTCTCTCCTTCCCGTGATCATAATTCATTTTAAAAACAACAAAAAGAGTCTTTTACATTTGTTTGTCAAAAGTCTAAGTTCGAAATATAGATTACTTCCCCGTAGGATCAGAGTCAAACAACAGTGGTTTTGATTTAGATTAATCCGACCAGATACGAAGGCAATTCAATTCCCGATGTCGAGTTCAAGCCAAAAACATAAAAATTGACTTAGGATTATTTTTATCATATTTTGCATGCTATATGTTCTTAAGGCCAAAATTCAGAAAAAATGAAATAGAGACGGAAAGGGCGCGACGGGTGCCTTGCATAACTTAGTTCTCGAACCATGTCTCCTGGTTTCGATAGACTATTCGTCCTTTTAGGCACCTTTGAGTCATTTCTAGGTTTTTAAAAAAAATTAATTAAATATGATGACGACTCCATAAAGATTCTATTTTCTGAGATTATTTCGAGGCGGTTCACCACACGTGTATATATTAATTTAGTTCTAGCAACTCAAGCCCAAAACTTGTGATACAAATCTGAAAGAAGATGAATGGTAGTGGGAAATGGTGTTAACTTTTAAAAGCTTAAATCTATAAAAGATGAAATGTGAAAGTCAATGGCACAGATGACCCTCGTAACGAGTTGAGCATTTTTGCTTGGGAAAGATATCAACCCATGAACAAACTTGATGGTCTTCCATTCACATAAACAAGAAGTCTAGCAAAAAAACATTTGTTGGCATGTAATTTTTACAGCCAATAGATGGTGGTCACATGGACAAAGGACAATGAATGGAAGATTAAATTTAATGCACCATTAGTACTGATAAAATGGTGGTTTTAGTCATTCTCATTTTATCAAGATTTTTCTGTTTTAGAGAAGTACTCGGACAAGAGGCCTAAAAGAACACTACATTAAAAGCACTTTGCCATCGATGCAAACATTGGTACGCCCAGTGGGACCCTTTAATCTAAAATGAAAATATGCCTAGTACAAGAAATCATGCAAGGATTAGTGGAGCCAACCATGGCCCCGAGAACAATGTCGTCAGTGACAACGATGAAGGACGAGTCATTCTTGCCACCAACGGCTCAAATGGAGTCAATATTCCTAACGTGGAAAGTTCAAATGGTGTTAATACTAATGAAAGTATTGACACCAATGCAGCAGTTGCAATGGGAACCTTCAACGTACCTGATGAAAATAACCTAACGGTAAACCAACTGGCAGATCAGGTCAATTTATCAACTCATGTACTTATCGATATGTTTCTCAAATGATGATTGTACTACAAAACCAAGCATTGGCTTTTAGTAAAGTCGCTAATAATCAAGAATAGTCAAACTCCAAACTCGTTGAGGAAATGAAAAAAAATGGCAGAGGAAAGGAACTTCTCTGGGCATAATTTGGTTGAGGACCTGTCACAAGAAATCCAATGACAGACTTCATCTATCGCTAAAATGGAGGATAGAAGGGTACAAACGGGGAAATCTCTCCTTTATGATTAGGGTTAATTACACATATGTCCCTGAGGTTTGGGTGAAATTACACGCGTGTCCATAAGTTTGGAAAATAGGCACTTATGTCCTTTGACCTAACGGACTACCCAAATACATAACGGAATGGTCAAAATGACCATATTGCCCATGATTTGAAAGGTAAATTATTTACCATGCCATTCAAATTAGGGTTTCAAAAAGAATTGAAACACTAATTTTTTAATTAGGGTTTAAGTCATTCCTTTATCTCCTTAATTTTCAAATTAGGATTTCAATTTTAATAAAAATTGAAACCCTAATTTGAAAATTAGGGTTTCAAGCTATTCATTTATCTCCCTAATTTTCAAGTTAGGGTTTCAATTCTTTTTCAATTTTAATATTATCTAACTTTTCAAGAAATTGAAAAGCATTCGGGTAGAGGAAGGGATGGGGACGGCGCGGGGTAGGGGTGGGGGAAGGGAGGGGGACGGAGCGAGGTGGGGTGGGGGAAGGCAGCGGGGGAATAGGGGAAGGAAGCGGGGGAATAGGGGAAGGGCGAAGGCAGTGGGGCAGGGTAAGGAAAAGAAAGGTGGGGGACGACGGGGTGGGGGGAAAGGGAAGGAGGCGGGGTAGGGGAAGGAAGGGCAGGGGACGACGGGGTGAGGTGGAGGGAAGATGAAGGTGGTGGGGCAAGGGAAGAGAGGGCGGGGACGACGGGGTGGGGGTAGAGGGAAGGGGAAGGCAGCGGGGTAGGGGACGACAACGGGGGGTAGGGGAGCAGTGGGCGTGGTGGTGGTCGCTAGAGGCACCGGCGTGGTGGTGGAATGGTGGGCCGTGGGGGCAGCGATGTGGTGGTGGGACAGTGGGGATAGCAGCTTGGTGGTGAAACGGTGGGGGCGACGGCGTGGTTGTCGGAGAAGAAGAGAGAACTTCACATGTATCTGATGGAAGAAAGAGATAAGGGGAAGAGAGAGCAAGCTCGTGAAAAAGAAAATGAAAGAAGAGAGGTAACAGTAATCTAGGGGTAGAATTGCCATATTTTGAAAATATGCATTGATGACATCACAAAAAATATAATTTTTGGACGGATACCTAACGGATGGACATAAGTGTTACCTTTTCAACGTTTGTGGTCACGGTCTATTACCTTTTGAAATTTAGTGTCCTTGACTGTAATTTCACCCAAACCTCAGGGACATAAGTGTAATTAACCCTTATGATTAAGTAGTAGAGGCAGATGTCTCCCCGATGAGATTGGAAAATGCCTTAGGACAGTCCAATGGCTTAACATCAAACCATCCTAATGAGTCAAGATGGTTTATTCCTAATGCCATCGATGGCAGCGAACTTGGCCTAAGTAAAAGGACTTTAGGGAAGGTCAATGGATCCAAAGGGCCCATGACTTGGCCTAACAATATAAAAGTATCTAAGAATAAAAATGGTCAAAAATAGACATAGTATAGATAATGCCTACATCCCTCCGCAGAAGAGAGTGATGGAGGATTATGCTCAATTCGATAATGCAATGTTTGATGAGAACATCGGATTGATTAGGCCAAATGGCTTTGAGGAAAGAGATGCGACAGGGCTAAGAAAAGAAAAAAAGCCACAGCATGAATGTAATCATACAGGTGTCGGGCTAGGATATAGGCCAGTGGATAGGCCGATCTATAGAAAGTTGTACCCTGCAGCTATCGATCAGATAGAATTTCCTAGAGGAGTAAAAATACCTGAGTGTAGCCTTTTCCATGAAGAAGGAAACCAATCGATGATAGAGCATATCGCTCGATTCACCTTACAATGTGGAGAACTTGGTCATAATGAATGGGTAAAGTTAAAATGGTTTCAATACTCGCTAACGGGGGTGGCATTTTCATGGTTTGCTAACTTGCCTCATAATTCTATATTCTCATGGAGAGACATGGAGCACTTGTTCCATGCCCACTTTTTAGGATGGAACCAGAAATTTCTCATGCAGATTTGGCTCGATTGAAACAATCAGCAGGGGAGAATCCTGAACAGTTTTTGGAAGGTTCAAAACATCCAAAAACAAGTGTCACTTTCCAATGCCAGAATTGACAAATTTGGCTTTAAACGGCTTAGATCTGAAGCTTCGAAAAAAGTTTGAAGGTTAAAATTCAGAAATGTTTTCAAACTCTCATATTGGGTGACTAAATACGAAACACTGTTACGAGAGGAACAAGTGAAGAGAAATTCGCTAATGGGGACTTATTTCCAAGATCTGGAAATTGATGCGGCAGAAATGATATGGAAGAAGCATGTGGTGTGTGAACCGTTGGTAAAAGCCTAAAGTCCCATTGATTTACCGTCCAAGCAACCAAATAAAGCCAACCCATCGCCACTGATAAGGAAATATTCGTTTGATACTAATAAAGCAGATCATATATTCGATTATCTTTTGAAAATAACTTTCATCAGTTTGAAAAGTCCCCTCATAGCCCCAAAAGACAAGAGAGCAAAATTTTGTAAGTGGCACAATACAATTAGCCATGATACTAACAATTGTGTTGTATTTCGTAATGCTATGTAGGACCAAATAGAATCTGGAATGCTCAACGTTATGGACAAAGGAAAGGATGTAATGGAGATTGATAGCGGGTCCATTTCCAGAAATGGGGGTAGATATCAATATGGTATCCATCGACTATGCCCCTGCAGAAGAAGGAAGCTATGATAATAATTCTGAACAAGATAATTTTAAGGGAAGTAAGCCGTTGGAGAGGCGCATGCATGGTGAAGTAAAAGGTGATGGGAAATTGTTGTGGGATGATGAAGAAGAGTCTAGCTCCAGTAAAAACAATGTGTTTTTTTGGTATCTAGGATTGGACCAAGTGGTAAGCCGATATGCCAGAGTTGTGGCTCATCGATTGAATGGTCCAGAAAAATGTGGCAATGAAAGAGAAGTTGGAAAAAGTAATTCATAAAAGAAAGATGCATGAAACCTGTGTGTGGAATAAAGGGAAACAGAAAAAAAAATTCCACCAAAAAACACATATCAGCAGTATTTGATGTTAGAGGGAACGACCCAAATTTTTTTCGAAACAAACCATTTCAGGATGAAAGTGATGAAGCCACAATTTGGACCTTTTGGCCCTCAGTCAATGTTTAAGGAGAATCGTAATGATGGAGCTTCAACGTCGGTTTGAAAACAAGAACTAAAAATGATCAAACCAAAAATGCCACAAGAATCAATGGCATGCAGTTGGGGAGCAGAAGTTTCCTCCTCCATGGGCCTATCAAAATTTGAGCAGAACTCAAAATAGAAGGGTCCAAAGGAAGTTTGCTGCCATTATGAGGCAAGAAGTCCAAAGCATAGATGCATCAGTAAATCGACAGAAATGGACATGGACGCAAGAAGTTGATCAAACAAAGTGCGCGAGAAGGTTTAGCAGAGTCACGGAGGAAAAATAAAATCAAAACTATCAACAGAAACTCCTAATAGTCGGGAGATACCAAAGCCAATGGTGGAGCGATCAAAGGTGAGTACTCCAAGCAATCGAATCGACACAATTTCAAAAAAAAAAACTATAGTTGACCGAAAGGAAGAAGATATCTCTAGATCTGCTAAGGTCGGAGTAAGAAGGAGTTTATTTTTTGGAAACCATGAGGTTACTATCGACTGTAACATGGCTTTCACATTACCTATGATATT
The DNA here is from genome assembly GCA_033065855.1 of Escallonia rubra. Taxonomy (NCBI): domain Eukaryota; kingdom Viridiplantae; phylum Streptophyta; class Magnoliopsida; order Escalloniales; family Escalloniaceae; genus Escallonia; species Escallonia rubra. The sequence goes on along the minus strand of JAVXUO010002161.1, from coordinate 267,497 downwards.
TGAAGCGAATGAAGGGCAAACTTTATAGATTGAAGGTGATATGGAAGAAGGAAAGTCTTCAGCATTGAGTAAGTTTGTATTGGAAGAAAAAGAGAATAAATGTGATGATGATTTAAGTGTGCAGTTAAAAAATGACGGAATCATCATCAATCGGGGGAATAGAGTCATTTTGACTAGGCCAGATCCTCGGAAACCAAAACATTTAAAGGCTTTGTTCATTAAAAAGTTGATGTATGCCCAACATGTGCCTAGAGTGTTAGTTGATAATGACGCATCAGTGAATATTTTACCTACTTGGATGTTGAGAAAATTGTTCAAGGACGAAAAGTATTTGATTCCCTCAGAAATTATGGCACGTAATTTTGCAGGAGGGGTATCTTGTCCCAAAGGGGTGGTGCCTATAGAATTGATGGTTGGTAAAAAAAAACAAATATGTCACCATTCTTTGTAATCAATTCATCATCTAGTTTCAATGCTTTGCTCGGTAGAGATTTGATTCATGTGAATGGATGTATACCTTCTTCTCTCCATCAGGTATTGATTTTTTGGAGGGAAAATGAAGACGAGAAGAAGGTTACGGAGTTGGTTTAGGCAGACGATAAGCCGTTCTTGGCTAACTCTAATTATATTGAAGTTGGTTTCTATCATCAAGGTGTAGAGCATTTAGAGCTTTCAGGTGATGAGATGTTGATGTGGGCATAATCTTGATTGGTTGAAGTCTGCAATTAATCAGATTCAAATGGATAAGGATGAGATAATCAGACCTGGTATCTATAGGCCTCTGCTTTGTGAAAATCAAACAGTTTCCCATGAATAGACACCCAGTAGGGGACGAGAAGGGAGTGCAAAACGAGGGAGGTCCTTTTGTCTAGAAGAATCAAGAAATTGGTGAAGTCAGAGAATTAATGGTGCAGTCAGTAATGGTTGATAACTCGGATGTTGAAAGGAATAAGAGGGAAGCATAACAAAAAGCTGTGACGGCTACGTTTCAGCGGATGATGGTATATGCTTTAGAACGTACAATTGAAAGGTGTCCACGATTGATTGGGCAGAATGTGTGATAGATGATGACCGAGATCTGTTAGAAGGAATCAAGTTCGAAGATTTGAGATTAGCCCCAGCAAAGTTAGATGATCTAAAGGTTAAAGTTTAAGATCCGTTGATAGAAGTCAATTTGGGGTCGAAGGATGATCCACGACCTATTTTCATTTGTGATCGGTTACTAAGTGATATTCAGGAAGAAGTGAAGACATTGGTTAGGGAGTACATGGATTTTTTTGCTTGGAATTATGAAGAGATGTCAGGCCTAGACAAAAGGCTGGTCGAGCATAGGCTACCAATCAACAAGGTTTCGAGCCTTTTATTCAAGCTCCTAAGAAGATGTCGACAGAAGTAACTCTACTGGTCAATGAGAAAATCAAGACGTTAGTCAAGCCAGCAAGTTACGTTGAATGGTTATCAAACATTGTTCATGTCTTAAAAAAGGACGGTAGGTTACGAGTTTGTATTGATTTTAGAAACTTAAACACTGCTACTCCTAAGGACCAATATGTGATGCATGTAGTGGATTTACTAGTTGATTTAGCATCAAGACATTCGGTTATGTATTTTATGGATGACAACACTGGATATAATCAAATATTCATTAACCAAGACGATGTCAACAAAATTGCGTTTAGATGTCCAGGGTCGATAGGAACATTTAAGTGGGTGGTGATGCCTTTCGGCTTAAAAAATGCTAGAGCCACTTATCAGAGGGCCATGAATTTAATTTTCCATGATATGATTGGAAAGTTTGTAGAAGTATACATTGATGATGTACTGGTCAAATCGGATGATCACCAAGAGCATTTACAGCATTTAAAAGATACTTTAGCGCGGATGAGGCAACATGGGTTGAAAATGAACCCATTAAGATGTGCATTTGGTGTATCTGTAGAAAATTTCTTGGGGTTCTTAGTCCATTAGAAGGGAAGTAAAATTGATAAGAATAAGGCAAAGGCCATAATTGATGATAGACCTCCTTCCAATAAGAAAGAGCTTCAGCATTTTCTTGGCCAAGTTAATTTCTTACGTCGATTCATTGCTAATTTGGCAGGAAAAACAAAAAGTTTCTCAACTTTGTTAGGACTAAGAGGGGATTCCGAATATTGAAGGGAACCAGAACATCAACATGCTTTTCAAGCGATCAAGGATTATTTGATCAAGCCTCAAGTTCTAATGCCGCCGAGGGTTGGAAAGCCATTGAAGCTATATATATAGGCAATGGATTATTCGCTTGGTAGTTTGTTATCCCAGAAAAATGACCAAGGTCAGTAATCAATTTACTACTTTAGTAAGAGTCTGAATGTAACCGAACAAAAATACTCCAATGTGGAGAAGTTATTGTTAACCCTACGATTATTTAACCTAGTATTATATTTGATTTTGATGATAACTAACATTTGATGATTATGTTGTCTAACATGCATTGAGTTCATGAAGCAATATGTATAATCTCACACTCATGCAAACGGACAATTATATTAGCAAATCGATCAAAGACTCTCAACGGAACGCATCAAAGATGGAATACTTTGATCCTCCCTTTGTAACTAGACATAGAGAGTTGATCGTATCGATGACTGTGACCTAGAAATTTTCCATAGGTTTCCCTTGCATGCATAAACTTTTTCATACTTTCAAAATAGGGAAAATTGCCTTTTCTAGAACACAGTCGACTGCAAGTTGGGCAGAGCGTTGTTACAGTCGACTTCACTCCAATGCAGTTGACTACAATGACTTCCAGTAGCCTATTACAGTCGACTGCATTGGAATACAGTCGACTACAATTGGAAATTTTGAATTTCCAACGGCTACTTTGGGAATACAGTCGACTGCAATGGTGCAATACAATCAACTGCGCTTACCGTTTGGCACATTAAATGACCTACCTACTTCTAAACAGTCATATTAATTCCAACAACTATATAAACTAATTTTGAGCATAGTGTTGATCCATCAATTACATTCAAAGCCCTTTTATCTTGCATATGCTCAAAGCTCAAAGCTATTATTCAATCTCTCTTGGTTTTCATTGTTTTCTCATCCAATTCAAGAGAGCATTTATTGTGAGCTTACATTTGAGATATATACACTTTCATAAGTCATCATACACTCATCTCTCTTGTTCTAGAGCTTAAAATTGTACTCATCTACTTCTTGAGAGTGAATCTTTGTACACAATACTTCATCTAAAGTTTCTTGTATCAAAGCTGGGGGTTGTCAAGCTTTAGAGCTTTGAGATTGTCAAAGCTTGTTCTTGATGTGGGTATAGCATCAAGGGATTGTTAGAGGTTCGATCTTGACCCGTAAGAAAGATCATTCTAGTGGATTCTAGGGCCTTTAAAGTGACTTCTTTAAAGGGGTGGACATAGGCTTGAGGGTAATTCGAGCCGAACCATCTAAATCTCAAGCGTCAAGTATCTCTAAATCCTTCTCTCTTTACATTATTGTCTTATACTTGTGTTGAGATTGGTTAGATTGCTTATTTGAGATATTGTGTTTGAGGTTTGGTGTTTGAAGCTATTCAAGTGTTCTTCATAGTTCCTCTAAGTTTGTAGTGATTACTTGTCATTTTTTAAAGTAGTCTTAAAACCCCCCCTCTAGGGTTATCTTATTGGTTTCAATTATGTTTAACTTTATATTCTTCTGCTGTTAAACTCAGACATAATCTGTTGCCTTTTGAAGTATTAGTAATTGCTCGAACTGATCTGATAAAACACATACTAATAAGGTCAGTGTTAAGGGGTAAAATGGGTAAGTGGATAGTGGCTTTAATAGAATTTAGTCTAACATACATTCCTCAAAAAGCTGTCAAAGGTAAGATATTGACTGATTTTCTGGCATAACACCGCAGTGAGGGTAAAAAAGGAGAGGAATTTTATATTGGTATTGTTCCTTGAAAACTGTTGTTTGATGGATCAAACACAAATCATGGAGCCAGTGCTGGGCTAATATTGATATCACCCGTAGGTTTTATCCATCAATTTGCATTTCAAATTACTCGAGATTGCTCAAACAACCAAGCTGAATACGAAGCATTGATGATTGGCTTAGAAATGTTGTTAGAAATGCAAGTAATAAATGTGCAAATATTTGGTGATTCCCAATTGGTTATTAAACAATTGAGTGGAGAATTCAAGTGTTGTGCAGCTGGTTTGGAAATGTATTTTAGTTACTCCATGTACCTGCTGAAGAAATTTGATGATGTTACCTTAACACATATTCCTTGGATTGAAAATGGCGATGCCAATGTTATGGCACAATTAAGTCGGGATTACGAATTCCAGGGGGCATGACAGAACATTGGGTTAAAGTGACGAAGGAATTACCATTGATTGGGGAAAGATACATACGAATCGAGATTATGAATCTGATTGGTGCTGCTCTAAACGATTAGAGAAACCAGATCATTCAATTTCTACAAAATCCACAGTTGAAGGTGGATAGAAAGGTGAAGTTACGGGCAGCGAAATATTTTTGTTAAACGGTGATTAGTTTAAACGAACAACCAGGTTTAGCATTGTGATGCCTTGGGTAGATGGAGGCCATGCAAGTGATGGCTAAAGTACACAAATGGACCTGTGGAGCAAATCAATTAGGTGTTAAAATGAGATGGTTGATCCACAGACACGACCATTATTGGCCAACTATAATGGAAAATTGCATAAAATATGCAAAGGGTTGCCAAGTGTGTCAAAAACATGGAAATATTCATCAGGCACCTTGAATCGATTTGCAATCGATTGTAAAACCATGGCCACTCCGTGGATGGGCAATGGATTTGATAGGACAAATTCATCCTCATTCTGCGAAAAGATACGGTTTCATTATTGTGGAAACTAATTATTTCTCTAAATGGATTGAAGCCAAAGTGACGAGATCAGTTCGTCAGGAAGATGTAATAATTTTCATTAAAGAGAATATAATCCATCGATTAGGTTTACCTCAGACGATTACTGCTGATTGAGGTTCTGTTTTTACTGGTGGGGCAAATGATTGAACTTGCTAGAGAAAATTAGTTTACTATTTTAAATTTGACCATATATTATGCCCAAGATAATGGGCAGGTTGAAGTTACTAATAAGCCTATAAAGCATATCATGGAAAGGGCAGTTGAAGACACTCCAAGTGACTGGCATCGATTGTTATCTGAAGTGTTGTTGGCATTTTGAACTTCTCCTAAGAATAATACAGGTGTTACACCGTATGCTCTAACTTATGGACATGATCCAGTGTTACCTATGGAGATAACAATTAAATCTTTTCAGCTAGCTATGCAAAATCAATTGCTAGTTGCAGATTATAACTAAGCTATGGCAATTGAGTTAGAAGATCTAAATGGGCATCGATTGGATGCTTTAGATAGATTACAAGAACAAAAGCAAAGATTGGCAGATCTTATAATAAAAAGGTATTGCCAAAGTCATTTGCAGAGGGTGATTTGGTACGGAAAACTATTTTGCCCATCGGTAGCAAGGATCCCAAATTTGAGAAATGGTCCCCAAATTGGGAAGGATTGTTTCAAGTATATAAGGTCCCGGGGGGGGGAGGGGGGTATTAGTTAAAGTCTCTAGAAAGACAAGTCCACGCCAAACCAATCAATGGGCGTTTTCTAAAAAAAAAAAAAACTTTCCCTCCTTAGAGGAAGGTGTTGAGCCAATCGATAGAGCAATGTTACACTAGCGTAAGAGGCTAGAATTGACAACATAAGATATAGGCCAGATGTTGTTGCAAAAAAAGTAAAATGATCAAAAGGAGGCAGAAAAATATCAGAAAATATTCATCAAAGTCAAGTTACATAAGTAAAATAAAATGTTAAGCCCTAAGTAATCCTTGAACATCAACTGAAAAGTCTTCCACTGATTTTCTGCCTGTGAGATGATTTGATCGGCAAATGCCATCCATGATGCCATCCTTGAATGATTATACAAGGGCTTAGCCAAATCGGTAGCTTCCTGATAGATAGAGCTATTTTCCTATCTTAAAGTGCTTTCTTTTTGTTTGAGCTCAAGTATTCTCATTTCCAGGGTAGTAATTTTTGTAATTACGTGTTGAATGCCATTTGATATTTTTTCATTCAGTAATTACTTTTCGCGGACTTGTTGAGATACAACGAGAATTTTTTTCTCCATTTTTTATGTCTCTGCTTTGATGCTCATGACTTGATTCCATGAGGATAGCATGATAGTTATTTGTGGCTTCATGTTGTTCATGGCTTCTGTCTGGGATTCTGACAACAGAGATGGATCATCAGCAAGAATATCGATCATTGGTTCAGCCTAGAGAACAATGCTTGATCAATTGAAAGGCTGGTAATATCTTGAGCTAGTAGTTCTTTAAAAGAAACCAATGCAGTTGCGACAGTCTGATTACGTGGAGGCACAACGGAAGAAAGATGACATGGCAGGTGAAGGTGATGGCACACTAAAATCTTGAATAGCCTCTTGTAATTGTTGGAATTTCAGGTCAATTTCGTCCATAGTTGGTTAAGGAATTGGAGTCGGTCGATAAGACTCAGCATGAGGAAGCACGGACGGTTCTTGAACAGGAATTGCCTGAGAAGACTAAGTTTGTGAAGAGAGATAATAGATGATTGAAGTGGTTTGTTGTAGCATAAAAGGAATATCCTTTATTGAAAGACCGCGAAGAAAAGTTCATCTGAGAGAAATAAGATTGACATTACCGTGGCAGTAATTTTGGGGATGTCTTCTAGGACTAATGTAGGTATGTGTGCAGCAGATGAGGGTCCAAACATCTCTATGGGACGAACTTGGGGTTGATCAAATCGATCTTCGCCAAAAGCAGGGTCACCTTGTATTTCCCACAACACCGAATCATCCTATAAGATACAAAATAGATAAGACATGGATTGACACAAAGAAAAGAATACAGAGATGAATTGCCATTGACTTGATCAACAGAAACTCCAGCAATTCCACCAGGGAAAGCGTCCGATAAGGATTTGGCGTCCTAGACAGGGTGCTCCGGTGAATCGACAGTTGTAGGAGAGTCTGAATCAGCTTGAGGCGATTGAGGTTCGTCAGATTGATTCGGCTCTTGATCAAGGTCGATGAACTACCCATGCAAAATTCTGTAAGAGTTTATAGTTATAACATAATAAAAAAAATCAAATAATATGTAGGCAATAAAAGGGATCTTCAAAGGTCTTATTCGGAGGCTGTAGCGAGTTCTGGAGGCTAGAGACTTTTGCCTTTTGGGAGCCGTTATTTTTTATGTTTGACTATGGATATTCATTAAACGTGATTCACCCTAAAGGATTGCAGTTGTGGTCTCCACAGTTGAAGGTTTAGTAGTAAATATCTGTGTAGCGGAAGATGGTGGTAGAACAGTAGAAGGCAACTCAACCGTTGCAGTTTTTCCCTTTGTCGACTGAAATTTTCGATACAGGGTCGGCAGACATCTCTTCATTCGGTTTCAACGCAGCAAAGGTTGCCAAACTGGAGAATGTAATTCAACAGACAAAGGTATCGAGGGAGCAGGTGAAGTTGTTGCATGGGGTATGATCATCTCAGAGGAACTGCCTGATTAGGATCTTTAACCCCGAGATTGCCTACTTTGGGTAATTCTAGAGATGTCAAACGGGCCAGGCTTGGGCCGCCCGGCCCGGGCCCATCGGGCTTGAAGCGGGACCGGACCGGGGCCGAGCCAAGGGGCTGCCAATCCGGGCCGGGCCGATTGGGGAGAAATGCTAGGCCCAGTCCAAGCCCTGGCCCTAGGCCCAATATTTAGGGCTGGGCTTGGGCCGGGCCCGGGCCTAATTTTTTTTTTTGTGTAATTTCTTTCTTTAATTGGCTATAATTATCCCTCTTTACTCATAATGTTGTTTTATTAGAGATACCACTTGCTCATGAATTTATCTTGAATTGGGAAAAAAGAATTGGTTACTACATGAGTATTTCCTTTTAAATATGTCTAGTAACTTTTATTTTGTAACGCTAAAACAATTCTTAAAAGAACGTATGCAAAACGATTGTAATGCTAAAACAATTGTTAAAAGAATGCATGCAAAATGACACTAATAACATTTAGCGACAATGATCGTTATATAGAGCAAACTGTTGTAGGCTACTTTTACATTTAATAAATGTGTTCATAGGCCCTCCTCCTTTTATCCGGGCTTGGGACCGGCTGCTTGTAAACAAACAGGCGAAGTTACCTATTTTTTTATATATACGAAAAAATATATATCTTGCTTGTAAAAATTTATTTTATATATATGGAAAAAAGTATATTTTGTGAAAAAATTTATTCTTAAAACTTAAGAGAAGGAAAATAAAAAGAAATTACCTAATCATCCGGAAGTACTTCAATATCCGAGTCACTGCTCTTCCTATCATCAATCGGTTTATCTTGCTCGCGGTAATTCGCATCAAGATAATCCTTCCAACATACACATAGCTCGAGCAACTCGGGGTTAAGACGACTCCTCCTGTCATCCAAAACCCTCCCGCTGGCTGAAAATGCCGACTCTGAAGCAACCGTGGAGGCTTGCACTGGCAGTACATCCCGTGCAATTTGGGATAAAGTTTTATACATGTTTTGATTTTGTTTCCAAAAATTTAACAAATTAAAATTAACCTGTTCTTGCCTTGATAAATCAGAATAATGATCAGTATTTGAATATACACCAATCTCATTAAAAGAGGAAAAAGTATACGAACCTGCCGAATTAGAAGTACATTCACCTGGTAGTTGTCTTGCTACTAGATGTTCAAAGCCCTGAAGGTATGGCGCATAATACCTCTCAGCAGTGGATGATGATGTAGCTCGCCCGCGCACGTCAGCAGAATTACGATAGAGGTTGAACAAGTCCTCAAACCTCTTGCTCACTTTTGCTGTGAGTGCGGTTGTCTCATCTGCTGTGTAGCACATTAATTTTGATATCTCTTGTATCGAGGCGTTCACGCCATGCAACTTTAACCTAGGATCTAAACAAGTAGCCACAACAAAAATAACAGGCAATTTCTTCCAATATTTATTAATTTTTTTATCCATCTCTTTTACTATTTGTTGAAAGGGTCCTATATATCTCCATTTTGTTAATATTGTAGCCATCTTGAGAATTTCTATTACAGCGAGAGGAGAGGTAGGATAGTACGTACCAGACAATAAATTCGTAGACGTGTAGAATACCTGTAAAAAATCAGCTAGGTATGTGGCCATCTGCCATTCCTCTTGAGTTGGCAAGCCGGCTGGGAACTGGGTTAGTAGAAAATACGTATAGACTTCTCGGTATGCCAGAATGTGTAAAAGCATGTGGTATGTAGAGTTCCACCTGTGGACCACATCTGTAACTGCTCTCCTGCGAGGCATATTATATTGAACACACAACGTTTTAAATTGCTGTGTTCTCAAACTCGAGCCATTAACATACGCTGTCATACCCCTCATTTTGAGCAGAATATCTCATGCAGCGGCTAAACCATCTTGAACAATTAAATTAATAATGTGACAAACACAGCGAACATGAAATAATTCACCATGAAGTACAGGTTGAAGCGTGTCCTTTAAAGCTGCAACAGCAGCTTTATTATTAGAAGCATTATCAAAACTAACACTCATAATCTTATCCTTTATTTTAAATGTGGTACATGCTTTTAATATAAGAATAACAATGTTCATTCCATCGTGCGGATAAGGAAAGTGCTCGAAAGCGATGATTCTCTTGTGCATAACCCAATCTGCATCAATCCAATGAGCGGTCACACAAGAATAACTAACAAAAGTAAATGGAGATTGCCAAATATCAGAAGTAAGACTAACTTTACCGTCAAATTTATCGAAATAATAGATAAGGCGTGCTTTGGCAGCATTGTACTGTCGGAGTGCATCGGATCTAGTTGTGTTTCTAGTAACCTTTTTGTACAAAGGTTGAACGTATGTGTTCATATATCTAGAGTACTTAGAATTATCGGCAAAAGAAAAGGCTTGTTCATCATGAATAACAAATTCAGCGAGACCGTCTCTTTGCTCTCGCTGATTATAAACAAATAACTTACCGTCAAAAGATAACTGCGTTTGGGTAGGTTCGACGTGGCCTTGTCGAGGTGCACACTGAGGGTAATGCCTGTTAAGATGTCAATTACCACTACCAGACGAAAATAATTTAGAGCAGTACTTACATCGAACTTTTCGGATGCCGTCCACCGTAACTACATCGAAATGATTCCAACACTCGGCTTTCTTCTTTTTCCCCTTTTGGACTTCTGGCACGTTATCGGAGGCATTGCTCGGCCCTTCTTCATCATGACCAGGCATAGGGTTGAGATTATGCCACTGAGTAGTAGCTTCGCCAACCGAGCTGCGTCCTTGACTATAATGCGGGGGGTCTTCATCAGGCGTGTATTCAAAATCTGGAATGTTTTGATTGAACTCCCAATTGGCTTGGGTATCTATCATACAGCCTGTACTCATTCGTCCAGGAGCGAATGGTTGTGTTGGTGCTTGGATTGGTGTTTGTAATGGCCGTGGCGCTGGCGCTTGTGCTGGTGGTGGTGCTTGCAATGATGATGATGTTTTTCGTGATGACGATGCACGCCTCATTTTCTTCAATAATCCAGCCATATTTCACGCTAAACTTTGTAAGAGTAACTAAATACACAAGTATAAGAGTAGTAATAAGAAATAACAATTAAAAGAATGAACGAGTAACAAATATTAGAGAGTTAGTAATTAAAAAGAATTTAGCAAGACTAGTAATTAATAAACAAGAGTACTAATTAGTAAATACTAGTAGTAATTAGCAAGAGTAGTAATTGGAGAGGAAAATAGTAGCAAAGCTTGTAGAAATATAGAATGTTTAGGTAAGAGAGAGTAAGAAGATTGGTGTGAAAAATTAGAGAGAAATGGTGTGAATTTATAGATTTTAGAAACTTCACAAAAGACCAAAATACCCCTACAAACTATCAGTTTATAGTTGTTGGGGAGGGTAAGAGTGTAAAGGAGTTGAAAAATATAGGTTAGACTAAAATACGCCCCAAACTAGCCGTTATATTGCTGTTGGGGGGGTAAAAGTGGAATTTTGGAAAAGGGGTGGAAGAAAGGGGGGGAAAAGCAAAAAAATTCAAACAAGTGGTGGGGCCAAAACCGGGCCAGACCCGGGCCGCAGAACCGGGCCAAACCGGGCCGGCTTCGGGCCGGGCCAAACCCGGGCCGTTTCCGGGCCGAGCCGGGCCGGGCTTTTTCGCAAAATCTGAAGGCCGCTTGTGCTGGGCCACTACTGTTCATTGACGGGGCCGGGCCAGAACCGGGCCGGGTCGGGCCAGCCCGCGAGCCGCCTGGCCCGTTTGACACCTCTAGGTAATTCCAATGATTTGCGTGTTTTCTTGATTGGAGGAGTAGTAGTTTCTTCTTCCATGTTTTCCTTGGAAGTTTCCTCTGTCAAAATTCTTGCGCTCTCGATTGGTGCATCAGTTTGGGCTTATTGACTTCTAGTTTGACGTGGTCGCATGGTATCAGCCATCAACTTTGGCTGTTGATTTTCTATTATCAGTTCCTTTTTTACTTGAACTTTCTTAAGGACTTCGTCGTCGACAACTTTCCTTTTGCATTTAACGTTTGGGGTCAGGCTGGTTCCCTCACCTGAGGAAAACACAATTATAATCAAGCAAACTGAGGAAGAAGAAGGAAGGAAACATAGAACAAAAGAATACACTTACCATAATTTGCTGCATTATCAATCGATACATTGATCAAGTAGGTGGAAAGAGTACAATTGGTGTAAATCAAGTAGGCCTTACTTTAATACCATGACTCGAAACCGCTCACACCCAAGTAAGTGTCACTCAGAAAACTCTTCATTCTAAAAGATTGAATTGGCACATCAACATTTCGATCGATTGCCCTAAGATGATTAATTGTAGCTTTATCGATCCTTTTCTTGGGTTCGACAAAGCCATTTTTAGTAAATAATGGAACAGGAATTCCTTGGATAAGTCCATATTGGTGAGAAAATTGAGAAGGGGTATACCTCTTGTAATATCCCACATCGGTTGTGGGAGAGTTTGCGATTGGCCTTATAAGACCCTGCCTATGAACTCATAAAGTACCTACTTGGCTAGCCCTTTTGACGGAGGCAATGCCCTGTGGTGGGCCCATGGACCGGGTCGTTAGAGATGGTATCAGAGCCGTCTCTCGAAAGCTCAGGCTGGGCTATCCAGTCGGGTTGCCGATGGTTGGGGAAAACGAAGGCAAGCCCGAGTATATCCCACATCAAGAGGATGGTTGGGGCAACAAAGGGTGAGCTGGGTATATCCCACATTGGCTAGAAAGGAAGATTATGGGCTATGTGATCGAGCTTTAGTGAGGACGCTAAGGAATAAGGTGGGGAGATTATATTATCCCACATCGGTTGTGGGAGAGTTTGCGATTGGCCTTATAAGACCCTGCCTATGAATTCATAAGTACCTACTTGGCTAGCCCTTTTGAGGGAGGCAATGCCCTGTGGTGGGGCCGTGGACCGGGTCATTACACCTCTCGAAACCACAAACGGCTGAGGGGGGTATTACTCATTTGATTGCCGGCGTGCAGAAAATGCCCACACAAAAAACTGCCCATACTCTTCTAATAAATTCCTATCGTTCGCGGCTCATGTTGGGTGTGATAAAAGAGGTCAAGTCCTTGAACCAAGCACGACCAAGAGTTCGGACTAGAAAAATCAAAGAATAAACGGAAGCAATACGCAAAAATATGCCTATTGATTTCGCCCAAACAAAGTCAGTGGCCAAAGGTGAGGTAAGAAACTGTACGAGGAGGAATTGTTGGCCCAAATTCAGGAAAGTATGCATGGAGCCATAGTTGAACCAGCCAGAAAGGGCCACCTATGCTGCTATGAATTTTCTTTTGAACCATATTGTACATCGATCTGTAAATACTACCTAAGACCAGGGGGACAAGAGTATATTCTTTTCCATGAGCCAAAGCAATGGCTAAATTAATGTATTCTTTGGTGAGTGATAGGCTCGCCACACAGAATACATGCCTCGACAACCAGATCCATGGGAAGATGGCCAATTCAGTGTTATTCGGCTCGTCTGTACGTTGGCCACCTTTAAACCGTCGATTGAAGGTTTCTGTGTATTTGGGAAGTCTTACAGAAGAAGAATCAAGAACAATACCGGTAGGGTTATAATCAACCAAGGCACATACATGCTCACCAATCGATAAAAGCCCGGTCAAGGCAGAGATATCATAACTGGTCGGAGCCATCGTCTTAGACCTAAACATGAAAGCATTAATGGTGTGTGACCAAAAGCATAAAGTTGCACTCAGCAACCAATGGTCCGGTTTTGGGGGAGTTTTGGACATATGGATCAGCTAGTAAATACCTTGAGTTCTCCGCTATTTTGCATACTTGGCCGACAATCGATCTACCCATGATTCCCAACCAAGACTAATAACTGTAGGCCATGACCTAATTGGTAGCCCAGTGGGCGACCAACCAACCCACGCTAAATGGGATTGATGAAGCAGCAGAGTCTCTGAATCATCGATAGGATATCACTTCAGCGATGCAGTCCCATCCCTAAAGGATGGACCCAAAATGTAAAGCTTGAGGTCCCCAGAGACATTCTTAGCCCTAATCAAGATACGAGGATCTATGTTTTTGGTATGATCTGTGAGTAATCCAAAACCCCACTAGATGTCAGGTGCCAAACTAACACCAATTCCTTCATCGCCTCTCGAAATTGTTTTTTTTCCCATAGTTGAACAATTGACGAAACATAACTGGAAAGGTTACAGATACACAAGAAAAGAGGGAAAGATGAAAACATAAGGTGAAGTGAGGAGAAAAGGGTTGATAAAGGAGTTCTGATTTAAATAGATTGTTAAAGTTCTATTTTTACTCGACACAAGTAGAGTTATGGTGGGTAACTACAAATGACTTGGAAAAGAAATCAAATTAACTCATGCAAACACGTTCGCACGAGTCAAGGGGAGCAATATTGGCATGTAATTTTTTAGCCAATAAAAGGTGGACACATGGACAAAGGACAATGAATGGAAGATTAAATTTAATGCACCATAAGTACTGATAAAATAGCAGTTTATGGCGGATCACATAATGATGGGGCAACTTCATTACGGTTCAAAATTCCATGGGACGTGGGACTGTGTTGTCGGGAAAACGGCACATGGAAAGATTAGAAGATAAATCTGCAAAATTGGCAAATCTGTAGATGAGATCGACAGCAACGGTTACGGGCGGTTCATACATGATCTCATTCGAAATCAAAACCGGTAAGGTTGGAGCAAACAGTTTCTTAATAGAAGGGTAGATCAAAGAGGGAGGAAAAGAATAGAGAGGATCATCATCAGACTCAAACAAATCGACTTGACATCAGGTTTCACCTTTTCTTTTCTTTTCTTTAAACCTTGCTGTTTTATGCAATACTAGTGCCCTTTATCGATTGAGGTTTTATGTCTTTTTGGTGTTAATCGATCTAGTGGTACAAGTTACCTTTCGATGTGAGCGCGCTGTCTGTAATTCGATTAGCAATTAATCAAAGTTTTTGTTTTAGTCATTCTCATTTTATCAAGAGGTTCCCGTTTAATAGAAGTACTCAGACAAGAGGCCGAAAAGAACATCACATTAAAAGCAATTTTCCATCGAGCACAAACAACATTATATTTCATATCTATCATAGATTGATGCTATAACCAAGGATATGATGAGAAATCAAAATGGATAGAACGGCAGCTGACTTGCGTAGCTTAAAAAGGCGAGGACGGTAGTTACGAGGGGAGGGGAAGGGGGAGAGAGAGGTGGCTGTGTGGTGCATGCTTTGGTGAGTGCAAAATTACAATTTTAAATTTGTGGTTCAAATTAATCTTGATTAAGTAATGAAGCATAAATGGCATTTGACCTACATTCTTACAACTATACCTTGTTATCTCAATGTAAGACTGTATACGAACCGAGTTCGAGCCAAACAACGGTACGTTCAAACTCGTTTATTTAGTTTTATGCCATGTTCGTGTTTGTTTAATCTTCAAAATTTTTTTTGAAATTGTTCGATGTATGTTTAACAAAACTCGTGTTCGGCTCGAATTCGTTCGTTTATTTGTACGGATCGAACTAGAACTTGAAAACTCGTGTTCTCGTTTAGAACAATTACTCCAAATCAGAACTACACTTTACTTGGTCCAATTGTCTAACTGATTTTAGGGCTTTTAAATTTAAAATAATTTATTCTATAATTAAGTTATACGACTTTTAAGTTTTGAACATATAATATTATTAAGTTATTATCTAGACGAGCTGTTCACGGACACATTCGTGAACACTTTGAAATGTTCATGCTCGACTTGTTGAATAAACGAGCTCTAATATTTTGTTGATGTTCGGTTCGTATATTATGAAACGAACACGAACGAGTTTTTTAGAGAACGAATCACGAGTGATATAAATTAAATATAACTCCCAATAATTAGGGGACACCTGACGAATCCCAGTCAAACTGGAAGATTTATGATCAGGATTCTAAAAGAGTCTTTAGAGATTGTGACGTGATCCTCGAGGATCCTAAACATGATCCTAACACATCTAGCCCACGGCCCAGTCCTACTAGGACTCTCCTCCAACAGCTATATAAAGGGGTTTACCCCCCAGGTATGAGGGGAATTACACAATTCATGCTTTTTCAAAGTTATTATTCTGTAGCTGCGCTTTGACTTAAGCATCAGAGAGTTCTCCGCCGGGAACCCCACCCGGCGGTCACTCATTTTCTGTCTTGCAAGTCATCGGTCCAAGCTTGGGTTCGGCAAAGTACGCAGAGCATATTTTTAGCAGCAACAGATTGGCGCCATCCGTGGGACCCGCCAGCCTAACCGTTTGACCTAAAAAAACCTGTAGGGTTGTACCGCGAATGATTAACGACTACTTGTCGAAACTACTACAGAATCGCCGCCACCGCAGATGTCAGATTCAATTGTCGTCGCAATCAATCTATATACATATATATATATATATATATATATATATATATATATATATATATATATATATATATATATATATATATATATCTACATATATATATATATATAGGGAGCTGATCCGTTGAGAGCGTTAGCAAAATAGGAGAAGTTGCAAACGCGATCTGACCGTCCATCCCGAAAGATGGACGGTCCAGATCGCGCCTTTTTCAAAACCTGTCAGACGTCCGCCATACAGTATGGCGGACGGGTTTTTTTACCAAATTGCCCCTCCGCGCCTGTCCGCTATACAGTAGCGCGGAGGGCATTAATGTCCTGATGGGAGACAGCAAAAAGTCGTCCGCCATACAGTATGGCGGACGTCCCCTAGTCTGACACCTGTCAGGGCCTGTCCCGTCAGCCTGACACTGACCCCTGCCTGACACGAGACAGCAAAAAAGGTATCCGCTATACAGTATCGCGGAATAATTTCCTCACACGCGCGCGGACATGTGCTTCCCGTATACCCCCGAGGTTCCTGATTCTCAGCTCTCTTTCCTGAATTCTCAGCTCATCCCGCAAAATTCTCCAGCTCTTCCCGCAAAATTTTCTTCTCCTTCGGATTCACCTGGCTTCCATTTCTGGCTCCCCTCAAGCTTCTTCGAGTAAAACTTGCTTCAATCTTCTTCACTCAAGCAAGGTAAGTTTCTCATCTCAGATATTTTCTGGGTGGATTGACTGATAAAGTATATTTTTTATTTTGGGCAAAAAAATATAAATTTCTGATGATGTTCTAGAAATTAATTTGTTAACTTTAAAGAAGTTTATTGTAGTTAATTTTGGATTTTTTTGAGGGCCGCTAACTTCGGCACATCTATCCTATTTAAATTCGAATTTTTTTAGATACGTTTGTTGTATTTTGGCATGATGAATTTGTCTAACGCTCTTAGTAATTGTAATTTGTTATGTTCAATAAATCTATAATTAGCAAAATGGGAGACTTTTGAGATTATGTATATGGTATATTTGTCATCTTAAATTTGTCTATTTGTCACGATAATTTTAAGGTAATATTTTCAGTTGAAAATGTCATTTGATTGTTCAGCGTAGTCTATATTTCTACATATAGGGAGCTGTTTCACAATGTCTGATTTCGTGTCGAGCTCCAACACCCCCGTAGATGCTAGTGATCCGTATCTAGGACGAACCTTTCAAACATTGGAAGAAGCTGGAGAATGTTTCCGAGCGTATTCATTGAGGGTTGGATTTGGCATTAGAATAAAGACTTCAAGAACGAGCAACATAACGAGAAAGATATGCTCTCGTATGTACGAGTGCCATAGGGGCAGAAACCCAGTGCAAAATGAGACACGCGTAGGCAACGAGGACAGTGATGATGAAATAGGCTATTCGCGCAGAAGACGGGACTTCTTTGCGCGAACGAATTGCCAGGTCAAGATGTTCGTAAGCTATAAACCCAAGCAAGATCATTGGCTTATTAGCAGCCTGGAACTGGCACACAATCACCCGTTAGTAACCCCTTCTAAGGTGAGTCAGATGCATCAACACAAGAAGATGGGAAAGGTCGCGAGGAGCCTCATTCACACAATGAGCGATGCGCGTCTAGGACCTACCGACATGATTAATGTTCTTGCTGAACAGGCCGGGGGAATTCAGAATTTAAACTTTAACACGACAGACGTTCGCAACGCGGTCCGAACCCATAGACGAGCCGCGTATGACCTCAATGATGCTCAAGCCACAATGAGCCTATTGAAGCGGATGCAGATGGAGGACCCGCAGTTTACTTTCGATTATAAACTTGACGACGAGCATCGAGTTAGCACAATTTTTTGGGTCGACGGTCGTTCCAGGCTTGCTTATAAGCATTTTGGGGATGTCGTGACTTTCGACACCACATACCGTACCAACAAGTACTCGATGCCGTTTGCCCCTTTCACGGGGGTCAATCATCATTATCACTCCATCCTGTTCGGGTTCGCTTTGTTAAGGGACGAGAGCGAGAGTTCTTTTGAATGGTTGTTTAGTGTGTGGCTGGAAGCCATGAACTTCAAAGCACCCAACGTTATCATCACCGATCAAGATTTGGCAATGAAGAAGGCTATTGCCACCGTCTTCCCAGATACTCGACACAACTTGTGCACTTGGCACATAAGCAACAAATACCCCGAACGTTTGCATCACGTGTACGCAAAGTTTCCAGAATTTAAACAGGATTTTGACACGTGCGTTAGCAAGTCGTTAACTATTGAGGAATTTGAGGAGAGGTGGGAAAAGCTTGTTCAGGATTACTCATTGCAAGACAACGGGTGGCTCCAGCACTTGTACGAGCTCAAAGAGCAATGGATTGGCGTTTACACGAGGAGGCATTTTTCTGCGGGCATGAGAACGACGGGCAGGAGTGAATCTATGAATGCCACGTTCGATAGTTACGTGGGTACAGCTACCAATTTGAAGAGTTTCGTCACATCCGCACAGAAAGCGGTTGCGTCGTTGTTCGTGAAAGAAAGGGCTGCGGACTTTGCAACCACGTACAAACAGAGGAGAAGGTTGCTTGAGACCCCGCTGGAGCTGAACGGTGCCAAAGTCTATACGAAGGAGATCTTCTTGCTATACCAAGTAGAGCTGCAGAAATCGGGACGGTACTGTATAAACAAGGTGGCGGAGAAGTCTACGCGTGAGTACAAGGTTTATTCGCTCGTGAATGACCTCGTTCCTGAGAAGCTGCGCAGAATGTATACGGTGAGCCACGACACATTGACGGACTCGGTGACATGTGTTTGCAAGAAGTTTGAGTTCCATGGCATCCTGTGTAGACACATTCTGCGCTTTTTCACCCAGAAGAATATCAGGACAATCCCCGATAAATACGTCTTGCCACGGTGGACGAAAGGTGCAAACAGGTTGCACGCTACCATTGCTTTTCCGGAGCACCCGTATACTGACTTTGAAGAATCGGAGACGTTGCGGTATAATCATCTGGTGACGAGTTTCACCCGTTTGTCCGTAAAGGCTGCTGCTTCAATGGTCGGTTATAAACATCTCCTCGAGGTAGCTCAGCAGCAAGAGCCCATCATCGACCAGTTGGAAGCAGCCGCTGTCACCAGTGCGATTGACACCGAGCCTACGACGGGGGTATCAGAAGATGACGAGCCGGGGGAGGAAGACGACAATGATATTTGTTTGTTGGACCCAATTATATCGCAAACGAAAGGCCGCAAGAGATCTACGCGGATGAAAAGCTCTATTGAAACGGCAACTCAACCTAAAAAGCTGCGAAGGTGTGCATTGTGCAACAAAATGACCGACCACGACAAGCGGAACCATTACAAGGCACTGGGGATAAGTTCGGGGGGTTTGCAAGACGGGGAAGAAGGTGACGCCGAAGACGAGGACGAACAAGCTGCAGTGGACCTTTAATTTTTTGTACAACGTTATGACATTTGTAATAATTTCCGGAGGGATAATTTTTCCTCCGAATGCTGGAACTATTAAAAAATGGAGAGAATGAGAGGCCATCGAATTAAATGTATAGTCTCTTATTTTTGAATTTTTTTTTTAAGTCTCGTCCGCTATAAAATATAGCGGACGTCATTGAAGAAAAACTTTTGGTCTGCTTTCACGTCCGCTATAAAATATAGCGGACGTCATCGAAGAAAAACTTTTGGTCTGCTTTCACGTCCGCTATACCATAGAGCGGACCTCATGAGCAGTAAAACTTTTGGTCTTCATTCACGTCCGCGATACAATATAGCGGACGTCATCGAAGAAAAACTTTTGGGCTTTCACGTCCGCTATACCATATAGCGGACCTCATGAGCAGTAAAACTTTTGGTCTTCATGTACGTCCGCTAGACAATATAGCGGACGTCATCGAAGAAAGACTTTTGGTGTCCGCCATATAAAGTGGCGGATAACTCTATCCTACTATATATATTAATCATATCGCTAAGTCAGCTGTTATCAGTCCTATCTGAGGGCACCTCTCTCTGTCTCGAACATCTGCTGCCGCTACTCCGTCTCCGGCACCCACATCTCCGGTGGCCCAGAACTCCGGCGTTAATCCGTCCTCCCCTCAACGCCGACCTCGATGGCTTCTGGATCGGAGACCACCAACGATTTTATTGGCAACTTGCACCTGGCAGGCAAACACTTTTTCAAAGTCATGATGCCGGGGTTTGAGAATGAACTTGTAGGCCATCCCTATTTCTCTGTATTTTCGTGTGTTAAAGGTTTGATGTTTTGGTTAAAAACTAACGTATTTTTTGTGTTGTGTTTGTTAGGACATACCGGAAGCCTTGACCAATCAATTTACAACAATTCATGACAGTGCAAGATTATATAGCCGCAAGGGGGCATGGCAGGTTGAAATCAAGCTGAAGCCCGGCCGACCCCAAAAAAAGCAATTCGCAGAGGGTTGGAACGTCTTCGTGCGCCAGCATGGCCTCGAACTCGGGGACTTTGTAGTGTTTGAACACCTTGGGTGGTGGGATTTTCAAGTTGTAATCTTTGATCGGAGCACTTGTGAAAAAATTTCTTTCCCCCAATGTGAACCCTAATTTATTATTAATAAAATTATTTATGTTGTTGTTGAATCACCTCGAAATTTTTCCTCGCTTAATTGTGCTCAATTGTGTCGTTTGAGATTCCCTCGATATATTAAGATCGTTGATTGTGAATCGTACGTTAATTGTGTCGTTTGAGATTCCGTCGGTATATTGAGATCGTTGATTGTTAATCATACGTTCTTTATTGTTTATCGATATTGAGGTTGTTGATTCTGACGCCAAAACAAGTCTTCGGGGCGCCAATTTATTAAAACAGCATTATGCTACAATGCGACTAAAACAAGCCAATTTATTAAAATTGCAGAACGCTACAACTTCTAGCTCTACTACATAGTGGACATAAGGGCCTCCGCTTAGGCCGGGGTTCGGGAAGGTCGGAACTAAGTGTTTGGTTCGTGCCAACCATTTTCTGGTCCAAGTTGCAGACAACGATCTGCTGCACCACTATGACGTAAGCTTCGTACTGTATTGTGCGGGCGTAGAACCACCGCTGCGGAGCTGTCCGCTATACTATATAGCGGACATCTCGTAGTGACAATCAAATGTCCGAGACTTTGCCTCTGCGGGGATGTCTGCTATACTATATAGCGGACCTAGGAGAGAAAAATGGTTGTCTGCAACTTGGACCAGAAAATGGTTGGCACGGACCAGACACTTAGTTCCGACCTTCCCGAACACCGGCCTAAGCGGAGGCCCTTATGTCCGCTATAGAACTCGATCTTCAGGCATCTTCATCTGAAACTGGAGCATCGGAAACATTTCCTTCTTCGAAGCTCATGTTCCAGTATACTTGTGCTTCATTGTTGTTGCCATCTTCATGTGCATCACGTGCCATACGACGTAAGTTATGCCTACTTTGACGAACTCGCATTCTATTATTTTCCTCGCGTATTCGATGAAGTGCCCTTTCAAGCTCCATGTGCGTAATTCGAGGCATGTTGATTGCCTTTTGTCGAGGTATGGGTATATTCATGCTCCGTGAATCAGCTACTAGGACCTCGTGTTCATTCATCCGATAAGACCATTCTGCACGTAATGTATTCACATAGCTTGATGAGTAACGCAAACTTGGACGCAAAGAATAGTAAAATTCATCTTCGCCCGCCCAGTAACGACCCATTGCTTCAAAAATATCTCGTGGAGTATATGACATTTCCAGAGTTGTTATGAAATTGGGAGTATATCACTCTATGCCCATTGCAATGAGCAATGCATGTACTTATATATACTTTGAAACGGGACCACTTTATGAAAGAGCTACAGTTTCAACTTTATGAGATGTGACCCAACGTTGGCAATAGACTAGAGACATGTCTTGTCACCAAAGAGAATTGTCTTGTCACCAAAGACTTGTCAACTTTATGACACGGGCATGCTGTTGTCTCCAACTATTGTCATCTTCAATGTCCAGCGACTTGTCTTGTCACAAGAGATAGACAGACTATTGTGTAGCTATCACACCAATATATTGTGTATGGGTATGTGGGCTTATTTATATATGTTAGCCATGCTCATCGCTTTAGAACCAAAACAAAGTTAAATGGCAGGAGTTCCTGGGAGTTCTAGTCTGCGGGGACGTGAGACTGTGTGGTTGTTGTGTGAAAGGAACGACGACTACAAAGAAGTGAAGTACACGGATCCCAGAGAGTATTATTGCGGTTTACGGAGAGAATGGGCATATCGAGTTAAGGAATCAGAAGCGCTACACCAGGATCTCACCACGCTGAGTGCACCTGTGCCGCAACGTCGTTCACTTACTATGTCGCGGCGTAATGTTAAGCAGTGTAAGAAAGCTGTGCGCCAAATTCGTATGGAGAATAACCGGATGTTGCTGCGTAGAAAACGATTTTATATGCTTCAACTTGCGGAAGAAATGGCCGAGGCTAGTGGGAGGCAGCTCACATCAAACGAGAGAAACAATATTTTAACCAATGATCAGTACTTATCTGATGAGTATATGTCAAATGAAGAGTGATATATATATCTCTTTCTACTGCATGCTAGGATTTCATTCCAACCGGCACTCATCCACATGTCATTCTAATTGGTGTATCCCGTCTTTTGAAGCATGTAAAATGTTCGGAATATATGTTTTTTTTGGGGGCCTATTTACGTTCGCTAAACTATATCGCGGACAGCCAAGCAGAATATAGCCTCCCCAGCACTTAGTTTTTTTTGGGGCCCTATTTACGTCCGCTAAACTATATCGCGGACAGCCAAGCAGAATGTACCCTCCCTCCCCAGCACTTAGTTTTTTTTGGGGCCCTATTTACGTCCGCGAAACTATATCGCGGACATCCAAGCAGAATATAGCCTCCCCAGCACTTAGTTTTTTTTGGGGCCCTATTTACGTCCGCTAAACTATATCGCGGACAGCCAAGCAGAATGTACCCTCCCTCCCCAGCACTTAGTTTTTTTTGGGGCCCTATTTACGTCCGCGAAACTATATCGCGGACAGCCAAGCAGAATGTACCCTCCCTCCCCAGCACTTAGTTTTTTTTGGGGCCCTATTTACGTCCGCGAAACTATATCGCGGACATCCAAGCAGAATATAGCCTCCCCAGCACTTAGTTTTTTTTTGGGGCCCTATTTACGTCCGCGAAACTATATCGCGGACATCCAAGCAGAATATAGCCTCCCCAGCACTTAGTTTTTTTTGGGGCCCTATACGTCCGCTAAACTATATCGCGGACAGCCAAGCAGAATGTACCCTCCCTCCCCAGCACTTAGTTTTTTTTGGGGCCCTATTTACGTCCGCGAAACTATATCGCGGACATCCAAGCAGAATATAGCCTCCCCAGCACTTAGTTTTTTTTGGGGCCCTATTTACGTCCGCTAAACTATATCGCGGACAGCCAAGCAGAATGTACCATCCCCAGCACTTAGTTTTTTTTGGGGCCCTATTTACGTCCGCTGAACTATATCGCGGACAGCCAAGCAGAATATAGCCTCCCCAGCACTTAGTTTTTTTTGGGGCCCTATTTACGTCCGCTAAACTATATCGCGGACAGCCAAGCAGAATGTACCCTCCCTCCCCAGCACTTAGTTTTTTTTGGGGCCCTATTTACGTCCGCGAAACTATATCGCGGACAGCCAAGCAGAATATAGCCTCCCCAGCACTTAGTTTTTTTTTTTTTTCTATTTACGTCCGCTGAACTATATCGCGGACAGCCAAGCAGAATGTACCCTCCCCAGCACTTAGTTTTTTTTGGGGCCCTATTTACGTCCGCTAAACTATATCGCGGACAGCCAAGCAGAATATAGCCTCCCCAGCACTTAGTTTTTTTTGGGGCCCTATTTACGTCCGCTAAACTATATCGCGGACAGCCAAGCAGAATGTACTTTCCACAACACTTAGTTTTTTTTCGGCCATATCTAGTCTCCCCTGCTGAAAGCAAATCACACAGAACAAATAAAACACTCAGCTGAACAACACAACCATATCACTGAATCAAATCAATCGCATTCAACAACGATCACATCTCAAGTCAACACAGATGAAATCGTCAATCGCATTCAAACGATAAGATTCAAGAAGTTTAAGGACAAATAGCCAAGTCAATATAGCGGACGTTATTATACGCAAACATTGTCAATTACACGGATTTACAATATATCTAATATGTCTAGGCCGGCCATTGATAATTTGCCAAGCCATCCTATACCTAAAGCAGTCTATGCAGTCTTGGGTCCAGACGGTCTTCTTGAGGCTCTCCGACCGACAGATGTAATCCATGTACATGCAGAGGTAGACGCCGCAGTCCGAGGTATTAAGTTGCTTGGGCCTAGTCCTCTTCAATCGGAAAACAACCTCCCTATCGCCCACTGCCCTCCCTCGGTTCTCTCGAGAACGCTCTCTATTGACCATGGCAGCAAATAGATTCTGCGAGTAAGAGGATAAGCATTAAACATTAAACATAGCAAACATAATACGATTAATCAGTTCTACATTATGCAAGTTACAATAAGAAGTAAACAGGCTCTTACCATTGGATTCAACATCCCTAAGCCTACGTACATGTCAATCACACCAATCGCGTCCGTATCATCGTAGAGACTGTCAAGGACTGATACGGTATTCGTTACCGGTTCATAGCAAATCAAGAACCAGTGGGCATTAATTATAGCAGGGAGTAGAAACACATCCGCCACACTTGCGCGCTCTGGACTCGGCCGACCAATATATGCGAGTAGGTTAGCGGACGGTCTCCACTTCATCTCGGCCTTCGCCTTTCTCGCCTGCTTCCTCGCCTTGTCCCACTCGTTAAAGTCTTGTACTAGCATATTGTGAAAGTAAGCGTCGAGAATAAAAATGCGCGGACCGTAGTTAGGCTGCTCCCGACTCCTTTGCCGCAGAATTTGCACGTAGTGCGAGATGACGAAGTTGTCTAACCACATCCCCGGCGCCAGCGTGGACAGTTCTTTCCACGAGACACTGTAATCCAAGCCCTGCGGGTTTTTCACGGCATACGACTCTTCGTCTGGGGGGGCCCGCTAAAATAACGGTGATGGATTAGGTGGTGTTTATGCGGCTTCAGGGGCCTGGCTGGATGCCCTTTCGGATATTGCCCTCGGGGGTCGACCGGTTGCTCTTGCCCTCCGCCGGGGGGCAAGAGCAACGGAAGAAATTGGCCTCCAACCAACGGATCGGCCGGCTGATAGTCGCCTTCGGGGGCCCCGGCCGGCTGATAATCGCCTTCGGGGGCGCCTGCCGGCTGATATTGCTCGCCGGCCATTTCTTCCTCCCGCTGATATTGCCCTTCGGTGCCGCCAATCGGTCCCGCCCACGGGACAATGGGCAGTGCCTCGTTAAAACCGTATTGCCACTCTTGCGTGACTTGACTCTGAGAGAGGGGTTGGGGTTCCGGGAACGAATCGAAGGTCGGGCCGCTGTAATCGGCCCACGACGCTTGAGCATGTCCCATCCCCGGTACAGATGGACCACCAACTCCCTGGCTCACCCCTGAAGCTTGCCCGGAGGGATCAACGTTATACGGGCTGGCGCCCGTATAACCCATTCCCGGGCTGTCGACCGAAGACTGTCCCGATGCTTGCCGCACAAAATTCCCGCAGCCTATAGCCAGTGCAGCAGCCTGTTGGCGAAGATCCTCGCCCATTGCGCTCATCAGATCCTTCCGCTCACTCAACTTCTGGAAGAATGCAAGCGAGGCATTAACCTACATCCAAAGAGATAACAAATAAGTAACTTTAATCAGTTCTGATATATTGAAGACAAGTTGGGCAACTTACGAGATTGTATGCCATCTGCTCGTCGATCTGACCCCTAGGCGCATACCTCGCCCCGCGTTCAAAGTTGACTGGGGCTACTCTCCTCCGCGTGATGCGGGAGTACCACTCATCATACTCCGCGATGCTGATAACGGGGTCCGGCTCCGAGACGATGGCCGCCAGTGTGTCCTGCCAAGAAGTCCAGAGCTCTAGTTCGGCCGCGCACAATTCTTGCGCATTGGCCTTGCCAAACCGCCCGACATCCGGTGGGTCCCTGTTAACCCTCATATCTGGGGCACCGGCGGGCAAACCCTGCTCCAACTCAAAATGGCGCATTGCTCGGTCTGGCAGCTGCCACTCTGCGACCTCGAAGTGGATGAGGGGTGTGCGCTGCAACCCGGATAGCGTGAAGACGAACGACTCTTCAACCCGTCGCGCCAAACCTATGTACGGTGCCCAACGCAATTGGCCCGGAGATAGGCGGTCGAACTCCCCTCGATAGAACGTGATGTTGTGATGGGGATCGGCTCTCCTGCGGTAGTGGCTATTATTCCGGCTGTACTCCCAAGCACGCAACCGAGGCCACACTCTATCGGTTCCATCCCTACGCGTCGGTGAACCGGGAGCAAGGTGTTCATAAGACCACACCTGAAAAAATTGACAAATTATATTTATATCGTCGATTCAACCAAAGCGAAAACAAAAAAAAACAATAACGAAGACAGGATTTATATGATATACCTGCAATAGCGAGAGACATGCACATATGGCTTTGGAGTCGGGCCTCGTTGCCTTGTGCAATGCTCGGTACAGATACGAAAGAACCGCTGCACCCCATGCATAATCTCCAACCTCAGCCAGGTTACTCAACAACGGTAAATATTTCACGCTGGCCGTGTTCTTCGACGTCGTTGGGAATAAAATTGCCCCCATCACCCACCAGAGGAAGGCTTTTGTGTAAAGCACAAGCTCATGGCCCGTATAGTTTTCCGGCAATACCCCGTACGTATCTACCAACCATTTCAACTTTATACCACCACTGCTAAATTTATCCTGGGGTATCGAATGGAGGAAGTCCCTAGCGGTTCTCGTCTTCGTTGCTTCTGACGGAGGAGCAATTACCGGCAGCCCCGTCACCGGCAACCCTAAGATGAACCCTACATCTTCTAGGGTAATTGCCAGCTCTCCGAGCGGGAAGTGAAACGTATTCGTTTCACTTCTCCACCTCTCAACAAGGGCACCTATCAAGGCCCGGTCAAGCTGTTGAAATATCTGCCCATGCGTGAAAATCCCAAACCCAATTCCACGCAGTATCCTCTTCTGGGCGGTGTTCAGTTTCCACGATACTATATCGCGAGATACTTCTACGGTGTTGACAAGTTCTCTTTCCTACGAATTAATAAATACAATTTAAGCGCTCTCAACGGCATATACAACGTTCGTAAGAATAAGAAAAGTTTATAAATAATGTATCTTACTCCACCATCCCATATGAGCGTACTGATATGGTTAGCTTGGTCGTATAACACGGATGGGTCTTCAGGTCCAGGGTTAAATTCCATTTTTTGCAACTGAAATTATGGAAAAACCTTCTCAGTTTGGATTTTACGTTTTGGATTTTCATAATAAGAAGCGAAACTACGACGCTAGCACATGCATAATACATATAACGAGTTAGGACATGAATGATACGTACAATGTTAGCATATGTACTCATATGTATAAATATATATACCATTACGGAATCGGATTTTACAAACGCTTGCACAAGAATAAGAACATACATATATAAAACGCAATATTCATCATAACCGAATATTACAGACAAAAAATCGTAGATTTTGTGAACTTACGTGATCGATTTAGGGTATATTGAACACCGGAATGTCGCCGATATGCTTGCCAACGCCGGTGGTAAAGACTGGATATTGCGTAGAAAGTGTATATTTTGTGAGTAGAAAGAGTGGAGAAGAGTGGTGCCGTAGTTACAGCCGTAGTTACTGCCGTTTGCAAGTATACTGAACGTCCGCAATACAGTACCGCGGATGGCTACTACGTCCGCGATACAATATCCCGGATGGCTAAACGTCCGCTAAACTGTATAGCGGCGGACACTGTTGACGTGACAGAAAGGACAAGATAACCGTCATTGCCGAAAAAACTGACGGGACAGGCCCTGACAGGTGTCAGACTAGGGGACGTCTGCCATACTGTATGGCGGACGACTTTTTGCTGTCTCCCATCAGGACATTAATGCCCTCCGCGCTACTGTATAGCGGACAGGCGCGGAGGGGCAATTTGGTAAAAAAACCCGTCCGCCATACTGTATGGCGGACGTCTGACAGGTTTTGAAAAAGGCGCGATCTGGACCGTCCATCTTTCGGGATGGACGGTCAGATCGCGTTTGCAACTTCTCCTATTTTGCTAACGCTCTCAACGGATCAGCTCCCATATATATATATATATATATATATATCTACATATATATATATATATGTATATATATACACACACACACACACACACATATATTGACTTTGGGATAGAACAAGCTGCCGCCGGTAGCCAGGCCACCGATGGCATTACTGTCCTCAAACGGTTCTGTCATCATCAACGCAAAACCAAGCAGTAAGGCAACGCCGCCCGAATCACGGGCAGGCCCATGCCTGCACAACCATGGCAAAGCCACCAGAGCACCAGGGTCACAGCCGGCCGCTGCCACAAAGTTGCAGCAGCTACAACAACGACCACACATGAAAAAAAAAGATGAGGAAGCAGCGCCACCGGACGCTGTCACCAACAAACCCCACGACTGCATGTTGCTGCCACAACAACACTCCGTACATCATCGACAATGAAACCAATCAGCTCATCTCCGGTATCGCGCCGTCGAAAACCTCCGACCTTGCGCCGTCCGTCACAAGCTGTCGTTATTCCATTCGGACAAGACCACCAACCGATGGCAGCGCCGCCACCTTGGCCCAGATCCTTATTTTGCAACAAGCACCGTTAGATCTACGCCATCAACATCGTCCACCGCGAAACCATGCCGTCGGGACACAAATTGCGGCCGACAGTGCTTCCACCACCGACCCGTCTGCCTCTACAATCTGCCGAGGAGCACCGCCACCAGGTTCGCCCCACTATTCCGGTTGTCGCCATCTGAGCGGCGATCTAACCCACCGTCGCGCCTGTCCATCGCAAGCAAACGGTGATGGCACCAATTGCCAAGCCACTCCCTAGCACAGCATCCTGCTGTGCATTATCAAAGCCAACGATGCCATCATCATCACCACCGTGACAGGCTCTCGGTCACCATCAGAGTAACGCCAGAAGAACTGCCTATCCAGATATGCGTCGTCCAAAATCGCAAAGTGGTCGACGCCATCACAACTAAGTAGCAGAACACCAAGCGCCATGCTGTCGGGGCATAAACCGAGATCGACCATGCCGCCACCGCTGCTTCCAGTCAAGAATTGCAGCACCTCGCTGGCCGCGAAGTCAACAGTGCTCGTGAAAGAGACGACACCACTCCATCGCACCGTTCAAAACTTTGACGCTGGGGAAACAGCGCCGCCCATTGTCACGGTCGCCCTACCTTAGCGCCGTCTCACTGCAGCAACGCCGGCCACCTTACTATCTAATTCAGATCCAACCGCCGGCCACTCGAGCCCCAGATCTGCGGCCATGCGATGGCTCCACCGTGACCTCCCCTCGCGTCGCGGTGTCCCCCATTGTTACGCCGCCTTCGTCCCTGCTGTCCGGTGGTGGATGCTCTCGTGCGGCGTTGCGCCGACCAAGGCTCTTCGGTCTTCAGAGAGGAATGGAGCAAGACCAGGTGACATCACTCCTTCATTTTAAAGTATTTAATGCTTTGACCCCCTGAAAGTGCATATTTATGCTTAAGACCCAGATGGTCTTATTTATTTGACTTAGGCCACATGCTTTCTAAAGCATTATGCTTTTAAAGAAAAAGACCAATTTAAATCCGAGACTCCCAGGGTCTTAACTATTTAACATGTGCATTACTCTTTTTTTTTTAAATATCTATGCACATTTTATATGCACGGTGTGTCGTTAAAAATTAAGCGACTACGATTTTAGGCGCTAGCAAGTCTTCCTAAAGGCTGCTTCCTGTGCACTTTCATTACCTAGACTTCTTTAATTTTTTGTCTAGTATTATGCAGTTGCGCCCGTTGGCGTGAGCACATTACATGTCAAAACTTCCGATTGATATGACATTTTAAGCTCACCTTCGACATGCAGTGCAATACACCCCTGTCGGCTAACCGATAAAACCCTAATGGGGCCGCGGTGACTAAAACACCACTATTAATTCTGTGTTAAAAACATAGTTGCATTTTTATATGCTTTATTGCTTCAGAGGCTATTTTTTCAGTCACGTACTTTTATTTCTTGCAAGGGTTTAAACTACGCTTGCGAGCATTAACAGTGACGTATAAATCGCTTCGTAGCTAGGAACAAATTCACAGCACCCTGTGACTAAAAGTCACGCCTAGGGTTTCCGCTGCAGCATCTTGCCTACTTGGCATTTCTTATTATCTTGTGATATATCCGGTCATACAGTGACTGACTATGAATGGTCAAACATTCACATCAGCACATGCTACCAATGCAACTGGTGAATCAGAGCACTTCGCCAATAGCATCGCTAATATGTCTGGTAGAACTGCAAGCTCGAGCTATGCAATCAACAGATTGGATCTAGTAGCCTCTCAGTATATTGCGAAATCTTGCTCAGATGGACTCCGCATCTTTATATGCTCATCCAGTCAAGCAGATGGATTATGGTCTTCTATATTGCTCCCATAAGGTCTTCTTGCGACCGGCCCTACATATAGGCTGAAAATTCGTCTTTACATATCACGGGCCTAATACCCCGTGCCCTCTTAAACAGGGGGGCTCCATAGCAGCAGCCATATTACGGGCTCAATGCCCTGCGCCTTCTTATTTAGTGCCGAGACGACAAGCACTTGTTGCTTCGACCGAAACCCTCGACGGTATTTGCATGAGCTCCAAGCTCCATCCGCCCCTGAGGGCGCGTACGACGAGAACTCTTAAGTTCCGTCAAACCCCCGAGGGTATTTTTCATGAGCTTTATGCTCTATCCGCCCCCGAGGGCGCGTACGACGAGAACTCTTAAGTTCCATCAAACCCCCGAGGGTATTTTTATGAGCTTTGTGCTCTATCCGCCCCCGAGGG
The DNA here is from genome assembly GCA_033065855.1 of Escallonia rubra. Lineage (NCBI taxonomy): Eukaryota > Viridiplantae > Streptophyta > Magnoliopsida > Escalloniales > Escalloniaceae > Escallonia > Escallonia rubra. Next base: position 236,475 of record JAVXUO010002161.1, on the reverse strand, counting down.
TGCGTACGACGAGAACTCTTAAGTTCCGTCAAACCCCCGAGGGTATTTTTCATGAGCTTTGTGCTCTATCCGCCCCCGAGGGCGCGTACAACTAGAACTCTTAAGTTCCGTCAAACCCTCGAGGGTATTTGCATGAGCTTCGCTCTCCATCCACCCCCGAGGGCGCGTACGACGAGAACTCTTAAGTTCCGTCAAACCCCCGAGGGTATTTTTCATGAGCTTTGTGCTCTATCCGCCCCCGAGGGCGCGTACGACTAGAACTCTTAAGTTCCGTCAAACCCTCGAGGGTATTTGCATGAGCTTCGCTCTCCATCCGCCCCCGAGGGCGCGTACGGCGAGAACTCTTAAGTTCCGTCAAACCCCCGAGGGTATTTTTCATGAGCTTTGTGCTCTATCCGCCCTCGAGGGCGCGTACGACGAGAACTCTTAAGTTTCGTCAAACCCTCGAGGGTATTTACATGAGCTTCATGTTCCATCAGCCCTCAAGGGCACTTATCAGAACTCTACGTTCCACTAGCCCTCTAGGGCGGTCCCTCAAGGGACGATCAGCCCTCAAGGGTGATAGGATAGAGCTCGAGTTCTATCTGAACGGTTTAGCTATAGTTCTAACCCGTGAAACGACAACGGACTACGGGACTTCATCCCCCCACCATTCTTTGTCAATTCAAAACCCAACCAAGCGTGAGTGCGAGGCTTTTTTGCCAGCTCTTAGCTGATGATAAGAGTTCGCGACAAAGTAAAACGCAAGCATGATGTGGTCAGCTCGAGCTAAAGAACACACACTTGCACAAAATGAACACCCTCCAAGGAGAGGTGACCCCTCGAGGGGACATTCAAACACTTAGCACATGCAACAACTTGCATGCACAGCTTTGTGCCCTCTCCCGAGAGAGGATATCGTGGGGCACAACCTTTAAAGGATCTCGAGATCGCATGATTCGTCTTTCCAAAGATGATTCCGAATAGCCTATTTAGGTAAAATTCTAAAGACTTAGCTCTCGAGAGCTAGGGTTCTAGCGCCCTACTTGGGCAAAGCTTAAAGCTCCCGCTTAGGTCGGAGCACATGGAGTAGAGAAATATTTTTACCCCTATAAGTGGATGGAGAATTCCTTATAAATCTGACGCGTGTCTCGAGACACCAGGTATAAACTTCCTCAGCCAAACATTTTGGCTAAGGAAGCGGGGGGCTTATGATATAACTTAAATATAACTCCCAATAATTGGGAGGACACCCGACGAATCCCAGTCAAACTGGGAGATTTATGATCAGGATTCTAAAAGAGTCCTTAGAGATTGTGACGTGATCCTCGAGGATCCTAAACGCGATCCTAACACATCTGGTCCACGGCCCAGTCCTACTAGGACTCTCCTCCTACAGCTATATAAAGAGGTTTATCCCCCAAGTATGAGGGAAATTATACAATTCATGCTTTTTCAAAGTTATTATTCTGTAACTGCGCTCTGACGCTTTGACTTAAGCATAAGCTCGGGTTCCGCAAAGTACAACTCGATTTATTTACTGCCTTATCTCAATGTTGCAATGATTTAACACTCCGTAAACTCACTGAGTATAACCACCGAATATTGTCAGGTTATTTTCACGTCAAAATCCCCAACTTCGTAATTCTCTTCTAACCCCCGAAACCTCAGTTCTTAGAGAGACGTCACACCAGTACCTTGTTTCCCCAATAATGGACTGGTCCTCGACAGAAAAGTACACAGATACACACGATCAAATCGGCTGAATCGCCATGTCCGGCGGTCCTTCCCTGATGGACTCAATCTTCCAGCGCAGCCTGGAGGACCTGATTAAGTCCTTCCGCCTCCACCTCCCCGGCGGCGAGCCCACCGTCATCTCGAAAGCCCTGGACGAGATCCGCCGCGAGATCCGCTCCACCGACCTCACCACCAAGGCCGCCGCCCTCCAGAAGCTGACCTACCTCCACTCCCTCCACCACGCCGACATGTCCTGGGCCGCCTTCCACGCCGTCGAGCTCTCCTCCTCCGCCTTCCTCCCTCACAAGCGCGCCGCCTATCTCGCCGCCTCCCTCTCCTTCCGCCCCTCCACCGACGTCCTCCTTCTCCTCACCAACCAGCTCCGCAAGGACCTCACTTCCACCAACCACATCGAGGTCAGCCTCGCACTTGAATGCCTCTCGGTTATCTGCACGCCCGATCTCGCTCGCGACTTAACTCCCGATTTGTTCAAGATGCTCGGTTCTAGTAAGAATTTAGTAAGAAAGAAAGCAATTGCGACGACTTTGAGAGTTTTCAGTCAGTATTCGGACGCGGTTAGGGTTTGTTTTAAGAAGTTGGTGGAGAATTTGGAGAGTGGGGACGTGCAGACAGTATCAGCCACGGTTGGGGTATTTTGCGAGCTCGCTTTGAGGGAACCTAGAGCTTATTTGCCGTTGGCGCCCGAGTTTTATAGGATCTTGGTGGATTCGAGGAACAATTGGGTTCTGATCAAGGTTTTGAAGGTGTTTGCCAAGTTGGCGGCGCTGGAGCCAAGGCTGGCAAAGAAAGTGGTGGAGCCGATTTGTGAGCACATGAGGAGGTCCGGGGCTAAGTCATTGGTGTTTGAGTGCGTCAGGACGATTTTGAGTAGCTTGAGTGAGTACGAGTCGGCTGTAAAACTTGCGGTTGCGAAGGTTAGGGAATTTTTGGTTGATGACGACCAGAATCTGAGATATCTTGGGTTGCAGGCTCTTTCAATTGTGGGCTTGAAGCACTTGTGGGCTGTGCTCGAGAACAAGGAGGTGGTGATTAGGTCCTTAAGTGATGCTGATCCGAATATTAAGCTTGAGGCGTTGCAGCTTGTGATGGCCATGGTGTCCGAGGACAATGTGACTGAAATTTGCAGGGTTTTGATCACTTATGCACTCAAGGCTGACCCAGAATTCTGCAATGAGATTCTAGGATTCATCCTATCAGCTTGTAGTAGGAACGTTTATGAGATAATCATAGATTTTGATCGGTATGTTTCACTTCTTGGAGAAATATCAAGGATCCCACATTGCCAAAAGGGAGAAGAGATAGAGAACCAGCTTACAGATATTGGCATGAGGGTCGAAGATGTTAGACCAGAGCTTGTCCATGTTGGTCGCAATCTCCTGATTGATCCTGCATTACTTGGGAATCCCTTCATACATAGGATATTATGTGGCGCTGCTTGGGTGTCCGGGGAGTATGTTCAGTTCTCAACGAACCCAATTGAGCTTATGGAAGCACTTTTACAACCACGTACCAATCTTTTGCCGCCATCTATCAGAGCTGTGTATATCCAGTCTGCATTTAAAGTGTTGACTTTTTGTCTAAATGTTGCTTTCTTGCCAAATGAAGCTGCATATTCTTCATCCTCATGTCCTATTAATGAATATTCTGCAAGTCCCAGTTTCGCAGGACATGAAAGTTTTGCTGATTGTGAGCAGGACAAGTTTCTCAACCTAAGGGTTTTAAGCCAATCAGTTAAAGCTCCTTCTGTAAAATATGGTGGGGATACAGCTGTTAATCATGTTAAGACCTCTGCCTCACTTCCTTTGAGAAATGATATTCTTACACAGAAGTCTGTAGATAAGATGTTCACTCTTGTTAAAACAGCTCTGGCCCCATTGGTAGGAAGCCATGAGGTCGAAATACATGAGAGGGTATGTAACATTCTTGGTTTGCTTGAGTTAACACAGAATGAAATAACTGGTTGTTTTTCCAGGGAGAAAAGGAATTTTGAGAGTGAAGAACTCAAAGCCTATGAAATTATCAAAATGATGCGTGATGTCTTCTCGGAGGAGATTGGTCCAGTTGCAGTGAGTGCTCGAGATAGGGTGCCTATACCGGAGGGCCTAGTGCTCGAGGAGAATCTCCACAAATTGGAAACAATATGCAGTGACGTTCAGTTCCCCATATCAAGTTCCTTTTTCCTTGGAAGGCCTCATTCTGGGGAGAGGGATGGTGTTTCCTTCTTCAATCGCCCAATTATAGAAGTATCTGAATCATCAAATGAGTCTACTCTACTTACCGAACACCGCAAGCGGCATGGGTTATATTATCTTCCTTCAGATAAAAAGGAAGTTGTATCCTGTGAGTACCCCCCTGCTAATGATATTAAGATGCAGGATGATATCACCGATGATGCTGAAGACCTGGTTAAGCTTACAGAGCAATCACTGGTCCGGAAGAAAAAGCCAAGCCAAGCAAAGCCCAGGCCCGTGGTATTGAAATTGGATGAGGGGGATGAAATTTCTGTTGCAGCCGAAAAACCAGAGTCAAAAGATGATATGGTCTCTGGAGCTGTGCAAGAACTTCTTTATGGTAGTGACGCTATTCCTCCTTCAACACAGATAAACTCATCTGACAAGTTATCGAGCAAGAGAAGTGGTAAAGTTTCTGAAGTAAATGAAAATGTTGGTAATGTATGGAAGTCGGAACGTGGAACTCCCAGTTCAAGAAAAAGCAAACACCATAGTCATGGTAAAGAGAGAGAACATAGAAGTTCAGAGAAGAATGTCGAGGTAAGAGAAGAAAATGGTCAAAGCAATAAACAGAAGAGTGGTCACCGCCATGGCCGGCACAAAGCTCGACAAAGAGCAGACGGGGTTACTAATGTAGTGTCGCAAACACCAGTAATCCCTGACTTTCTTTTATAGCATTTAATTGAAGGCATCATCTTTTCAAACATCTGCAAACACAATCACGGAACAGAGTAACAAATTATTCCTATGGAAGCTGATATACCTGGTATCACATCATTATCAGTATAGAGGTCAGTTTTGCTGTAGATTGTATAAACATCAGTTTTGTTCTGTTTCGTGCCCCCTACTTCCCTCGAAAAGGATCTTTGATTGTCTGAATGCTTTTCTCTGTGGTTGGCCTTCAGCTGCTTACTCTTTGTGATGTGCATTCAAAAAGTTATACAAACAGTTGGGAATGATGACTTCCTTCTGCTTGAATTGGGAAATATTTAATTCATAGCATTTTAAATAGTTCCCATGGCTTCTCTCTCCCAACTTCCTCTTGCGTTTTTTATTGTGCAGTTTCACATTTGCTACTTTTCAAGTTTGCGATGAGTAGTTATTAATCTTTTTTTTTTGGGAATAGTCAGAACTGCAATTATATGGCCCGTCAGTATAGTGATCCAAACTTGGGACCTTGAGGTTATTCCTCAAGGCCCTTTGCCACTCCAGAAGCCCTTAATATTTGTTTTTCTGCTTTGCCTATGAAATAGAGGATAGTTGTGGTATTCCTGTCAGTAGATCTAGTACATTCGTCGTTTCTTAGAGCGCTTCTTTGTTGTTCCAACAAGGCAGTTGTTAATGCTGATATACATAACCTGATTATTGTTAGTTTCAGTGATAGTCTTGTTACACAAACAACTGCTTTGCTAGGATTAATATATGGACAATCTTAACAACTGTTATCGTCTTAACGAGTCTTATCACAAAAGAAAAAGTAGGGGATGAACAGGTGTTTCTTTCCTCCTCTGCCCTTTGTCTTTGGTTTTTCTTGTGCAGTTTCTTGGTTGTTACTGAACCAGTTAGCGACGAGTAGTGATAAATCTTGATACTACTTTTTTCTTTGCCTGATAAAAATCAACTGACATTTTAGTTCCTCGTGTCAGTGGTTGTAGTAGATTTGTTATCTCAAAGATCTATCTGCTTCTTGGCTACCACGCAAGAGCTTACACATTATTGTCTTAACAAGGCAGTTATAGTGTTTCACAGAAGTATGGATCGGACATCAACACTTTCGAACATCACATATCATAAATGTTCTTGAGTTTGGAAGCCTGATTAATGTTAATTTGGTTGATTTCTTGCTAGTTTCTCTAGCATGTGGATGACGAGTGAAGACTATGGTTGATCTAAAAATATAAAAGTAGGACATTAAACCTTGCAATAACCTAATTAACATTGGAACATAATCTCGCAGTAAATGCGGATTCTAAGTTCTCGGCCCCTGGCCACCACCCAGCCAAAGACGAAGGGGAAAAAGAAAAGAAAAATACGTAACAACTTTCGAGATATCATCATGTTATGTGCAACCACAACACTTTCAGTTGTAGAATTGTTGGTTATAAGAGGTGGTGTGTTATCTTAAAGGGAAGGCGGTTCCACGGTTTAGTTCTTTTGTACTCCTTCAATCCCAGAAAAAATTGGGCACTTTGGCTTTGCACGATAATTAAGAGATCTTGGTCAATAAATGTTAAATACCCTAAATTGTCTTGGGATCTCGTCTGCTGTCTCAAGGACCCCCTATCCCATCCCTCCTCTCTCCTCCTCCCTCCCCCACTTCTCACCATCTTCAAGTTGGCATCTAACTTGACCATCAACCTCATCCTTTAGTAAGCTTCAGCAGGTTATGTTGATTCTGGCATAATCTGAGTTCAGTTCTTTTTGCTAGATCTTCATCAAGACAAGTATACAGTTTCATTGGGATTCTTGCATGGGGAAAGTACCTTCCTCTTTTTATCTCTCTGTCGGTCCCTCTTGATTTTAGAATTTGCTCTAACAGTATCTCATGTTACAAATTTGAGGAAAACGCGTAGTTTAACGCATTAAACGCCTGCTTTGTAAACTGCCTCAAATGCCTAGTTGACCACTTAGCCCACCTCGTTTTACACCTCTACGCCTATTCGCTCACCTAGTCTCCCATAATGCTCGCCTCGATCAATCACCTTAACGCCTAATCAATCGCCTCAACAACTGGCCCAGCACATCGCAACCCTCAATTTAGCGAGGGAACTTTGTAATCACATGGTTTTCTTCTAGATCTGAAGGTTTTACAAGGGTGGTGATTGATGCGTGAGTTGGAGGTGACCAAATTTTGCAAAAAATTGTGTTTTCAGATCTCAAGCGATTAGGATAGCAGACCGCTAAGTCGGGTTTCAGGGCGACAAAGGGTCAGGCTGGTCCGGAGGCGTTGGTCATCGAAAAAATGTGGTGAATAAGTGAAGAAAATTCTTCGACTATTTGGACTGTTACAGAAGGTTGCCACAAACCTTTTCACGTGCTTTCTTTGGCTCTAGGGGCTGGGGGTCCATTCAGATTACGTCCATATAAGTAATTTTCCCATGCTAAGTTGATTCCGTATCTCCCAAATTCATGAAAATGTTTCTTTCTAGTTGATATGTTTTAGGTGTGACACATGTTGAAACTACAAATTTGCCGGAGGTTTTTTGGCCATCGACATCACCAATGCTTTTTGGTCATGTAGTACTTATTCGTTACATTTTCTTACCTTCAGTTTTCGTGATATACAGTTCAATGAAAGACGGTATGCTTAATCCATAGCAAATTAAAACGAAGTAAAGGAATGCAAAAGCAAATATGGTTGTGTCTAGTGTTCAAATTGGCTAGGAACCCTAATTAGGACCGAACATAGGCTGAAACTTCCTCCCATAAACATCCCGTTAAAGATTCATTACAAGAACTCCTCTTTAGTTATAATAGCACTGCCTCAAAAACGTGGTTCCTCGCTCTTCAAATAAAAAATTCTGAAAAACTCTACGTTAAATTTGTTAAAACAATGATATACATGCTGTTCCCATTCTTTGTCAGATGAATGTCACATACCTATAGTTTTGGCACAAAGACTACACTTCAGAGTATGCTATACAATTGTGGACTCTTTTGCTACACAGACACTCCATTTCGTCCCATTTTGCCCGTTTTCCGCACGCATGACAGTCAGTGTCTGCGCAGGAAAAAGCCTCCCAAATTGCGTGCGTGCTACATTAAGCTCTTAAAGAATGACACAACATGCCAACATCTATATCATTGTTTTAGTAGATTACATTGAGCATTGGATTTTCTCTAAAATTCCCGAGGTTAAGATGTCCCTAAACTGCCCACATTTGTACTTCGCTTCTCTGTCTGCACGTGCGTGTATTGGAGGTTTTCTTTTTGCTTTTTTGGTTGGGGGGTGGTTGTCATGAACTCAGAGAGTACATTTATCTCTATCTAAAAGGGTCAGCGACTTTATATGTGTATGGGGTGGACTATGTTGAAGTTATATTAGGAGGTCAGCGTTTCATGAATACGATCTGATTTCAAATCCTGTAGATGGAATGGCCCACCTGTAGAACAACTTAGCTTAGTTGACGGTACTCTTTGGTTATGAGATTGCAACATTCAAGGTATGTTTTTCATGTCTTTATCATTAATAATAATAATGCCCTTAACTTCTTTAGTTTATACTTGTTTATATATATGAGTGCCATTTCAACAAGTTAATCACTTGTCAATTTTCTTTAACAAAGTGGAATAAATTCTACAAGGAACTAGGCTGCACTGTGGCAATGTTGCCTTTTCTTTTTTTCCAGTTGGCGATCAATTTGTTATGTTTTTTTACACTTCATACATGAAAACATTTTAAATTAGTATCTTGGTATCGTGGAACTAATTTTAAGCTCCTATAGAGGTCTCCCCTAAAATGGTCTTATAAGCACTATCATGACAAATCCATAATCTTAAAAAATTTAATCGCTCCATCATCGAACTTCATCGTCTCCACAATTAATCACTCATTGTCATTCACTGCCTTACCATCAAAAGATAAATCTTCTGCTAACCTTTGCAGTTGAACTTCTATACACCCTCGAGTTCACCATTCTTTGCAACGACAACAACCACGATTGTTTTCCTTGAGTCGAATTCTATCATTCATTATTGTCGATAGATCAACTTATTCCATCAGATTGTACTTGATTATCTCTGCTCCAATATGCTCACATCGTGATTCGTGCCATCCTCGAGTTTGACATTTCATTGAAGATAGTGAGTGACCGAAACACAAATCTCAAGTCTTATCGTGAAAACTGTCTTATTTTTCGTGATCTCATTCTTTGACCTGAGGAGGCTAGTATAGGTGATGGTGGTGGAAGTTACAGATAGAGAGTAAGTGGTTCTTGTGAGTAAGTGAGATGATGGTGCTTGAATGAGGCATTATGATTAAGAAAGTGTTAGCTAATGTTAGCAACAACGCATAACTCGGTATATGCACTTAAATCTGCATCTATGTCATTTGTACTGTACATAAAAACATGGATGGTGTTTAAACAAAGAAAGTTATTAACCTTGTATATACCATGAAATCTAGTCACAATTAAGTGGCTTTGAAGTCTGTGGTTTTTGGTGATGTGCTATAAAAAGACGCCAACTCCACAGGTAGTGCACTATATCAAAGAGGGATTAGCTTGCTGGTTTGGTCATGAAGTCAATAGTGTAAGACGATTTACTTCTACATGCTGTTAAGAATATTATTCTACGGTAATGAACTTCTAGCGCGCACAACAGTTACCGTCCTGTTTGGGAAGAAAGATAAATGGACTATGGTGATAGTTTGCCTACAATTGTTAAGTTATTGGTGCATTTGCACATGGTTACCAAAAGCAATCCCACACAGTCGGGTTAATGGAATACAGGTGCCAGACGTATTTGATCTGGTAACTTTGTTGATAGCCATGAATATAAAACCACACATAACTATTATTTTTCCATATTTGTTTTTTATTTTTGGATAGCAGCATACTATGACTAACTATTATTACTCTTGCATATTGATGGATAAGGACCAAAAGTCAAGTGAGATCCAGCATTATCATTATGTTTCATTCTTCCCCTGCCGGCTATTAGGCTTCCTATACAGCTTTGAAAAGGTATTGTGGCGTTGCTTTTCTTCTCCAAGGCAGAAATTTTTTGTTGCATAAGCTTGAAAAATGCTTTAGTATGAGTACAAGGTGTCGTTGACTTCTAAAAGTGTGTCCGCATATTTTTGCAACGCATTTTTGTTTTGTGAACCATGACTCGTAATCTGTTTGTCCATCCTTATGAAGACTGAAGACCTTTTTTAACACTGATTTGCTTTTCCATATCGTCCACTAAGAGATAATTTCATCTCTCAATCTTTACACAGTGGGTAAAGCTTGAATTATGGATTTTGTGGGTGTCAGTTTCTGTATCCTGTTATTTAAAGAGTATTTTGAGACTAGTAAATCTCGTTCATAGTCTTTTTTCTATTCTTAAGACTTGTTGACAGGCAGTATACTCTTCCTCCAAAGTGATGTCTTGTGGGGCCTATGCAAAGACTTTATCTTGTCTATTTCTCCCGAATCCCATTTGTATTGGGTTCTGGTATTTCAGGAATCTCTGATGTGTTGGCGGCCATCTAAAAATCAAACTATGTACTGCAATGTTTTTTTTGGGCATGTCAGGGCATAAATTTTTTGTTTAAGCATATCAGTGGCTAACTTATTAGCAGAGTGCCTACATTGGTTCAGAGTGTGACTAAATCTGCTCATTTTTGTCACATGTGCTCTTTTTCATGACCAATGAGGCTTGGAGTTCTCTTCTTCAGGCTAAGTTTGTGAAGTGCAGCAACATTTAGGGCACGGGAAATGAACGTTCAAGTAATTCTTTGTGTTTATTTCTGTTTAATATGCTGTATGTACTGATTCTATGCCGTGTTTGTTGCTTTTAAGGTCCATTAGTCTTTGGTTATATTCTTAGCTTGTTTTCCTTTTTTTCTGATTGGGCTTCATTGCACTTATCATAATGAGAAAAACAAACAAATTCTTTTAAATTGGTTGGGGCGAAAGCTTACTTACTTGGAGCACCATAGACAATATTCGTTTTTTATAGTACTATTATTCCCTTTTTTTCTTTGTGAGTTGCAACAGATGGGTGAGATGCCAAGATCCAACTTTCAGAGGCAGCGGTCATGAGTTTCAGCCACACCTTTTTGGACCACTCACCACTCCCTAGTGCTCTACCTATTTGGTCCAATGCATGAACCTGTCCGAGGTTTAGTCGGCTGCTTTAGGAGGTCTAGATCATGCCAACCGAAGTTCTTTCACCTATCAAACTATGAACCAGTGGACACAGTTTATTGATCTGATGGATGCCATAATGACAAGCGTTCTCTCATGTAACAAATGTTCTCAGCTTATACTTGTCGTTGGATTGGTGCTCCGTTAATCTTGTTATTCGCTATGTGGACCAGCATTTTCGTTAGATTAAGCTGATCCCAGCACATCAAATTATAGAATTACACTCGTTTAGCTTGAGTGAGTAGGGCAGAGCCTGCAATTGTTGAGCTTTTGTTGTGGTGACAAACTTGAATATTTTTCAAAGCAGATGAGTTAATTCAAAACATCAAATTTTCTTCTTCCTAGGTCTTTACCTGCTGCTATGTATAACTTTGTCTTTGAGATTATTACATGCATAATTAAGATAATTGTTTTGGCTTGAGCATTATGTAACAGGGTCAACTGGATTTCTTGCAGTATAGTTCAAGCATGGAGACCAGGTCATTTGAGAATTGAAAGCAATGTGACGTCTAAGAGGGTGGGTTTATAAACACTGCAGCAGTTGCACGAGCATATTTATTAACAAGGTTGGAAGGCCAGCCTCATATTGCATAATTGGGTTGAGTGTTTAAATTACCATACCCCACTGATCACTGGACTTTAGTTTTGCATCGTGAATTCTCACTAAGAAGTAAACCGTGGTTTGTTTTATCGAATCAATATTTTTTCTTATGTGGAAACAAGTTTCCATTTTGTTTATTTCAGATTAATATTAGTCAAATTTGTGCCAACCTTCTTCTCTGCTGTAGCTACTCTAATAGCAGATGATACCATTTTCAGAATTGAGGAAGTTGGTTTTGTGGCCTCAATACTTTTTTTTAGGTCAAATTATACTTATATCCCTGAGGTTAGGGTATAATTACAGTCAAGGACAACGAGTTTCAAAATGTAACATTCCGTGACCAAACACTTTTAAAATGTATCAGCCGTGTCCATCCGTTAGGATTCCATCCAAAAATTGTACTTTTTGTATGATGTCATCAATATGTATTTTTAAAATGACGATACTACCCCTTGTACTGTACATATTGAAAAATATTTGTTTATTATTATATATGATTTATTTATCAATTTTAGTTTTAGGATATTCTTGAAACCCTAATTTGCAAATTAGGATATTCTTGAAACCCTAATTTGCAAATTAGGATTTTCTTGAAACCCTAATTTACAAATTAGGGTTTTATGTTCTCTCTCCCATTGCCTGTGAATCTGAAGTCCCCGCTGGCCGTCGCCTCCCTCCCCCTCCGTCGGCAGTCCCTCCTTCCCCGGCCCTTCGCCGCCGGCAGCCCCTGTGCACACCACCCCACCACGCCAGCAGCCTCTCCCCGCACCACCCACCATGTCGGCAGCCTCTCCCCGTAGCACCCCACCACGCCGGCAAGCCCCTCCCCGCACCACGCTACCGGCAATCCCTTCGCAAACCGACACAGCCGGCAGCTCTCTCTCTCTCTAAAACCCTATTTCGAAAACCCACGGTCCCGCCGATCCCGTCAATCCTTTCGCAAACCCACGATCTCGCCGATCCCGGCAATCCCTTCGCAAACCCACAATCCCGCCGATCTCGCCGCCACCACTGGCTGCTTGCCTAGGAGGCTGGTTGGCCGCGGTGGGGAATAGGAGGTGCAACAACGGGAGGGGTGGAGGGAAGGTGGTAGCAGCAGTGGAGTGGTGTGCGGTGGTGGGGGAAGAGAGAGAGAGAAAGAGAGAGAGAGAGAGAGAGAGAGAATTAATTTAAGAGAGAGAAAATTTAAGATAATGGCATTTGAATAAATAGATTTATAACTTGAGGGCAATATAGTCTTTTTATCAAAACCGTTTTGTATTTTTGTATTCCGTCTGGTCAAAGGACATAAGTGTAATTATACCAAACTATTGTCCTTGGCTGTAATTATACCCAAACCTCAAGGATATAAGTGTAATTTGCCCTATTTTTTAAATCAATTGCCTTTCTTGGTTGTCAAATGCCCTTCTTGCTCTCAGTTCTCATTGTTATTGACTTAAATATAAAGAAAAGCTTTCAACAATTCAGCAGCATTGTCATGGCACTTTTCCTTTCCACTTGACCTCTGACCTTTTTTTACATGTTCTTCATGAAAAGGACTTACCTAGGCTTTTCCGTAGGTGATGATGTAGTTGGTAAGAGGCTAGCAGTTTACGCGTCTTTGACTCGATTGTATGATCGAATGCCACTATTTGGCGACTTTCTACCATTTGACTGGTGGCCCCTATATCTTGTTGCATTATTGTCTTAGTGTCTGATCGGCAAATGGAATTGGAATTGGAATTGGAAATTGCAATTCAATTCCAATTCCTATTGGAATTGAATAAAATTTATAATTCCATTGATTGGTTAGCACAAAAGATTGAATTAAGAATTGAAATTGTTAAAGTCAAAAAATAAAAGATAAATATGCAAAACAGAAGTTTCAAGTTTTTCTTATGAATTCATACCCCACGGAACCCCACCCAACATGAGCAAAGGAAAAGGAAAGAAAATACACATAATATGACTAAGTGCAAAATTAAAAATTAGTCCATTAAGATAAATGCACATATGACGACTAAGTACAAAATATAAAAAAATGAGCCAATTTTTTTGTTCTTCAAAGACAACATCAGTCAACACTACCACATAACTAACTCAAAAACATTCAACCAGCAACCACCATAAATACACCATGGATTGTCTGACTCGCATTCAACAGGATCTTTAGCGCCATCATGAGGCTGCTCTTCTGGCCAGTTGTCGGCAAGCCAAACTGTCGCTCTGCATTCTTACCGAGCATAATTGGTTTCTGGCTCATCAGATCTTTGACATGTCTCATGGATTTCGAGTTACTCGTCCCGACATTTTTCCATCCCAACATTGGGGAACATATAGTGAACAGTGGTTTTTCAATCCCAACAATCCCCTTTGCTCCATTGCCGCCTCGATTGCCTCGTGTAGTTGAAGTTGTAGAAATTCCCACCTCAGAACTTCCTCCTGCTCCAGATCCCTCATCTTCTACCCCGAGTGGATGTTGTAAGCGTTAGCTTATTTTTGTTCTTTTCTTTTCTAACTTAGTGGTTTCCCCTCTCTTTGTATTGATAAAGGGGAAGAAAATTGTAATTGTACATGAGCTAATTATTGTATCATCTTTTAGATATACTAGTTCATGATTTTATGCTTAATCTTGTTTAATCTATTCATAGCTTTTCCCCAGGGGGAGCATGTTATAATATGTTAGAGAAATATATAATGTCGTCTTCGAAAATGGAAAGATTTTTGACCTACAGGTCTAGATTCTTTATTTTGATGATTCCAAGTTTGTTATCTAATGATTAATCTGGCTGTGTTATTAAGCATGATTTCAGGAAGCATCAACCTCGAACACCGTGGATATCTCCTTGGATGAAGACTTTGGACTTAGACTAGATTCTCTTTTATTTGTAATTATTCTAAGCTAACTTTTCTTAAAGATCAACCAAAAAATCGAGAAGAGCCAAAATTGAGAAGCATTAGTTGCCAAGTGTCTTTCCTTCGAATGATTCCCTCAGAAATTTTGATTTTGTTCAAAAACCATTTTTCATTCGAATCTTTTCCAAAATCTTTCGACAGATTCCATCAGAACTTTGTTTTTGGATCAAAAACATTTTCATTCGAACGATCTCATTTTCATTCAAATATTTTTCCAATTCATCTGAAGGATTCCATCAGACTACTTAATGTTGTTTAGTATTGTTTTCATTCGATTGATTCTTTCAGTGACTTAGAAGTTATCTCAACTTTTCACTTTAATCCGAATGAAATTTATATTCATTTGACCGAATTCTTCAGAGGTATCTTAAGTCTTTCTAGGATGCAATTCCTCCAAACGATTTCTAAAATCATTCGAATTACTCTATTTAAAATATTTCTTGTCTTGTCCCATTAAATGCTCTTCAACGATCATATCCTTTCACGTATAAAAGGGACCCTTAGAGAGTTTATTACTAACTTTTCCAATCTTGAAATCTCTCTACGCTCTCTTTGAAAACAATCTTAACATATCCATACAACTTTACAATCCTTTGTGTGAGAGATTGTTATTTGAGATCTTGTTAAGCAAGCTTCTTGGTTACGTTCTTTGACATTCAGATCTTTCCACCTAAGAAAGCTTAGCTCGTTTGTCTTTCATTGTAATATCTACTCTTTGAGGAGTGTAAATTGTATTTCAGTTGTAATCTTCATTTCACTTGTAATTGTTGGAAACCTTGAAGAGGTTTTTAGTACTGTACTGAGGTTTGAGCTAGCACCTGAAGCTAGCTGGTTAGTGGAAGGCTCAAGTAGATCTTCCTAGAGTGGAGTGCTCGGGGACTAGACGTAGATAGGTTGGGCCGAACCAATATAAATCTTTCTGTCGATCTGTGATTGCTATTATCTTGTGAATTAAATTTTAAATTTCTAATTAGATCTATAACACCTATTCAACCCCCCCACCCCCTAATTCCCCTCTCTTAGTGTACTTAGGGACCTACACATCCCACAAATTAAAAAATGATTTTTTCGACTTTCGAGGCATTATCTTACCCTAATTTTTGTAATTGTCTTTGATTTTGTAGATGTGATGTACCAGATTCGAGATAATTCATTTACGAACCATAAAATTGATTGATTTAATCTATGCATCAGGGATAATTCACAGATTATTTCCCCAAATTATCTAGAAAACTAAATCAATCAAATAATAAAATCTAGACATTGGACTGGACTGACACAATTGATTAACTAGACTGATACTGAATTGGACTGTTGGTCTGGACAAGACCACATGACTTGGACTTGACTAAATTAATTAACTAAGTCACATTGCTGGGCCTAAACTCAATAATGCACTCTAATTAATAATAAAGCCCATACTTTATTTAATTAATAATAACTACAACCTATAATGCTCTCATCAGATTTTGCATCAAACATACCTAAGTTCCCTCAGTGGTTTAAAATAAAATATTTATAACCAAAAACTTTGAAATAATTAATTTTCATATTCCGATTTGGGAAAAGTTCATAAGAAGTTTTGTCAAGGACATGTCGAATGAGAACCCTGTTCAAAATGTAACAGGAATTGTTGACGGCTTCGGTCCAAAAATATTTTGGCAAGGAATTTCCATAAAGCATTCTTATATGCATTTCTTGAAGTGTACGATTCTTTCTTTTGACTAGCCCATTTTGTTGGGGAGTCTGAGGGGCAGAGAATTCGTGAGCAATGATATTTCATCGCAAAAAAATAACAAAATCTTTTTCAAATTCACCACCATCATCACTTCGAATTTTCACTAGTTTCAACTCCTCGTTTTCAAGAAGCTTTATAAGACTATAAAGTTTTTGGAAAGCTTCATCTTTGTGAGTTAAAAATAGAACCCATGTGTATCTTGAAAAATTGTCAATAATGATGGAAGCATAAAACTTTACACCAAGGCTAGCATATCTTTTATGACCATAAAAGTCTAAATGAAGGAGTTAAAGAGGTCGAGAAGAAGAAACAATATTTTTGGCATGAAAAGAGATTTTTGAATGTTTACCGTATTGATAGGCATCACAAACTTTGTCCTTGACAAACTTTAACTTTGGTAAGTCTCTAACAAGTTCCTTTGAGAGTAGTTTCTTGATTTAGTCCATATGCCCATAGCCTAATCTACGATGCCACAGCCAAGTATCATCATGTTGAGCAAAAAGGCATATTTCTCGAGAGAAATCAAACTTATCAAACGAAAATAGTGTAAATATTTCCATCTCGCTTACTGACAAGAGTGCCTCCATTTGAGGTATGATGAATCAAACAACGATCACTTTCAAAAACAAACTTTATGCCCACTATCTATTAGTTGGCTAATGTTAATCAAATTAAACTTTAAACCATCAACCAGGACATATTATCAATAAAGATCGAGCCATTTTCAATTTTACCTTTACCTATGATTTTACCGTTTTAGTTGTCTCCAAATGTGACCAAACCACCATCCTTTGGAATAATATGTGTGAACAACGAACGATCACCGGTCATGTATCTTGAGCACCCACTATCGAGAATCCACTTGCTTGGGTCTACTCTTACCTTCTATATCTACAACACATTCTTTTGGTTTCGAAGCTTTAGGTACCCACATTTTTTTGGGTCCTGAATGATTAGGTACAAGCAGTTTTGGAATTCAAACTTGCTTTATTTTTTCGACTGGGAGCAGAGGGGGTTTGTTGATTTTTTACGAACTTATTCATATATTTTTTTTCTAAGTACCCTTTCTTATTACAAGCTGTACAAAGTGTAAACGATGAAAAGGAAGCTAGATTCTTTCCAAGGAAATTTCTGTAATTCTTTTACTTTCTCAAAATTTTCAAGAACACATATTTGTCTTCCCAAAATCACATCAAGATTCTCTCTTCCTTGCGTAAATTTTGAAATAGTAAATTTAGACCTTCAATCTCTGTTTCTAATTCCCCTTTTTGAGAAGAGAGTTTTTCAAATTGGAATGTTAACTGCTCATTTTTCGAATTAGAAGGGGTTTTCACAAACTTGATAGACTTGATTTCTAAAGACAAACTTGAGTTTTCCTTTTGAGAAGCCTTCAAATCATTTTTCAAAAGATCGTTTTTGTTGGAATAAAACTCAACCTTTTCATCTAGATCTTCCTTTTCATTTGCTAACTTTTCAACAATATTTATCAACGAAGGGCCCTTCTTCTTCAAAGCAATGCTTTTCAACTTTAATTTTTCTTGCTTTTCACTCAATTCAAGAAAGGCTATTTCTAGTTGATTATATCAGCATTTTTTTATGGAATGGATGGGTTTAGAAATTACCTCACTTGAATGGTCATCCTTTGCCATGAAGCATTGCTGAGCTACTTCATCATTTCCGGCCATTTCTTTGTCACTCTCATCTGAACCATCCTAAGTCAACAAAGCTTTTCTGACCTTGAACTTTCTTTCTTTATTTTCTCTTTGCTGCTGCTGCTCGATTTGTTCTTGAGCAGTGGATAATACTTCATGATATCTCCAATTTTACCACACTCGTAACATGCATCAGAGTTTTTCTTGAACTCCAGTAATTATTGTTTATCTATTGTGACTGGGTTGACTGACTTCTCCTCATTCTTCCGTCTCTTTGATTTTGTAGAAATTTTTTAATGTTTGAGTGATGTGAGAAATATCATTATCAGAATCATCGCTACTTTCTTCAAGCTCATGGGAGGCTTCAGCTTTGACGACCAGATTCTTCTTCTTTAAGGCAGTCTCTTCGTCATCATGAATCTTCATTGTAATTTCATGAGTCATCAGAGATCCCACTAACTCTTCAACCTTTAGCATGTTTAGATCTTTGGCCTTTTGAATGGTAGTAACTTTAGCCTCCAATCTCTTTAGAAAGGAACGGAGAACTTTCCTAACCATTTTTGGGATACACTTTCCCCAACAGCTTTAACCCATTTATGATGAGAGAGAGACATTTCATTCATGGACTCATTTTCTTTCATCTTGAAAGCTTCATAGTGCTGCATCATCATATTGATCTTTGTCTTCTTAACTTGATTGGTCCCCTCGTGAGTAACTCCCTGAAGCCTCCACATCTCTTGGGCCATTTCACAAGCTGAGACCCAATATTACTTAATTACATTGAGTCCACAGCTGATGATATTCTTTGCTTTGTCATCTATGGAGAAGAGGTTTACCTCAATTGGATTCATTTCTAGGATTCCCTTGGAATCCTACTTCCATCTGGACCATCCTTCATGGGAATGAACATACCATTTTCTATGGCATGCCACACATAAACGTCTTGCTTCAAATAGCTTCTCATCCAGTTCTTCCAGTAGTTGTAGTTATCATTTTTTAGGAGAGGTGGTTGATTTCTGAACCTTCTTCGATAATTGGATCTATTAGTTTTGACGATTAAGTCACAAAGAAAATATTAACAGAGCAAAAGGCTTTGATACCACTTGTAGGTCGCTAAGTACACCTAGAGGGGGTGAATAGGTGTTTACAGATCTAAGTAGAAATTAAAATTTTAACTCACAAGATAATCTAATCAAAGATTGACACAGATATTTATACTGGTTCAGCCCTACATGCCTCGTCCAGTCCCTGAGCACTCCACACAAGGAAGACATACTTGAGCCTTGCACTACTCAGCTAGCTTTGGATGCTAGCTCAAACCTCATTACAATTCAAAAACCTCCTCAAGGTTTCTAACATATACAATCAAGAAAAGAAACAATTGAAATACTAAAACAATTTACACTCCTCAAAGAGTAGATGTTATAATGATAAGCAAGTGAACTAAGCTTTCTTAGGTGGGAAGATCTTAATCTCAAAGTAGCTTAACCAAGAAATTTGCTCAACAAACTTTCCAAAGAGTTTTCTCACTCAGAAGTTTTTTGTAAAGAATGTTTGCGCAAAGAGAGAAGTAAACTTTAGAGAGAGAAAGAGAGCTGAGAGATACTTAAAAGATAATTCATTTAGAATAAAAGGTCTCTAGTGTCCCTTATATAGCATAGAAATAAAGTCGTTAAAAACGTTTAATGGAACAAGCTTAACGATAGTAGAATGTAGATTCGATCGACTACATAAATTCAGCCGGTTGAAAACATAACTTTTCGGTCGACCAAGTCCAGATTCGGTTGACTGCATTTCAAAGTAAATAATGTTTTTGTGCACTGCACAATTATGTTGACTGAATATCCCAATTCAGTTGACTGAGAACGTTTTTCAAAAATTGACTGAGTATACTGAAGAATTCAATACTTTTAGTGACACTTACACTTCTTATTCTTAAACACACACACACACACACTCATTTTCTTTTCTTATTGAACACTCTCAGATCACACTCCTACACACACACTCTCTCTTAAACACCATGCACGCACACACTTAATACACACACACCCCCCGCACCAACACCCTCAAACACACTTCAACACATTGTTGCACCACCCACAGACACCTGCACCTCCTCTCTTGAACCCACACTAAGATTTGTGCTGTAATACCCTAGATTTTTATTTTTGTCGGGCAACTCATATTTTGACTTTGATCTAAATAGTTTTGGGGCCTTTTAAAAGTTTTGGACGAACATTGGAAAAATAACTAAAGTTTGGGGTTTTTTTTAAGTAATTTTCCTTTTAGGGGGAGGTTGAAGAAGGTGTGTGTGTGTGTGTGTGAGTGAGTGTTTAGGTGAAATACTATGTGTGTTTAATTTGAACAGTAACCATTTTTGTCGCTAAAGGTAGAGAGTTAATTAAGCAGTTTTTAATCCGAATTTTTATAAATAGTTAGGGTCATAATTTGATAAGTCCAAAACAGTAACCCCCAATATTTTTATGAAACATACGCTCTGGAAACTTTTGGAAATTTTCAGTGTCCGTGAGGGATGCTAAATTAGGGTACCGATTAAAGCAAATTCTCAAATTATTTGACTTAGCAAATTAAGTTATTTTAATTTGAAAATTTTAGAAAAATCTTATTTTACTGAAATGTTTCATTATCTAAAATTTCATGCCATTCCAAGGCTGGTAAGTGGTTTTAGCGAAACTGATTTCTTAACGCTCAATTCGGACATCGGTTCAGAATTTTTGGGCAAAAAATTCTTAAAATACTTTATAGCCCAAAAATAACTTTAGGATACTTAAAATGGTGTTCTAAAGTATTTTTGAGATTTTTTCAGTGTCGGGAACCCCCAGGGGGTATTTTTGTAATTTGCCATCCGGAGGGGGTATTTTGGTAATTTTACCTGTAAAAGGTATTTTTGCATAAAGTCACATGCGGTAAGGATATATTTTTTTAACTATGGGAAGGCTATTTTTGTGGTTTAAGTGTGCGAGGGTGTTTTTTGTAATTTTACACTTAAGGGGCATTTTTATAATTTTGCATACTCGGTAAGGGGGATTTGTAACACCCCGAACCTTGGTATTGCCTAACCGGATAATTTTTTATTAAGCGGCGAATTTTATACGCAAGATTTAGCGGCGATTTTTGTGAGTGAAATTTTATCGGTAACCTTTAACGACGAATTTTTGGAAAGCGTAAGTTATAAATTAAAGATGACAATTATAAGTGACAATGATTGAGGTACTTAGTGATAATTAGCGTAACAAGATTTATATAGAAATTCTAGCGATGATTACGGAAGCGGGGCTATGTAAGAACCGTTAAAAAATTTTCCTAACACATAAATAATTGGCAATAATTATTTTGGGAATTTTATGTAATAATAGAAGATGTAGGTAAGAGATTAAACAACTAACGAAAGTATGGGGGGTTTTAGTAGTTTTCCAATTTAGGGTTTGTTATATATATGTATGCACGTAAATCTGTAATGGTTGGGCAGCCGTCACTTCCATTCTGCATCTGTTTCACGATACAGAGAGAGGGAGAGATCGAGAGAGAGAACAAAGGAAGGAGATGAAGAAGGGTTTTTCCGGCGAGACTTTTTCGGTAAGTCTTAACCTTTTTCTCAATCTTGTTCATTGTTTTAAGGGAATAAAAGGGGCGGGAATCTGTTGGATCAGTGTGTGTTTTGTGTGATATTGTGAGAGTAAATTGCCGTGGGTTTTCGCAGGGGCGGAACCAGAATTTTTTTCAGGGGTGCAAAAGTTCTATCGAATGCACCAAAAAAAATAAAATTATAGTAAAATAATATTATATAGATAATTTTATAAATCTCTATATAATCACTGAATTAAATGAAATTTAAGAACTTTACTAAATCTCTATATAATCACTGAAATTAAACTATACAAATGTTTCGATACTCAAAATTTTAAAATTAAACTCTAGGTTTATGATACTTTTAATGTACAAATATATTTGTATTGATATCTATATACATGCAAAATAACCCAAGTCTGTAGCATAAGTATCGACATACAAATATAAAATAAACAATAATAATAAATTAACGATAATTTACCAAAGCAGTGGGCTACTCCGTCAAGCACTCAAGTCTCAAGTCTCAATTAGACAACACTCAACAGACAAATTCACCACGGCTGGATGCAGCTCCACCACGAATTGGGACGAAGCAACATACAACAGACAAATTCCCAGCAGCAAATCCCAGCAATCGTCCGTGCAGTAGCTCGCGGTCGCCGACAGCCGGCAGGGTGACTGGGTGAGGCACTCCGTCAAGCAGATCTAGTCGCGTGGTCGGACGGCGTCAAGCAGTGGCATTCCGTCAAGCAGATCTGGTGACTGGTCGCGTGGTCGGACGCCGAACAAAAACTCGAAGATCTAGTCGCCGGCAGAGTGCCGTTTCTTCAAGATCTGGTCACCGGTCGGAGATCTACAAGGTGGGTTCAGACCGTTCAGTCGCGTGGCGTCGCCGGCAATATGCCAGATTTAGTCGCCGGTCGTTACGCCCACTGTCCACTGGTGAGAGAGAGAGAGAGAGAGAGAGAGAGAGCGTCGAGTTGTGGTCTCCGGGTGGTGCGATTCCTGAAAACCAAAAAATATATATATATATATATATTCAGAAGTGAGGGGGTGCTTCAGCTCTCCCTTGCCACAACATAGGTTCGCCCCTGGGTTTTCGGGAGTGACATAGTGAGGCATGAAAGAACCCGTGAGATCATGTGGGTTTTCTGTGTGCATGGGCAAAAAGGAAAAGGCTGAAAGTTCAGCCGTGTGCTTGGGTGTATGGGTTTGGTGTTGGCCGTGGGGTGAATGTTTTCCAGCCAAGTTAAAAAAGATATGGGATGGCCAGCTACGGCTTATAGTTTATGATATTGGACAACAAGAAGTGACATGGGCAAAGATGAGTGCAAACATGAATGCTATGTTGGATAAAACAGTCATGGAGAGGTGAAGAAGGGACTGCGTGATTGATTTGGATCTATATGAGATTGAGTGAGTTTGTGAGAGGGAGAAGTATGGGTGTAGTATAATATGTAGTGAGATGTGTGAATATGTGAGATGTGTGTGTATATAGTGATCCATGAACCTGTGTGTGCATGCGTGGGTGAAGAGTGCAGATGTGTGTATTTGTGCTTCTACCGGTGTATATATTTTGATGTGAGTGTGGCTGTATAGAAGTGGTGCAGTGGGGTGTATGGATTATAGTGTGAAAAAAGCATGGAGACTTTGTGGGTTCAAGGCTGCATGGCCGTACCTTTTTTGGTGTAAATTTAGTGGTGTTGTTGGGTGCTTGTGTGCTGTGTATATGTGGGTGTGTGTTGGTACAGTGTTGTGGGTTTGTGAGTATAGTTGTAAGAGAGAGACATGGAGGAAGAGAGGGACCTGTGTTAGTGCTGCGTGAAGTATGTGATCTTATGTGTGTGAGAAATGTGTGTTTTCATATTTATAAGTGTGGCTGTGATTTAAATATGTAAATCAGTGTATATGGGTTATACATGTGTGTGAGTTTGATGAAAAGAATGAGAATGAGAGAGACCCACTGCCGTGAGGCAGTGGGTGTGAAGGAGCAGGAGGTGCTCTTGGGTATATTATGCAGTGTGTTTTGGGAAGTGAAATGGTGTTTTGTGAACTAGCATGTGTGGGTGTGAGAGATGGGTGCACGGGTGTGAGTATAGATGAGTGTGTAGAAAAAGAAAAAAAAAAGAGAGAAGAAGGGGAGCAAGACCCACTACCTCACGGCAGTGGGCATGGAAGAAGGATATTTGATATAGGGTGCACATGAGTGTGTTGCTGTGTGAGGATGTGTACGTAAATGTGAGTGCATAGCAGTGTCTATATGTGTGGGTATATGGCTGTTGCAGTAAGGTAGCAGCTGGGTGTAAAGAGGTAGAACTGAAACTGAAATGAAATGAATGAAATGGGTATTGAAAAATAAATAAATAAATAAGGAAGAAGAAGAGAACTGCGGATCGGGTATTGGGTTAATTTTACGCTACACCCTATACTTAGAGGTCAGTTGCACCCAGCAACCCGTAGTTCTAAAATTGGCACCCAGCACCAAAATTTTTAAAAACTTAGTATCTAACACCAATTGACGGTCAAAATGGCATTTGACCAGACGTCTGTTAAAATTTTAAGGACAAAATGGTCTTTTTATCCATGAAATCCTAGTCAGCTCCAACCCCTAAGCCCAACGTCATTTCTCTCTTCCCCATTTTCTCTCTCTTTCCTCTCTCTCTCTTTTCTATTTCTCTCAGTGCCCCCAACCACCGTGCACCAAGAACCCGCCTCTAGCGTCGCCGTGGTCTTTGGCGTCCAGCGTTGCCCCACGCCCTCTTCACCTAGCCTGACCTGTCACTCTCACCCTCGATTTGGACCACTGATTATGTGGTGATGATGTTGTGCAGTGGCTGATTGGGCTTGCCGGAGATCGATGGGGAGATCGGGTGATGGGGTGATTGGGTATGTTGTGATTACGGCGGTAGGCAGGGGGAGTGTCTGATGGTCGTTCGATTAGAGGCGATAATGGCTCATTGAATGGTCACTGTTGGTCGAACGCCGGTTATTGGTGGTCGTCATTCGATTTGAGGTGGTGATCGTGGGTGAGGGAGGGATTGGTGGTTGTGGGTGAAGGATTTGTGGCAGAGGCGGCGGTCATCAACGATAGGCGTTAGTGGCTGCGATTCAATCGGAGGGGGTGCCGTGGGTTTCGGGATTGGTGGTTGTGCGTAGTTATGGCTGGTCGTGGGTGGCCGACTGTGGTGGGTCGTGATGATGGGGAGAATGGTGGCGGGGATGGTGGCACACCGGGCAGTGGCTTCGGTCAAAGGCGTGGCTCGTCAGGCAGTGGTTTCGGTCGGATGAGGTGGCCGCGCGTTTTGATATTGGTTGGGAAGATGAATAGTTTGGGAGAGAAAAAGGGTAAGGAAATGACGTGGAGGGTCTGATGTTAATTATTGGGGCCATTTGGAGCTAACGTGGACGAAAGGTGGATATAACAAGTAAAAAGACCATTTTGCCCTTTAAAAAGTAACAGACGTATGGTCAAAGGCCAGTTTGACCGTCATTTGGTGCTGAATACCAAGATTTTAAAGATTTTGGTGCTGAGTGCCAAAATTAGAACTACGGGATGCTGGGTGCAACTGACCCCTAAGTATAGGGTGTAGCGTAAAATTAACCCGCAGATCGTGTATTGGGTTAGCGTTAAGTACGGCGCGACATTTGACAGTATGCACTAATTGTTAGTACATGAGACTTTACACTATAATACGTTAGGCCATATTAAAAATCGTGGGAAAAGTTTATAATATTCTGAAATCGTATGTATTTTTAATATTTTTGGCAAATTCAAACTTATAATTTTTGTTTTGAACCTTTAGACTAATGAAAATGTTTTAGAAAAATTAGTGTAATGTTTTTATAGTATAAAGAAGTCCCAGATAAAGTTTGGTGATATTTAGAGTTGATATACTATAGTTTCCGTATTGCATTAATTTTAAGAAAATGAATAATTAAAAATAGTTTTAGTGCCTTTTAAATTCTGATTTCAATTTCTATAGTTTTTATACATATTTTAAAGTTCTTACAAATATTATGGGACTTTATTTTCACCTAGAAACAATTATGGCTATTTATGGGGTTTTATTGCATTTAAGGAAATTATTTTAATTCGAAAATATTAAAAAATTTAGAAAATTCAAAATTTGACTTTTCATAATTTTTAAGCTATAAAAGTGTTTTATGGTAATTTATAATGAATTTGGAATGCTGTTGCACATTAAGGAGTGTACAAAATTTTCGGGTAGGTTGGCCGCGTGCGAGGCGCGCTTTGAGTTGAGCGATTTCGGAGTTAGAAGTGAGCATGTTATGGGTAGCTGATATTATGTTATTAGTATAGTAGCATAGATTGTGTTCTAACAAATAAATTGTCAATCTATGTTCATTCAGAGATTATTGATCGAGGTTTGGTAGCACTGCTTAGCTTGGACCGAGGTAAGGAATTCTATCCGAACCCTACTTCATCGTTCTAATTTCAAATGTTTTATTATGACAGTTTTATGAACTACATTGATTCGATTTTATGTTTGATATAAAAGATGTTTTGAAACTGTCCATGAAAACCTAATTTGAGCCTGATAGCGATCGTTTGAAATTCATTATTCTCATCTGTTTATTTAATTCCATTATTGTAAGACATTTTGAATTGTGTTTAAATTCCTTGAATATTGACATGAGTTAGTAAACTTGGGAGTTATAAGGATGGTCAGTTGGTTGGGCTAAACTAGTACGTAGATAGACTAGTCAATGTACATATGCATATGTAAATCATATCGAGCACTGCCGGGGTGGCTTTGCTACAGCGTACTACTCATGTTCAATGTTTTCTATCCCTGCTTTATTATACATAAAGTGTTTTGAATAATTGTTACTTGAGGGATTGAGTTGATACTCACCCCTATGTTTATATTGAAATGTTGTGGTTTTCTTTGAAAACCCTTTTTAAAATTATCATTTGATTGTATATAGAAAATCATTTGAATCCTCTATTTCTCTGTTTTAAAAGTTGTTATTTGGTTTAAATGTAAAATCGTCTGAATCGTCATTGAATTGTTTTTAAATCTTTGATCGACCTTATTGGGCTCTTGAAAGATCACTCTCCTTTGACTTCCTTTCCGCAGGTGATAAAACAACAATTAAGTTTCCTGAATAAGGATTAGAGTCGAGCAAGCGAAAGAAAAGGACTTAAATTTTGGTATTGATCGTTAGAACCCCTGCGTGGGTGAATATTATTGTTTAAACTTTTAAGACTTCGATTGATGTTTCACCTACGATAATTTACTAAGATTATGATTGATGATTTAGTTGCTCTGACAACTTGTTGCATTATTTATTGAGGTTGAGGACACTATTGTCTTAGTGTTATCGATCGAATGAGTATTAACATTTCGAAAAATTCCGGAATGCTACAGGGTTCATTCTAGGAGTTTGCATGGGTCAGTATTGAGTTTATAAAATCGTAGTGTAGATCGTATTCTAATCGTTTGGTTGTTTCGTCTAGGTTAAAGCAAAAGACTTTCGGTTAGGATAATTTAGTTTCAGATCCAGGTAACTGTTTCTATCTCAACCCCGGATATGGATTCTTATCCGACCCCTAATTTCGATAACTGATGTTCATAAGTATGCTTTCGATTTGCTTATAGCTATTGTCAAACACTGAGATATGCATTTGATATCATAATCTTATTGCCAAGCAAAACCCTAATATTGAACCTGAATTGGTCGTTTGGAAATCTTATCGATGCTCACCTTGTATGACATGCTGAGAAAATCCGATAATTGTTTCATTGTTCGTAATCGATCATGCTATTTGTTTGTGACAATTCTTGTGTTGAATTATTGTGCTTAAATTCGATAATTGTTCGCAATAGTTCTTACTACTTCTTTGTGGTTATTCTTGAATTATGAGTGATGAATTATATCAGTATGCTTAATTATTATTGAAACCTTAATTGTTTTGGTAATGTGTATTCATCTTAGAGCTCATTTTATTGCATGTTAAGTAGTGAACTTCTTGTTGATTTTATGAGTGTGGTTTCTGTGTTGACTTGGGAATCTATTCTGTGGGGAGGTGTTATAAGACTTGTTTGTTACTGCTTCCTACGGGGAAGCAGGCTAGTTCCTTGATCGATAAAGAGGTCTAGTTATTATCGTACATCATGCATGTGTATAAGCGCATTGCCTGAATGGCATTGCATCTGCCCAGGACCAATGTCTTTGAATTTGCTTACACTGAATTTTACAATTACTGTTTTGGAAACAATAATCAAATGAAGGTATTGTTACCTGACTGAGGGGATTGAGTTGAAACTCTTCCATATATAGTGATTAAACTGTTTGTGTTGTATGAAACCCTTCCCGTATTTCCCTTGAAGTATTTGGGTTCGCTTTGAAACCCTTTGGAAAAATTATCTTCTTATTTTTAAAATGATAGCTTTCAAAATGATCTTCAAACGATCACTTGGTATATGGCTATAACTGTTAATGTTTGTTGGAAACAAGATGATTGCTAATGTTTGCTTTGGTGTCCGTCTATGATTACTTTAGGTCGTCTTTGGTATATGCTTATGACTGATTATGGTTGTTTTGAAAATTACTAAACTATTCATGATTCTTGAAATGTTTGAGAAATTATTTTCAATTGAACGCTTGAGTCATTTTGTAATTCTTTCGGTTGTTCCTTGAACGACCTTACTGAGCTCTCAAAAGCTCACCCTTCATTTTATTCTCTTCTGCAGGTGGTCTATTGTAGAATGCTTGGGAATGGGTTTGGAGTCTGTGTGAGATTCCGGTGAGCCCACCACCACTGTATAGTCAGACCCCTGCGTGGGTCGGTACAGTTAACTTGTTCTATAGGAACTCAAGTTTGTAAAAAGTCTAAGTTGAATAGTTTAATTTAAGCAGTTTTGTAATCTTGTAATTTTGAAGAATTTGAGTTGATGTCGAATTAGATGCTTCGGATTATGTGTTAGTAAACAAGATTGACAGGGTTGATGTGATGTGGTTGGTTAACGTCCCGGGTTTAGGGCGACGGAGTCCGGATTTTCGGGATATTACACTTACCGTCCGCTACATTATCTATTGAACGGTGAGGCAGTTTGTCCTTATCCAACTTAACTCGTCCGCTAGATAATATAGCAGACGGTGTATTTAAATAGCCCAAACCCCTAATTTCGAAAGTCTTCTTCCTTCTTCCATATCTTCCCAGCGGCACTAACAAGTAGATCTGTGCATAATCTTCTGAAAAATTTCTTAAATCGTCTAATTAATCACGTAAGTTCACAAACCAATGCTTTATTTGTGTATAATCTTGAGTTTGTGAGTATTGCGCATGATTTTGATTATGTATTATGTAAGTATAGGTGTGTGTGTATGTGTGTGTGTGTGTGTGTATATATATATATATATATATATATATATATATATATATGGGAGCTGATCCGTTGAGAGCGTTAGCAAAATAGGAGAAGTTGCAAGCGCGATCTGGCCGTCCATCCTGAAAGATGGACGGTCCAGATCGCGCCTTTTTAGAATACTGTCAGTCGTCCGCGATACAGTGTAGCGGACGGACTTTTTACGAACTTCTTGTTGATTTTAAGTCCGTCCGCTATACTGTATCGCGGACGACTGACAGTATTCGAAAAAGGCACGATCTGGACCGTCCATCTTTCAGGATGGACGGCCAGATCGCGCTTGCAACTTCTCCTATTTTGCTAACGCTCTCAACGGGGCAGACTTTCGGGGTGAGCGAGGGAGTTGGTGGTCCTTCCGTAGCTTGGATGGGTGGTGCTTGGGGCCGCCATCGGGTATGGTAATGCCTCATTGGGCGGATTTTAGTGGTCCCTCGTTTGCCTTGCTTGGTGACTCAGAGGTTATACCACTCTCTCGGAGTCAAGTCACATAAGACTTCGACTTTGCAAACTTCAACCACTCCGAGTCACTGCCACTCGTCCCGTGGGCGGGACCTTCCGACCTTGTTATATAGTGTAGCACACCCACATACTAATAAATAACTCCAATGGTCAAGATATAACCCAGAAAATGATAAAGGGACAAGATTAATTGGAAAGAGGACGCAACTACGCCGGATCACCACCCAAGAGACAAAAGCTGGCAACGTTTCCATGTGGCGCGTCAGAGTGCTGCCACGTGTCGCGCTCTCGATAATCGCACACAAAATTATCCCCTAGACTTTAAACGTGTGTAGAGTCTTCGTTCGATATCCGATTGAGCCAATTCAATTTGTGTTGGACTCGTCTCGTCGAGCTCTTTAATTTGACTACACGAGCAAATATTTATGAAATTCAATCATTTACCATTTTGCCATTGGTTAACAGTTAATACCTCTTTAAGCATGCATAATTGCGAAAATTATGAAATAAGTTTTATTTTATTTTGACAAAAAATGTAACGCAAATATAATATTTTACTCAAATTTAAATGTGCTTAAAGTTAATAAAATTATTAGAAGTTGATTAAGATTGGGATCTCACAATAGCAATGAACGAAGAGTTTACAATAAATTTATGCATCAACGTAAATTGTCAAACGATATTTTTCTTTCGTTAGACTGAGCGGCTTCAAGGCCCAACAGAACAACATTATTGCCACCTTTTCATTGATAAGACTGATTGACTGACTATGCAAATGAACACTAAATCAAGAATTGCAAAAGTAAACATCAATGAAATGCAAATTTAAACATCAGCAAAATACAAGTCTTTAAAATCATTAACATCGAAATAAAATCAAATACAATGCAAAGTCAGACACGACAGACTAGACTCGACCATACTCGACCTGTAAATCCTTTTTGGCTACTGATATATTTCACAGGCCATCCTCCATATTTTGATGTCTCATTACATGGGATGTTTATCTCAGTCTCAGATAATCAAATGAGATACCGTCATCAATAAGGGAACTTATCCAGAGTGTTTGTCCCTAACCGCGTTACTGCTAAGCAACATGTCTTCATCAACGAGGCGGACTAAGAGAAATTTCACCTTACGTCCTAACAACAAAACTCAAGCAAGAATTACTGGGTCTGAAAACACTCGGTGTTCAACATAACAACATAAATTCCACATAAGCATCATCAACAGGGCAAAGAAACTTAACCACAAGTCCTTAACAGTGCTCTTAAATAAGAGAAATATCGGTCATTAGTAATTGACGACATCTCATGACAACAACAAAACAATCTCTACCTGACATCACCAACCAACGACAGAGCTGACTCGGGAGAAACTTGACCACAAGTCCTCTACAGCGTTCTTAATTAGAAGAAACATTGGTTGTCAATAATTGCCGACTTCAAACAATAATCACATAACAATCTCTACCATATTATCATCAACGACAGAGCGGACTCGGGAGAAACTTGACCACAAGTCCTTAACAACATTCTTAGCTAAAAGAAATGTTGGTTATCAATAATTACTGACATCTTATAACAACCGCAAAACAATCCCTACGCAACATCCTCACCAACGTCAGACGTGTATGCTAATTGAACCGAATCGTAGCATATTAGAACACGCATTACCCTTATTAGACTTCATCAACGAGGCGGGCTAAGGGAAATTATTCTACCTTAAGTCCTCAATAGCATAATTCAAATAAATGAATACCGGTCACAATGCCTATTGTTATCCATCATAACAACAAGGGTTTAACATAAACGTCATCAACATGGCATGCTAATCGAAACAATAAATTATCATATCAAAACTGCAATGTCCTTACCTGATTGGCCTTTGGCCGAAGAGGTTATCAACTCGCAACCTTTGATTATAACGAGCGGGATCACCTAATCGAATAAGACCTTGCTCGTCAGACATCATTTAAACATGTACACGCACTTTATTCTACCCCTTCCATTTAATCGTTCATTGTGTCTTACGACGACTAGTTATTTCGATCCAATAGCTAGAACCTTAACCTAGCCTTATCGACACATTCAAAATAACACCACCCTTGTTTTACCCATATTAACACCATTCTTTGCTTCCCGTCACTCCAGAAACTTAGTAACGCGTGCTTCAAAAAATTTACCACTGACATGGCAAATTACCAAAATACCCCCTGACGGCTGTTACACCACCAACACTCCAAAACTGCTTCAAAACAAATTTTTAGATGTTCTACATCAATTTTCTAACCAAAAGGTCATTCGAGAAATTTTATAGGGAAAATTACCAAAACACCCCCTGGCGGCCATCGCCTGAACAAAAATCTCAAAACCATTTTAAAACATATTTTTAAGCATCTGCATTAGTTTCGCGGACTAAAAAGCCTATCGAATTTTTTTTTTCTAAAGAACCCCTAATCGATATTTGACGTTCGGAAGCTGGTTCTGCTAAAAATTGTTATCAGCTTCGAAATGTCCCGAAACTTCAGACATTGCAGCATCTCACCATTTAAGGTCCTCATAGATTTTTTACACAAAACTGCATTGGTTTGCTATTTTAAAATTCACCGTAAATTTTTACAGTGACAACATCAATTAAACCCTCTTCACGACCTCGGAAAAATCTGAAATTTTTCCATAACATAGATTTCTTAAAACAACTAGATTTTCTTATTCACACTTTTCCGTAATCTTCCCCAAACTAGTCAATTTAATCTGAAACTTTTAGGGAAAACTTATTTAACTGATAGTATTCAATATCTAAAATTTCGTGCCATTCCAGAGTCGATAGCTATTTTTAACTGAACCAGCTTCTGAGCGCTCGGTCCAGACACCTGTTCGGGATTTTCGGGCGATTCTCTAACATATTTTTTAGCCCAAAAATGACTTTCAGGATGTTAAATTTTTTACCACCCGAGCAGTTTTTTTGGTAATTTTATCTATAAAAGATATTTTTGCATAAATTCACATACGGTAAGGATATATTATTGATTTCACTATGCAAAGGCTATTTTGGCGATTTAAGGGTGAGAGGGGGTAGTTTGGTAATTTGCTAACCAGAGGGGTATTTTTGTAATTTTACCTATAAAAAGTGTTTTTGGGTAAATTCACATACAAGAAGGTTATTTCAGGGACTCTACTTATGGGAAGGTTGATCTTGGGCTGATTTAAGTTCGAGATGGGCATTTTGGGTAATTTTACGGCTAAGGGGCATTTTGGTAATTTTACCTACCCGGTGAGAAGGTTCATTTTGGGAATATGCATGCCCTCCTTATTGAGTTACAATATCGTAGTGCCTGTTTTGATGATTTGATTAATTCGTCTGGGATAAAGCTAAAGACTTTCCGGTTAGGATAAGCTAGCTTCAGATCCAGGTAAAGGTTTCTATCTGAACCCTGGGTAAGGACTTTTGTCTGAACCCTTATTTCGACAACTCGTACTCGTAAGTACTCTTTTGATTTATTTATGACCAATGTCGAACACTGAATTATGTATTGATATCAGCATGTTATTGCCCAGACAACCCCAATATTGAACTTGAATCGATTATTTGGAAATGCTCGCCTGTTATTGCGTGCTGGGCATATTCCATAATTATTTGCATCCTTTCTTATGAACTGTTGTTCCTAAATTTGATAACCATTCGTAATCGTTCTTGCTATTTGTTTGTGGTTATTCTAGAATTCCGACTGATGACTTATATCAGTATGTTTATTGTTATTGAAACCCGAATTGATTTTGGTGATCTGAGTTTATGTTAATGTTCATTGATATTGTTGATTTTGTGTTGACCTGGGAAACCGTACTGTGGGAAGCATTATAAGGCTTGTTTGAATCCTCCATGAAACGCAGACTAGTACCTAGTGGGACTAGTTATTTTGGTACATCATGCATATGTACACCATACTGGCTTTGCCTGAATGGCATCGCAACCGCCCAGGATCAACATCTTTGAATTTATCGACACTGTATCTTACCGTGACTGTTACGAAAATGACTGGAAAGGATTGTCTCAAATGGTTTGCACTTGTTTGATATCCCTCCCCAGATTGCCTTTGAACTCGTTTTGAAATCCTTTGGAAAACCATCAATGTATTTTTGGAATGATGGCTTTGGAAATGATCATTTATAGATCGTTTTGGAACCCATCGTGATTGTTATTGTTTATTTTGGTATATATTGATGATGAATTTTGATCATTTTGGAAATCATTGAGCTATTTAGATCGTTTGAAGTATTTTTGGAAATCATCGTTGGCTGGATTCTTTGGAATCGTTTTGCAATTTCTTAGATTGTCCTTGTACGACCTTACTGAGCTCTCAAAAGCTCACCCTTCGTTTGATTTCCTTCTGCAGGTAATGCTCAGCCGTAGAATGCTCAGTAATAGGTTTAGAGTCAGTGTGAGATTTCAGTGAGCCCACCACTACTGTGAAGTAAGACCCCTGCATGGGTCAGTATTGCTAGTTGCTTTGTAAGGAACCTAAATTGAGTTTTATAAGTTTTGAGTTTTATAAGTTTTGAGTTGTAAGACTAGCTTAAGTTATATTTAGACTGTACATATTTTGAAGTATTTGAGTTAATGTCTAGCTAGAACTCTGAAGTATGTGTCAATGGACAGGATTTGACAGGTTTGATATGAAGTGGTAGGATAACATTCTGGGAGTTCAGGGCGACAGAGCTCCAGATTTTCAGGATGTTACAAAGATCCCACTACTTATTAAGGTTCTTATTTAGAAAATTGTAATAACAACAATAGTAAACAAATAAATTCAGTGCCTATTTGTAATATTAGAAAGTTTTGGGTGCACTTTGAATAAGTATCTAAAGTTGGGGGGTGTTAGTGTAATTTGCCAATTAGGGTTTCCTTTATATTTATGATTGAGATAGTTTCAGCCCTTTTGTTATCTGCCTCTTCTTCCTTTACGGCTGAGACTAATTCATATGGCCATTATTAAAAGACAACATGGCATTTGTAATGTTAATAATGGTCATAATTCATATGGCCATTATTAACATTACAAATGCCATGTTGTCTTTTATCCTTTGTTATTGTGAACTTTATAGTTTTGACTGTATTTCTCGTGGAGTTAATAGTTCAAGTTCTAAGCCTTGGAACTACTAGTAGCGTATATAACCTCCTCTTGCTGTTTTGATTTCTGTTAGTTTTGGAGTAATATTGCCCTCATTAGTTATGCATCTATAGAGTTCATTGGCACAACTTGTGTTACCTCTTCAGTTGTTCCTTTAGATACTTGCTGAAATTCTTTCCTTCGCAATTTGATATCGTGCCAATTTCTGATTTTGTTTTTTCAAGCAGCGTTGTTGTTTGTTTGTTCTTTCTGTTTTGCTTTGCTGGGTACAGTTCCATGGCTAGACAGTACCATTAAGAATTCCTTGTTAAAATTCTAAACATGACCAGATCAAACCTATAGTAAAATGGTTGTTTTTGGTTGGTCTCTGCAAGTTTTTCAGTACTCCACCCCTGTTAACCAGTGCACTAATGCTGTCCCTACACAGTGCATAGGCTTTTATGCAGAAAGTCCTATTTCCCTTTGTTTTTTGGGCATTTGAGCTCATCTTTTTGGCTCTATCCTTCTATTACAACCCATGCATGTGTTTGTATCTAATTTTAGTCATTGAATTCATGGAAGTCAATCCTCATTTTAGCCCTTGTTCCTTGGTAAACTGGACGCTCTTTCTAGGTGGTTGTTCCTGTGTAGTTTGTGGCATGTGTTGGTACAATACTTACTCTGAATCCACAAAAAGATTGTTGTGTCCTTAATTCTATAACCTAAATTTCAGCATCCTTTCAATGTCATAGATGTTGTTTCCTAGTAATGAAATTGGAAATCTTATGCCTTTATAATTTGAATCATCATTGAGGCTTCTAATCGTTATTGTGTTGCGAATTTCTTGTTAAGGTAATTTTCAGCAAATCGTAGTTTTGTACATTGAACATTTTGAGGAAGAAACATGACAAATATTAGAAAATTCAAATCTAAAAAGTTAAAGTAGACTTTCTGAGGTTTCCAGAAATATAAGTTTCACAAAAATCCAATGAGTAATGTCTTCTCTATAGCAAATCGAATTGGCTGACAGAAACAACATATCTTTGTGCAGACAATTTATGTTCAATGGTTATTTTGGAGAACAAATACTACAAATATCAAAGAGGTCAAAACTAAAAAAGTTGAAGAAAACTTTCTGAGGTTTCTAGAAATATAAATTTCACAAAATACCCATGAGAAATGAATTTTATATAATAAATCGAATTGGCTGTCAGAAACCAAAAATTCTGGACTTCTACAATGAATTGAATTTAAGGTAATTTTTCAAAGTGCAAACGTGGGATTCTGAGAAAACTCAAAAGTAAAAATTTTAAGGCGACACAATGAAGTTTTTAAAAAGTATAAAATCATCTCAATTGATTTTGAAATAAAGGAGATACGACAAAACCTTAACCTACTCTTATGCTGATCTGCAGCAGCCTTCTTCTGAAACACACCCACATCTCACTTTCTGAAACACACACAATACCCTAATACTCACACTAATAACTACTGAATTAATACATAAAAACCTAGCTAGAACACCCAATAACATGGCCAAGATTAAAGAGGGAGGCTAGGGATTTTTTACCTTGAAATCTTCTTGCTATAGCTTGCTTCTTCTTCTTCTTCTTCTTCTTCTTCTCTCTCTCTCTCTCTCTCTCTCTCTCACTCTAATTTACGTAAAATAAAGTGGCTGCAGAAGCTTGGACTGTTGTCCTCTAAAGGCCTCATTTATATATGATTGCCATAGGTTGGAATATTTCTAAAGACCCCCCTCACACTTAACTACTTTCTCATTTCATCCACACCACTTTAAAAGACTACAAAATCTTTAGATTAAGATCTAAAACAAGTTTTTGTCGACTAAATAAATTTTGGGCATTCCAATCTCCCCACCTCATT
Organism: Escallonia rubra; assembly: GCA_033065855.1. Taxonomy (NCBI): domain Eukaryota; kingdom Viridiplantae; phylum Streptophyta; class Magnoliopsida; order Escalloniales; family Escalloniaceae; genus Escallonia; species Escallonia rubra. The sequence goes on along the minus strand of JAVXUO010002161.1, from coordinate 200,326 downwards.
AATTTGCAACTTAAGAGTATTATAAATTGTCGCTAAAGGTCATAATCAATACAACAGGCGATAATGGTCGCTAAAGATTGCCGATAAAATTTCACTCATGGCAATCGACGTTAATTCTTGCGTATGAAAGTCATCGCTTAAAAATAAATTAACTGACTAGGTAATATCAAGGTTCGGGGTGTTACATTCTCCCGACCTTCAAATGAATTTCGTCCTCGAAATTGAATGTATCTTACACTCCCAAAGAAACTTCCTACCTTGCCTCCGATCTTAAGCACTTTACCTTGATGGCAACAGATAAAATGGCTCAGCATTGTCTAATTCCGCACCACAATTCATGTCTATGAAAATTTAACGGTCAAAATTTTCATGTGAAATTGTAACGCTTAGCTTGAACCTATTACTTCGCCACTTATGCTCCTATAGTCACCAACTCTAAAGGACCCCTTCACCTTTCAAAAGTCCTCAAATGTTTCACATACTAAAAAAAAAAAATCTTAAATTATGTCTGGCTTAAACCACAACATAACTAAAATAACACACTCAGCCATTTTCGTTCATTGGAACCAAGATTATATGCCTACCGGACAAAATCAGAAAACACCTTTGCAAGGAAAGAAGGAATAGAAAACGCACCCGTAACCACTAAATTGGATGCCTGCGAGTCCCGCTGGGTTTTCGCAAGAACTTTTGTCGTTGCCCGGGGTTTCGTTGCATCCTTAGTTGATTGACTATGTGGTCCAATTCTAGGGCAATCTCTAATGAAATGACCCTCTTGTCCATATGAGAAACATTCCCTCATTTTCCACCTACAGAGTCAACCAGGATGAAAGTGATTACACCTGCGGCATGGCAGCGATCTAGCTTTTCCACTCTTCCAAGGTGCTGAGTTCTTTCGGAAGTTCTTCCGTTGGTCATTCCAAGTTTTGTGCAATTCCCTCCGCCGAAAGGCGTCATCTTGTTGAAGTATATTTCTCGTTGCTACTCTAATTCTACCACGCCTATTTCCTTCTCTACTAGATGTAAGTGCCTGTATGGCCTTAAAGTGCGGATTTGTCAATGTCCTCAGGTCAGACTCTTGAGGCTGCTCGGTCAATAACGTCTTTTGGGATAACGAGGAGTTTCCCTCTTCCATAGTAGGTTCGACAGGGGATCCTTGGCTAGACATCCTACAGCTAAAACAAAAGAGAGGTTGTCAAATTAAAGGCGTAATATATATCACCTAAGAAAATCAACGAGCACATGACTCCCAAAGCTCGATTAAAATTATAAATACAAAATCACTTACTCCAATTGCCAATGTTAGTTTCTAGAGTCATACACTCTATGCCATCACATGTCTTAATACTTCAAACACGTGATTACTCTAGAGATCATCAAGCTCAACCTTCCTATCTATATTCCATCGACTACCAAAATCTCAAACTCTATGTGTGCGACCTAACTAAATTTCAATGATGCAAGTTTATTCACGGGTCACTACACTTAGAATAAATATTTTCCCCACACAATTTTTTTTTTGCTAGTCTAACACCAACCAGTACCACTGGTTAACCCTTGAAGCATATCGCATTTGACATAGCCAATATATATTTCTATAAGAAATGTCTACTACTCCATATACTGCCAGAACTCAACCTCGCCAATTAAGTTGTCAATCATATCATAACTCTTTAATCTTAATCATATATTATCTTAGGCTTAGGAGTCTATAGAATCTCAAACCTAAGCCCTAAGTACCGCCGAACCATACTGTTTTAGCCTAATAATCAATAACTTAACCTTGTTCAAACTTGTAATTAGAACATGTATAGACAAATTCCTAAAATCACTTAGTCAAAGCCCTTTTCCTTTCCCATTCTACCCCACTTTCATTAGCCTGTACACGAGTCCAGAGAATCATATACCTATGCTCTGATACCATTCTTGTCATGACCCAAACCCACGGGTGAGCCCATGAGCTAGGCATGTGACTGGTCGCAGGCCCATTCAAACATCCACCTAGGGCTCTGCCAGGCCTTACTACAACATGTGCTCAAGATCAAATCCAACTTACTAATTTCCAAAACAGTTTGATTGACTATTAAAGGTCTCACTTAAAAACTCATCAATAATCCAACAGAAAAAAACCTCATTTACATGTCCTTGACCATTACAAAGAAATTGGAGGAGACCTAAGCTCCCTACAATAGTTCATTCATAATAATAACTATAAAACTAAAATTCTTAAATCGATAAACACTTCATTATTCTAATGGTTCTCTTTAGGCATTCTTCCCTCGTGTTGCTCGTAAGGATTTGAATCCCCTAGGTTATCACCTAGAAAATAAGGAATGAGCGAAACCCCAGCAAGTACACAAACCATGTTCCTAAAATAGGTTTGAGAATTTCAAAACATGCCATGGGTTTTCTTTTTCAACTCAAAAATCAATATTGCTATCACCAAAAATGTTCTTCGTTATGTATTTACATATATATACGCTTGCACAAACGATTCTCAAATCAAAGGATAACATCAAGAAAATCATTTGCATCCATCACATATAACACAATTTAGGTGTGTTGCGGTCAGCGTACAAGCCCCCCTGACTAGGGCCCGAGATCCCTCCTACACCCGCGATAAATAATTATGTGGATGCAAGGGTGAACCACAAGCAACAGTACTATGCATCAACCTACAAGCCCCGTTGACCAGGGCCCAAAATCCAACATTCCCCCGTTGGATATGGGGCACAACAACCAAGTCAATTCACCATCTCATTCAACATGTACCGAGCGTAGATCAACTATTCACATAACAAGCCATTGCATTCTTTTACTCAATTTCTCATCATATGATTTAACAAGAAAACATGTACAGTACAAGAACTTTAAAAACTTTCATTTGATTAAATCATATATACGTTTATATATTTTGCAAATAGAGTATACAGATGAACATGGCAAGAGTACTTACCTGACTCGACAACTGGTTCTGGTAATTGCTCAAAATCTGGTCCTAAATCTTGTCTGTCGAAACCTAAATAACAAACCACACATATATTATTTATTGCCTTTCAAGCATTCCTAAGTGTTAAATTCCCCTAAGTGAGTCAAATTACCTAAATGCCCTCGGACTTGTGCCAAATTACCAAAATATTCCCAATTCCTAACATACTACTACACCCAAAAAAAATAACTCAAAACACTCTTTTAAACGACTAGGTGGATTTTCCAGACAAAAATGACCTTTTTGAGAATTTTTCGTTCGGAACCCTAATCCGCTCCTTAAATTGAGTACTATGGATCCTATTTCAAAAGTATATAAAAACGGAACCGGAATGCTACAAAATTTCATATGCTCAAGCATCTTAGTAAGATCAGACCACTGTAAAAGTTTTGGCTAAAAACATTTTAGTTTACTATTCCAATTAATTTGAAAACCAATTTTCAAAATAAATTCATTTTAGGCCCTTTGCAAGCCCAGAAAATTCTACATTTAAGGGTTCACAAAAATAAGGGGAGGTTTAGTTTCACAGTTTACCCAAATATGTTCAGTAATGTCTTCTCTATAGCAAATCGAATTGGCTAATAGAAACAGCACATCTCTGTGCAGATGGTTATTTTGGAGCAGAAATACTACGAATCTCAGAAAAGTCAAAACTACAAAGTTGAATAAAACTTTCTGAAGTTTCTAGAAATATAAATTTCTCAAAATACCCATGAGAATTGAATTTTATATGACAAATTGAATTGGCTATCAGAAACCGAAAAATTCTAGACTCCTACAGTGAATTGATTTTAAGGTAATTTTTTGAAGTGCAAACGTGGGATTCTAAGAAAAGTCAAAACTAAAAATTTTAAGGCAACACAATGACATTTTCAAAATGTATAAAATCATCTCAATCGGATTTGAAATATAGGAGATATGACAAAAACCCTAACCTACTCTTATGCAGATCTACAACAGCCTTCTTCTCAAACACATCCACATCTCACTCTCTGAAACACACACAATAACCTAACACTCACACCAATAACCACTAAATTCATACATAAAAACATAACTAGAACACCGAATAACATGGCCAAGATTCAAGAGGGAGGCTAGGAATTTTTACCTTGAAATCTTCTTGCCATAGTTTGCTTCTTGTCTCTCTCTAATTTACGTAAAATAAAGTGGCTTAAGAAGCTTGGACGGCTGTCCTCTAAAGGCCTCATTTATATATGGTTGCCCTGGGTTGGAATATTTCTAAAGACCCCCCTCACATTTAACTATTTTCTAATTTCATCCACATCGCTTTAAAAAACTGCAAACTCTTTAGAATAAGATCTAAAACAAAGTTTTTGCCGACTAAATAAATTCCAGGCATTCCAATCTCCCCACCTCATTAATTTCAACTTAGGAGCATTATAAATTATCGCTAAAGGTCACAATCAATACATCTGGCGATAATGATCGCTAAATATTGCCGATAAAATTTCACTCATGGCAATCGACGCTAATTCTTGCGTATAAAAGTCATCGCTTAAAAATAAATTAACTGACTAGGTAAAGATAATTTTATTTCAGCAGCTTTTTCCATACTTTTAAAACCTATTTCAAAATTTGTATGGGCAATGTGTAAACGAGTAACATTTATTGTTTTTGCAAGACCTACAATCTAGAATTTTCTGGAATTTTTTTTGTGTTTGCTCACACTAAATGATTTTATCTGAGTAAGGGGTTTTGGTGTATTTTAAAATAGTACTTTACGTTATTAAATGCTGAAAATTTTATATTAATCTTATGTAGCTAAGATAGTGTGTTGTCTAAAGTTTCAAAACTTTTAATGTCGTTTGCTATTTTTAGCGTTGTTGGTCGCGTAGCGCTCGACCGGATATCGCGTAGCTAAAACACTTTACTAGTACAACAATTTACTAAGCAAATTTTAAAGGTCATTTCTGAGCAAATTTTGGCAAAGTTCAAAACAGTAACTCCCATTTTTGTATGAGATGTACGATGTGGAAAATTTTGGATTTTTCTGTGTTCGCGAAGGATGCTAAATAATTGTATCGGTGAAAAGGGATCCTCGATTTATTTAATATATCACATCAGCTTAGTTTTGTCCCAAAATTTTAGGAAAGCCTTATATTACCAATATAAAATTGGGATAATTACAGTAAAGTCCCTGAGGTTAGGGCGAAATTACAGTCAAGGACATTAAGTTTTAAAATGTAACATACCGTGACCAAAAATCCTAATTTTGTAACACTTATATCCATCCGTTAGTGTTTCGTAAAAAAAATTATTTTTTATGATGTAATTGTTACTTATTTTCAAAGTAGCAATACTGCCCTTATACTGAATAATTGTTAAAATTTTCAAATTAGAATTTCAAACCCTAATTTGAAAATTTTAGTTTTTTTACCAACCCTAATTTCATTTTAAAAACATAATCTTCAAATTAGGGTTTCAAAATCCTAATTTTCAAATTACAGTTTTGAAAATTGATATGTCACGTCTTTTTATCAATATGGTGGCCTTATAGACATTAGGGCTAATTACACCTATGTCCCTGAGGTTTGGGGGTAATTACAGACAAGGACAATAGTTTTGAGTAATTACACTTATGTCCGTTGACCATATGGAAACCTAAAAATCCTAACGGTTTTAATGAAAAGACTGTATTGCCCCTAAGTTGGAACCTTATTTTTTTTTCTAATGCCATTACTTCATTACAAAAAAAAAGACTTTACTTTATTTTGCTCTTAACCCCCCCACCCCCCCCAACCCTCGCCCACCCCATCTGCATCCCCCTTCCCCGTCACCCATCCACCCCGTCTTCCTCCCCTTCCTCGGTGCCGCACCCCGCCAGCCTCCCCCTTCCCCGTCACCCGCCAACCCCGTCTTCCTCCCCTTCCCCAGCGCCGCACCCTGCCTGCCTCCCCCTTCCTCGTCATCGCCCACCCCATCTACCTCCCTCTTCCCCGTCACCTGCCAACCCCGCCTTCCTCCCCTTCCTCGGCGCCGCACCCCGCCTGCCTACCCCTTTCCTGTCACCCCGTCACCGCCCACCCCGTCTACCTCCCCCTTCCCCGTCACCCACCAACCTCATCTTCCTCCCCTTCCCCGGCGATGCACCCCGCCTGCCTCCCCCATCTGCGGCGCTGCACCCCAACCTTCCTCCCCCGTCCCCTGTGCATGTGAGCAATAGTAAGTGGCGATGGCGATGAGAAGTGGAGGGCTTTGAAACCCTAAATTGGAAATTAGGGCAAGGATTTTAATTAGGTTTTTGGAACCCTAATTTTCAAATTAGGGTTTTGGAACCCTAATTTTCAAATTAGGGCTTTGAAACCCTAATTTGGAAATTAGGGTTTTGATCATATTGGGAAATTGTAAATTGAACCCTAATCCTTAAATTAAAGCTTAAAATCTCAATTTAAAAATTTTAAAAATATTCATTATATACAGCACAAGGGGTAGTATTGACATTTAGAAAATACGCATGGATGACATCAGCAAAAAAATACACTTTTTGGACGGAACCCTGACGGATGGACACGGCTGATACATTTGAAACACGTTTGGTCACGGAATGTTACATTTTGAAACTTTGTGTCCTTGACTGTAATTACCCCTAACCTCAGGGACATATGTGTAATTAGCCCTAGACATTATTTTGCCCATGAACAATAACAATTCCATAAATCATGGGAATCCCAAGTTGGCTAGAAAGAAAAGCATTCTGAAACCCATTCACCATATCAATCCAATCCTCTGCAGCGGCATGTGGAAGCGACACCCTTCCTCCTCCACTCAATAAATTATGAATGGAGTATTCTTTCAATATTTCAGCCATTGGACTGACACAAATCGATTTGTGTCATCTGCCCAATCTTCTCTGTTAGCATCATTCGTGCCATAAGATCATTTATTCTAGCAAAAATTGGCTTTCTAGGGTCCTTGTATGCCATGTATTTTGATTCTCCCACGGCTACCCACGCGTATAACCACAGGAGTCCCACAAAGGGGACCGAAACCCTTTCATACATAACCACACGCATAACCACATGAGTCCCATAGCAAAGCCTTGCTTAGCAGAAGCTCTAAACTCCAACGGCCGAAATCGAGCCGCCGGAGCAAGCACCTATTTACCTCCCCGGTAACCTAGATCTGAAAATAATCGTGGCGCGCGACCTTTTCTGCCGCTGCTGCACCGTTTCGATGCTTGCGGCCCCCTCCTCCTCCCATGGCGGCGGCCACTCCCCATACTCGTCGCACCTGACCCACTCCCCCGTCCCACTTCCCAAGCCATTGCTACCAGTGTTGCCTTGGTGTTAGGGTTTTTTTTTGTTTATAAAATGAAGAGATAGGGGATGAAGAGAGAGGAGAGAGAAAAACAAGAAAATAGAGTTTCAATTTCATATAGGTAATAATGTATTTTCGTCAAAATTGTTATGTATTTTCGTATTCTATTTGGTTAACGGATATAAGTGTAATTTGTCCAAACTAATGGACACGCCTGTAAATTCACCATAACCTCAGGGACTTTATTGTAATTATCCTTATAAAACTTTATGCCATTTCGAGGTTGATAGCTATTTTTAGTGAAACCGACTTCTAAACGCTCGATCTGGATACCGGTTACGAGTTATCAAACGTAATTTTTTCAAAACACTGTTTAGTTCACAAATGACTTCAGTTTGCTTAAAAGGATATTCTAAAATACTTTTGAGATTTTATCGGTGCAAAGGCCATCAGAGGTGTTTTGGTAATTTCACCTACACGGGGTACTTTTTGATAAATTCACATATGATAGGAATATTTTAGTAATTTTACTTACGAGAAGAGTATTCTGGTGATTTAGATTTGAGATTCGTGTTTTCAGTAATTTTACGCATGAGGGTTATTTTTGTAATTTTATGTTCCCGGTAAGTGGATAATTCTTGGAATAGGAGTGAGTTAGTATTGAGTTTGTAGTATCATAGTATAACTGCATTCTAATAACTGGATTGTTCCATTTAGGTTAACACAGAAGATTTTCAGGTTAGTATAGCTTTACTTCGGATCTAGGTAAGGGTTTCTATATGAATCCTAGGTAAGGATTTCCGTCCGATCCCTAAATTTATCAACTTGTGATCGTATTCATTCTTTTGAATTATTAATTATTGTTGGACTCTTTGGTAAGGATTTCTATCTGAACCATGAGGTTAGGATTTCTTTCCGAACCTCCAATTCATCGATTTGTTCGTATATGTTCTTTTGATTTGTTTATGGTTATTCTTGAACTTCGAGTAATGAATTGATATCAACATGTTTATTTGCCATTGAACACCTAATATCGAGCCTTAACCGGTTATTTGAATTCATGTCGATGCTCATTTCTTATTGTATGCCGAGCATGAAAATATTTGTTGATTCCATGATTGTTTTTTTTTCTGTATCTTGACACGGGAATCTGTTCTATGGGAGGCGTGATAAGGATGGTCTATTCCTGCGTGGAATGCAGACTAGTACATAGATGGACTAGTTATTTTACATTAAGCATATGTAGTTTGTAATGTGCGTTGCATGTGTGGCATTGCCTCTGCTCATGGTCAATATCTTCTGAATTTGTTTATGTTATCTCTTAGAATTATTGCTTTGAAAATGATTGTTTTGACATCTGATCAAAAAGGGGATTGAGTTAAAACGCTTCCCCATATTATTGTCGAACTATTTGTGATTGTTTGAAACCATTCCTTATATTATTTTTGAACTATCTGTGACTGTTTTGTAATCCGTTGGAAAAATTATCTCGAATCAAATCATGAATCGTTTTGTAACTCCTTTGGTTGTTCCTTGAGCGACCTTACTGAGCCCTCAAAAGTTCACCCTCGTTTGATTCCTTTCTGTAGGTAATGATCAACGTAGATTGCTTGGGAATGGGTTTAGAGCCTGAGTGAGATTCTAGAGTGCCCACCACTATTTTCAGTAGTAAGACCCCTGCGTGAGTCAGCACTGTTAACTTGTTCTGTAAAGAACTCAAGTTTAAGTTTTAGTTGTTTAAGTTTAAATTTGTTTTTTTTAGACTGAATATCTTGGAGAATTTTAATGTCTATATAGAAGCTTTCACATTTTTGTCAGTGAGTGGCATCTGTTGTGATTCGATGTGATGTGGTAGGTTAACGCTATGCGAGTTCGAGGCGTTGGAGCTTCGGATTTTCGAGTCGTGACTGTTGTAATCAGACTAATACGATATTGTGGTACTTAGAGCATACGTATATGATTATGTAGACACGGAACCACATAGCATAGGTAACACGATTTTGTAGACTCGTACTTCGGTTAATGAGAGTAGGGTAGGATGATGGTAGAGTTAAGAAATTTGCCTTTAACTTTTAATCGTACTGCTCTTTCGACACATGTTAGTATTCTGGTGTACCAGTATGGTTCACACTTGTAGCACTGGCAGTGGAAATAGTACGGAGGGCCAGGATGTCCCTGATAGAGAGGTACCTCTACCTCACAAGGAGGAACAATAGTAGAACCCGAAGCCAATGGCTGCACTATTGAACACTATGAATCAGATTCTGACTTTGATGACACAGAATCTCGCTAACTAGCAGTAAGGTGTATAGAATCCGGTCCAACCACAGCCACAACCACAGCCTCAAGAAGAGAGTACCGCGGGTGAGTTTAATAAACAAAATTAAACTAACTTTAGAGGGTCATTGGATCATTTGGAGGTAGAGAATTGGATTAATGAAATTTTGAGCAATTCATTGTAGTGACATACAAAAAGTTGAATTTGCTATCTATAAACTAAGGGATAAGGCCGATCAATGGTGGAAAATGGTAGAGAGGAGTTAGACTCGTCAACAGTTAGTTGAGATGACTTTAGAATAATTTAGGGAGTTGTTCTTCAACAGTATTCAACAAGTTATCGTGAGCAGGTTTCGGAGATTTTGCCAATGTGGCACAAGCAGATCAAGAGTCGATAAATGAGTTTGAAATGAGGTTTTTGTGCCTCGCTAGATTTGCAATAAGAATGTTCCGACATAGGCAAATAGATGTAAGAAGTTTGAGTACGGGCTTAGGCCTGGATTGAGAGATAGAGTGATCGCTGCTCGGTTGATGTGCTATATAGAATATGTAGGATTGGCATGTGTTTTGGAGCAATCCAAGTCCGACACTAGGAAGAGGTATGAGCAGAGGCAGGGTGGCCAGAAGAAAGATACGCAAGAGTTTTCTCAGGGCAGATTTGCAAGGGCTAACAAGCATCAGCAGTTTGCACAGTCAGCACAGCAAGGTGCCCAACGTCAGAGGATAGGGTAGAATCAGGGATTCAGGCCTTTTTCGGCTCAGGGATTTATACTTGGGTAGAGTTTTGGGAGTCAACCCAGGCAAAGTATGGAATTTTGAGGAGCACAGAACGTAGGAGCCGAACCAGCCCAGAGTAATGGATTTGGACCATCGCAGAGCTTTGGAATTCGACCTATATAGAGTAATAGTCAGGGAGACGGGTCAGTTTTTCAGCCATCCCGTGTCATGTGCGGGAGGTATCATGATGGTAAGTCGTGCTACCATGTTATCAGAGGACGTTTTAGGTGTAGTAGCATGGAGTATCAGGTTCGAGACTGCCCATTTGCTAGAGATAATCAGTCAACTTTTTGTCCTGCACTTATAAGTAGTGTAGAAATAAGTAGTGTTCCTCGTCAAGGAAGAAGACAAGGTCAGTAGAGCCAAACTCAACAGTCCCGAGTTCAGCAGGGGCAGAGGCCCGAGACATCAGCCCGACTTTATTCTATGTCTGCTCAGGATGCTGCAACATCTAAGGACGTGGTGTCAGGTACACGACCGGTTAACTCATTATATGCTCGCATATTGTTTGATTCTGGATCATCATATCCCCTTGTATCCCTTACTTTTGTGTGGCAATTGAGTGTGAAACCCCGTCCCTTAGAAACTGGCCTTGTGATAGGCACTCTGTTGGACGAGTCTTTGACTGTTTTTATGGTTCTCTGTGAATGCACTGTCCATGTTGGGGATAAAGATATTCATGTTGGATCTCATCCCATTAGCTATTAGGGACTTTGATATCATACTAGGCATTGATTGGTTATTCTCTAATCATGCATCCATGGATTGTCATAGGAAACCTTATTAGTGTTTGAAAGTTCGTAAGGTATAAGTACTAGTTTAAGTTAGTAACTTGATTTATGAGAGAGAATGATGCTTTTGGAAAGTGATCGGTGTTAAGTCTGAAAATTTCGTTTGAGAGTATGATAAGAAGTATGGAGTTCTACCTTGTCTTCTCGTTCATTCCTTTGAATGTTGAATTCAACTGCGACTTAATCAAATTCTAACTTGCTCTGAGACGTCAGAGAAGATGTCATTCTTATTAAGTCGTCTTATCCCTTTTCTAGGATATTAATCTGCTTCTCTCAAATCTATTTGAACTTAGTGGAATAGCGTAAGACCCACTTGCCATGGTAAAGCTACGGATCCTATTAAGGACCAATAACCCCTACTAATCGTATTTACTTCGAGTCATTGGGTTGGCCTTGCATCGTAATACCTACACCATTATTTCTATACTCGTCATCTTTCTAGGATGTCATATATTTGTATTGTGAATCTCGAGAGCTAATATGTATGATTTCTTTAGAGATTTTAGTGTTTTGGTCGTCTAGCTGTGATTATTGTTATTATATGTTCCCTAAATATTTGATTGAGATAATTGTTTGATGTGATTAAGTTAGATATTTTGTTGTATAATCATCACTGTTTGTTTTGTGATTGGAGTTCGCTTAATATGTTCCAAAATGGTAACATGTTATAATTGCTATTCATACTTGATCTGATTATCAGAATTTTAATGTGTTCTATTCTCAAATGATTTGAAATTGACAATATGTTATGTACGTGTATTTGTACCTACTATTAGGATTTGCATAGTTTTACTTGCCCTAATATGTTGGTATCCATTAGGATTTGCAAAGTTTCACTTGCCCTAACGGTTTGGACTTGTCTGGTTTGACACATCAGAGTGCACAGTGAAAGTATAATAGCTACAGTTTTTCTATCTTTGTGTGATGTATAAGTGCTTATAGAAATTGGTTATCCATTTTGGCTTTTGTAGAGTGCAAGTCATTCGTGACCATCGCTTAGTACTTTAGTACATCATAGGCTTAAATTTAAGCTTGCTATTAAGTAGATTGTCCAAAGAATATAATCTGGTATCTTACCAGTATAATACAATGGAGGCATATTGGATTATAGATTGATTTATTCATTTCATATGCGTTAAATTTGGAGTGGCTTAAATTTAATTCAGTGAGTTTCGTACTAGCTAAGTCATCGGTTCGTGAAGTTCAGGAACGGTTAGAGCGCAAATGATTGCCTGACAGGTTTGAGTTTAGCGTTATGATTTGAAGCTAAATAGTTACATTCGGGTATTCGTGGGACATGATTTGGGTGCGAAGGTTAGATGTGGCTCAGTTACTTTGTTGGTAGTTATCAACGTTACGGAGTGAAAGCGTAGTGCCTAGAATTTCTTTTAGGCGGTGGGAGAACCTAATATGTGGGTCTTGAATTGGGCTTACAATCAATTATGGTAAGTCAGTTGGACTTTCAGTAACCATTGTGTATAAAGTGAGGCTTCGGTATTTAGCAACGAGTAATGGTACAATTGGAGGTAGAGTGAAGCGTATAGATCGTTTTACACTATTTTAGTGACTGTAAATATGTGTAAAATTATATCTAGGATGGGGGAGTTTACAATATAAGAATATTGATATTTTAAGTATAGGTCGAGGGTTATTGCGATCGGACATAATTAAGAGCAACAATCTAAGATACATCAAATTTTGAGGACGAAAATTTTTATAAGGTGGGGGAGAATGTAACACCTGGTACTTTTTCGAGCTGTCTGAAATAATTATATGTTGGTCCAAAAAATAAAAGGGCTATAATTTTGAGCAATACTCGGGGAATTAGTAGAATATGAAAGGTTGAAGGGATTTGGGGGACGAAATGTAATTTCGGAATGTTTTGTGGCCATTTTGTAATTATGGAAACTTTGGGGGGGGGGAATGTAAATTATTTTTTAGATGAAAAATAATGAAGTGTGTGTGTGGGTGGTATGGGTGTGGGGGTGTGTGTGTATATATTATTGGTAATATCTAGGGTTAGTATTAAATTAATAAAGATTAGAATAGTTTTGGCGCTTAAATGCAATTTTTTTGTAAAATGTCATTTTATTCCGTAAGAGCTCAAAACAAATTATCTATGTACAAGTAAATGGATCCTTAGCCTCGGCTTTTTAGCATAACATGACTACATTTTATACAGAATCTATTCATCTAATTACTCCCAGATGCTAGCATGTAGTCAGGGATTTTCCATGCATGGGATAGCTGTTGGTTGATGCTGTATAAATGAATCTTCCCCAAGCTTAGTAGTCTGTGCTTTATCATTTGTTGAAATTCATGTACACACACTTCCCATGTCCTCTATTCTTGCTTGAATATTCTCAAACTTCTCTGATTTTCTCCCAGGCAGAGTTAATAGTAAACTTTCCATGTCTCTGCAAAATCCACCATATATTGTCTTCTCTATCCAACTGAGGCATAACTATTCCAAGCATGCTTGGAGTCCACCTTCTTATAGCTTGTGATCTACCAGGAGGTAGATGCCAATAACCATTTTCATAATAGCTGCTACCTTACGTTTCTAGGCAGATTAGAGTCATAAATGATCCTCTGGCCAAATTTCTCCAAAAGTGTTCCATCTGGCATCCAATTGTCTTACCAACGCCATGTATTTTTTCCATCATCAATTTTATGAGTTATGTAGGCCTTCATCATATCTCTAAGTTTTAACAGCTTACACAAGTCCATGGCAGATTGACATGAGCCTTGAAGGTCCAAAAAAGTTGATGTTTTATGATATAACTATGGCACCATTTCATCCAAAGTGAGTCCTTTTTGCTAGCAAGGTCTCATTTATGTCTGTAGATAGCAGCCCTATTCCAATATTCAAGTCTTTTTAGGCCTAGTCCACCTTCATTTTTTGGGAGACAGGGGACTTTCCAAATAACCTTAGCTTTAATGCATTTTACATCCTTACCAGGCCATATAAATGCTATAATTTTTGCTTCAATCTGATGGGTGATACTCTTAGGCAATATAAAGATTGAGCACCAGTATACTTGCATACTGAAGAGCACTGAGATCGCCAATTGAAGTCTACAAGCATAAGATAGATGCATTTTAGACCATCAATTGATCATTTTAGTAAGTCTTTCTACTAACACCTGACAATCCTCGGACTGTAGCTTGGTTGAGATAAGTGGGACACCAAGATAAGTAACTGAAAGCTGTCCCTTTAGGATATCAATGATTTGGAGAATTTGAGCAGCAACATTTTCATCCACTCCAGCCATAAAGATTGAGCTTTTCTGCAGATTAGGACTTAGGCCGGAATGCTTACCAAACTCTTTAATAGCCTATTCGATCACAGTAGAAAACAAAATAAACAAATCATCTGCGAAACAGAGATGATTAACGTGCAAGTCCTTGCATTTTGGGTGGAACCTGAAATCAGGTAGAGCATTGTACTCATCAAAAAATCCAGAGAAGACCTTCTTAACCAAACAAATAGGGTGAAAATGGATCCCCTTGTCTGAGCCCTTTGCACTAGATCCATTGAGCTATTAAGGTTTATAGAGAATTTTTCTATAGTAAGGCACAACATAGTCCACTCCATATAGTAGGAAACTGGAATACCTCCATAACATGTTTCAAAAAATCCCATCCTACTGAGTCAGGCCGTTTGTATGTCAACTTTAAGTACACACCTAGCAACGCCCGCTTGCCTGTCATAGTTCCCGCATAGCTCTTGCATAAGCAAAATGTTATCAGCAATCTATCTGTTAGCTACAAAAGCTGACTATCTCTTGCTGACAAGTGCATGCGGTATTGCTTGAATCCTTGTGCATAGAATTTTGGATATGCACTTGTACATTACATTACGACAGGCTTGGCCTGAAATCCTTCATGGTATTGGGGCATGGAATTTTAGGAATTAAAGTAACTCCAGTGTTATTAAATAGTTGAATGCCCTTTCCTGGATTGAAAAACTCCGAAATTGCCTTCTCCACAGCTTGACCTACCAAGTCCCAGTTCTTTGTGAAGAACTCAATACTGTACCCATCAGGACCTGGTGATTTATTTGACTATAGTGAGAACATGACTTCCTTAACATCCTTGGCAGTAACAAGTGCATTGAGCATTTCTTGATCTTCAATAGTGAGATGTTGCAAAACACAGATGATTAACGTGCAGGTCCTTGCATTTTGGGTGGAACCTGAAATCAGGTAGAGCATTGTACTCATCCAAAAATCCAGAGAAGGCCTTCTTAACCAAAAAAAATAGGGTGAAAATGGATCCCCTTGTCTGAGCCCTTTGCATTAGATCAATTGAGCTATTAAGGTTTATAGAGAATTTTTCTATAGTAAGGCACAGCATAGTCCACTCCATATACCTAGTAGGAAACTGGAATACCTCCATAACATGTTTCAAAAAATCCCATCCTACTGAGTCATAGGCCGTTTGTATGTCAACTTTAAGTACTCACCTAGCAACGCCCGCTTACCTGTGATAGTTCCTGCATAGCTCTTGCATAAGCAAAATGTTATCAGCAATCTGTCTGTTAGCTACAAAAGCTGACTATCTCTTGCTGACAAGTGCATGCAGTATTGCTTGAATCCTTGTGCATAGAATTTTGGATATGCACTTGTACATTACATTACGACAGGCTTGGCCTGAAATCGTTCATGGTATTGGGGCATGGAATTTTAGGAATTAAAGTAACTCCAGTGTTATTAAATAGTTTGATGCCCTTTCCTAGATTGAAAAACTCCAAAATTGCCTTATCCATAGCTTGACCTACCAAGTCCCAGTTCTTTGTGAAGAACTCAATACTATACCCACAAGACCTGGTGCTTTATTTGACTATACTGAGAACATGAATTCCTTAACATCCTTGGCAGTAACAGGTGCACTGAGCATTTGTTGATCTTGAATAGTGAGATGTTGCTTTAACACGTGCTATAATCTTTCTCTTGTGCTGTGTTGCCCAGGTACAAAATTACCTAACTCCTCCAAAATGTTGTATAACATGTTTATGCACCTCATTTTCTCCCCTAATAGTCTCTCCAGTGGCAGTATTAATAAAAAGCACCTTATTACGTGCACTATGTATTAGCACCTTCTTGTGGAAGTAGGATGTGTTGTTGTCTCCAAGCTTTAGATTTTTAACCCTAGCCTTTTGATGGTAAAATGCCTCTTCAGCCTGAGCTAGCTGATTATATTGAACATGTAGCATGTAGCTCCTTTTCCAGGGGTGCACAAGCTGCTATTATGCCTCAAGAAAATTCCTTCTTGAACTTCTTGTAACTCTTTATTCTTGTCTGCCACTTTTTGGGAGATATTGCTAAAGTGTGGATGGTTCAATTTCTTTAATTGGGGTTTGAGCTTCTTAAACTTACTCTGCAGTTGGTGGCAAGCATCCCCCACATATGTTTCCTATACCTTTTCCACAATTTATTTTAAAGTATCATGTTGCATCCGGCAATTAAAGAATTTAAAAGGTCTATTTCTAGTTCTACTGACCTCAAGTATTTGGATAAGAAGCAATGTGTGATCAGATATTCTAGGTAGGAGTGCGTCCACATGAGAGTTTGGATAGGCATTAAGCCAGGCTTCATTCTATAGAACTATGTCAATTCAACTCATAATGAGATCATGCTCTCTTTTGTTACACCAGGTGTAGAAGAGCCTTCTGGTATTCATATCCTCCTGGTGTAATTGAAATAAGCAGGCATTGAAGTCCTCCACATCCATGTTGTTAATTCCAGCTCCTCCTACTCTTTCTATATGGCTTCTCACTATATTGAAATCACCCATCACCATTCAGCGTTGGTTTCTAATGTCTTTGCCAACCTTTATCAGGTTTTGCCATAAAGCCCTCTTTTTGTCACTTTTATTATTCCCATAAGCACACAAGAGAGTGTTCCCAACCAATCTAGACCGCACCCCAAGGCCCGCTAAGGAACCCATGTTACGCGACACATCACCCGTTCGCCAGTAGATCATTCAACACCATCAACCGGTCAAAGTGCTTCGTCCTTCAAACGTTCAGACATGCAATCTAGTTCCAAGTGCAAATCCCCCGAGGGGGTCGGCCACCTCCATCAGAAAGGGGTCGACCACCCTCTTTAGAAGGGGGTCGGCCATCTTCTTTAGAAGGGGGTCACCGCGCCCATGCGCCGCGCCACTTTCATTACGTGCCCCGGCACCAGGTGTTGTCCCGCGACACTCACCGCCACTCTCGTGCGCCATTCTCATGATACGTGCCCTCGTACCAGGTATTGTCTGGCGATGGTAGTCACCGCGCCCCATGCGCCACAATCATGTTATGTGCTTCCGGGGGGCTCCAGCCCTCGCAGCGGGATGGACTCACAACCTTGAAGTCATTGCCGCCCCGGGATGGGCTCACAACCTTAAAGCCATTGCCATCATAATCACAGGGGGCTCCAGCCCTCGCAGCGGGATGGACTCACAACCTTGAAGTCATCGCCGCCACGGGATGGGCTCACAACCTTCTTAAAGCCATCGCTGTCACAATCATAGGGGGCTTTGGCCCTCGCAGCGGGATGGACTCACAACCTTGAAGTCATCGCCGCCACTAGATGGGCTCACAACCATAAAACCATCGCCGTCACAATCACAGAGGGCTTCGGCCCTCGCAGCGGGATGGACTCACAAGCTTGAAGTCATCGCCGCCACAGGATAGGCTCACAACCTTAAAGCCATCGTCGTCACAATCACGGGGGGCTCCGGCCCTCGCAGCGGGATGGACTCACAACCTTGAAGTCATCACCACCGCGGGATGGGCTCACAACCTTAAAGCCATCGCCGTCATAATCACAGGGTGCTCCGGCCCTCACAACGAGATGAACTCATAACCTTGAAGTCATCGCCGCCACGGGATGGGCTCACAACCTTAAAACCGTCGCCGTCATAATCACATGGGGCTCCGGCACGAGGACCCTTCGCCACGAACTCTGAGCACTGAGCTGCGAGCATGTCCACTCATGTTACCATTGATCGTCGACACCACCAGGGCAATGACCCCCGGATCACTCGAAGACGGGAGCAGGTCCTTAGAGGGCGTCACGCCTAGTCCGCCTAGCAGTTGGCTATAGGGGCAACCCTCACCGCTGTCAGGTTCTCTACGCGTCTCTTGACGCATCTTGTGGGATTCAGTAAGGGCTTGGACCGGTGGCTGGGGCAACGGGCTACTCTGATCATGCTACCGCAGCGTGGTCAGTCTTCTCAGACAGGCAAAGAGATGCTGCAAGGGCAGGGCAGCACGAACTCGGGGACCGGCAATCCAACAGAGAATCGGTACTTTTAACCCCCTGATGACGTGTCACTCCCAGGGGACGACACATGTCGGCCGATGACACATTCACATTTTTGCCTATAAATAGTGGACTTTGGAGCTCATTCGACGACATCTCTCTCATTTGTCATTTTCACTTTCTCTCTCTAAAACCCCATTCTCTCTGGAATTCTAGTGCGAGAAACACACTTGGACTTCTGACATCGGACTTTTGACGCTGCACCCCTGACTTGGACTGTCGACTGCCGGCCCTGTTCGTCGCCGCCCTGCCTACGCGGCGTTGCCAGCCCTCGCGACCTGTCTGGGGAGCCTTGCTCTCAGCCCTTCCTCCATCCTTATTGTCTCCCACTTTGCCAACTTGGAAGCTGATTCGAACTGCATCCTTTGTGACACCTCCATGTAGGCACGAACCCCCTTTCCCTAGCATCATTTTGGCGACTCCGTTGGGGAGGTGAGCATCGTGTTGCAGTCTGCCTACATTTCGCACTTAGGCACCATGCATGTACAACGAAGAGTTACGAGGGCTACTAGCGAGGGCCTTATCCATACCGTGCAAGAAGAGGACCACTCGGGTGAACAAGAGGGGACTAGTGCCATGAGTCTCCAAGACCAGCCACTAACTACCGCACCTGACGTGCAAGTTACAGTCAACGCGGCCATCCAGCAGTTCACTCCCACTATAGCCAGTATACAAAACTCACAAGCCACTCTTATGACCGCCATAATGGAAATGCAAAATCCATATAGGCGATGGCCTCACAGCAAATCGTTCCACCGATCTAGCCTGCAAGACCTGGGCCGTCCCCTGACGTCGCCCAGGCCCCAGTGTCGCGACCACCACCGCCTCGGTCATCTAGACCCTTGGCGGTAGGACTTGCGACATCTTCCCTGCCTGTAGTTGATACACAGCATCCCGCGATGCCATCACACATACCGTAAGCGGACCTGGGACCAGTGTTAAAAACAAGTCCTCCCTGTTGTTGCACCTCAACATGTACCAGCCAAAAGCTCTTCCGAAACTCACAAATCCATTGAAATGTAGCCTAACCCCTACCCAACGGAGCAACATCAAACAACCGGCCAAGTGGTGGATATGTCTCGCCCACCCACCCATGCCACCATACACCTGCCCATCTCAACACCTGTCTTATATCATCCTTCTGTTGCTCCTGCTCATCAAGTTGCCCCGTCAGGGGGCTCGGGGGCTCACGGAGCCCCGGCCAGCCATCATCCATTAGTCGGCCAGGAAGAACCACCCTCCCATTATGTCTCCAAAGCTAACTTCGACGCACTCCTCCACCGGCTGTCACAGCATTCTGCACCCGACTCGTCAGCACGACTGACAGGCCACGCGCCGTATGCCAACAAGATAGCCATCATACCATACCCACTCAAATACAAGCAACCCACTTTTGTGCTCTTTAACGGACGTGAAGGCAATGCCCGTGAGCACTTAACAAGATTCGCCGGCTCATTAGAGTAATATGGCCTGGGCGATAGTTTGAAGCTGAGGGAGTTTCACAAGTTTCTAACAGGATTGGCATACACTTGGTATCACCATATCCCTGGGGGGATGGTCCATTCTTGGAATGAAATGGTCCAACTATTCTTGGACAAATTCCACTACGAAGTTGCACGCGTCACCATAGTGGACATCACAGGCATACGCTAGAATCCCGACGAAGACTTAACCAAATATATACACTGCTTTCACCTTAAATGCCTCGAGTGTACAGATTTCAGTAAGGACAAGACTTTGGTTCCCATTTACATCAAAACACATGAATGACATCTACCGGGTGCACATCGAGAACCTGCAGTTAAGGTCATGGGGACACCTCAAGGAAATGGCACGACGTACATACGAGACAGTTGGCCCTGTCAAACCATGGAAGCCTTACCCGCAGAAAGCACTGCTGGCCTCAGCAGACACATCCAACACTCAGCGCAACAACGACATCAACAATAACAACAACAATTACGGTGGCTTCAAGCGTCAGTTCCAGGATAGGGAACCACGCTCCGACAAGTGAAGACAACAGGAGACTCCCCTTGCCTTTCCATGTGATTTGAATACGGTGAAAGAACTCTTGGCGGAATGGGTCGCCAATGACAGCAACTTTCAATTGCCACCCGTGCGGATCCCCATCACGGACGAAGAAAGAACCAGACCCAACTACTGTCCTTTCCATCAAGCCCTTGGCCATCCTCTAAAAAACTACAATGCACTGCGAGCTATCTTTGCAAGGAAGGTTGCGTCAGGCGACCTGCAGCTACGAAAGAACAATGACGTGTGTAAGGACCCTTACCTACACCACATTAACAACAATCGAGAGCATCAGGTGCTCATGGCCGCTACTGACCACATCAAGTCTCTCATCCCCGAGGCTCCTACGGAGGTCTTTCCTATGGTCACACATTGTGTACCATAGGAAAGATTAAAGGCGTTTTTGATGAAATGGGGTTTTCACCCACAACACGGACTTACCTCTCGAACTGTCTGATCGAGGTCACCATAGGCCTCGGTCCTGAATGTTTCGCTGCCCAAGCCAAACTCAGACACATCCCTTCTACCGCATTCATTTTCTAAGACGAGGACTCGCCACCGATTGAACACCACAACCGACCGTTGTACCTCGAATGCACCGTTAACGGCACAGGCTTTCGCAGCGCCTTAGTTGACTGCGGCACCTCAATCAACATCATGCCTCTCATCACCTTGCAACGGGCCGGCATTCCCCCAAGAAAGATCATCCGCGACCCCATCAAGATTATTGGCTTTGGGCAGGGCCCCCATACCGCTCGTCCTTATGATACGGCCCCATCACAAAATGGGCAGCATTGCCCAATCTCTACCCCAACTTCGCCTGTGCCGTCCCAAAGAACAATCGAAGCCACCCACCGTATGTCCCCTTCCGGTGCTGCCTCATCTCCGACAAAATATCCAGCAGCTGCTTCTGTAACAGTCGTTCCTCGCCACTGAGCCGTGTCACACGCGCATCCAACTCTTCATGCATCGGCAGCCCCATCAGCATCATCACATCCAGCAGCGTCGGCCCAATCTCTCCAAACTCAGTCACAAAGGTATGTGTCTGCGTGCTCCACCTTGACAGCAGTAGGGTCATCCCGGGCGTATCTCTATACAACTCCAGTCCCCTCCCTGTAATATCTACCACCGGCAGTAACCCCAACGTCTGTAATAGCGCCGCCCACCGCGGCGTCTCCACCATATGCTCACACTAGAAGTCTCACCCAATAGGCATCGCCCCATGGCTCTTGAACACAGGCGCCCAGGGTATATCATCCCGCTCCACCAACAACCCCGCAACATATCTCAGCGACGGCATGGGCGCCTCCTCCCAGCTCGGAGCCCGCACATATGGTGATGGCACCAGTGGCTCCTCGCCCATCGACGCACCACTCCACGGCACTGTGAATGCACCATTAGCCACCCGGATGGCCAGCTCCCGGTCAGGTACGGCCGGTACTACTCTCTTCACTCCCAACACCGTATTCGTCTTATTCGGATCCGGATCATTTGTTCTCACCAACGCATCATCAAAAGTCAACGACACTCCCGTCTCCCTACCTACCGCAGCTGCGGCCTCATCTGTCGGTGGCGCGGGCACTAGTTCCGTTGTCACGCTCCGCGGTGGCCGCGATGCACTAGCTGTCGCACCTCGTGGCTTCGCCCACATCTTCTGCTTCAGCTTCTTTAGAATTGGCACCGGCTCGACAGGCGTGGCCCCGGCCCTTGGCCCCGCCGACCCCTTTCCTCTATTCTCCCTTCTTCTTTTCCCCTTCCCCCCACGCCTGCAACACCGGCCGAGGTTCCTTGGCTGGGCGACCCCCCTGGGGTGGCCGACCCCTCCGAGCAGCCGACCCTCCTCGCCTCTACCCCTCTTCCCTTCCTTCCTTTCTCCTTTCACCAGTGCTGGCCGACCCCCG
Source organism: Escallonia rubra (assembly GCA_033065855.1). NCBI lineage: Eukaryota > Viridiplantae > Streptophyta > Magnoliopsida > Escalloniales > Escalloniaceae > Escallonia > Escallonia rubra. The sequence continues at coordinate 177,963 of JAVXUO010002161.1, read as the reverse complement.
GGGGAGGCCGACCCCCCTCCCCATTCCCCTCTCTCCTCCCTCTTTCCCCCTTCCCCTTCTTTGTTTCCTCTCCCCACCAACGCCGACCCCTTGGCCCCACCGACCACTTGTTTCCCTTCTCTCGCCATCGCTTTTTCTTCTCTCTTTTCTCTTCTCTCTTGGATGAAAAGTTGCAAATGAGGATTTTGGGAAAATTCCCCTTCTCCTTCACTATTTATAAGGGTGGGCCAACTTTCAATCTCAACCATCCATTAAAAATTCAAAATCACATTTTTCCCCCAAAAATCCAATAGCTCAATTTATCCCCGGTTTACCCTTTTCACGCTTAATTTCCTTTGGCACGCTATGTTTCCACTCAACAACATCGTCACCATTTTTTTGCATAATTCATAGTTTCCGTTACCCGATCGCCAGCAACGTCGTTTATGCGTGCGGCACCCGCTCGGGTTGCCCCTCCGCGCACACCACACGCAGAGGGCTTATGTTCCCAACTTATCTGGACCGCACCCCAGGGCCCGCTAAGGGACCCATGTTGCGCGATACATCACCCAGTCGCCAGTCGATCATTCAACACCATCAGCCGATCAAAGTGCTTTGTCCTTCAAACGTTCAGACATGCAATCTAGTTCCAAGTGCAAATCCCGGCCACCTCCCTAAGAAGGGATCATCCACTTCCCTGAGAAGGGGTCGGCCACCCTCTTTAGGGGGGGGTCGGCCACCCTCTTTAGAAGGGGGTCGTCCACCCTCTTTAGAGGGGGGGTAGGCCACCTTCTTTAGAAGGCGTCTTTAGAAGGGGGTCGGCCACCCTCTTTAGAAGGGCATCGACCACCCTCTTTAAAGGGGGTCGACCACCCTCTTTAAGGAGGGCTCAGCCACCCTTGTCTTTGGGGGGAGACTGCTGACCCCTCTGGCATCTCATTCAACACACTCTACGGTGCTCACTGACCACCAGTGGTCGCATGACGCTCGTTGTCTCCCGCGCATCATCGTCGCGACAACCGTCACTCACGGCCGTTCATTATCATCTAGATACCGTCTCTACGACAACTATCAACTACATGATATTTATCACTCATCGCCGTACCCATGCACCGCGCCACTTTCATTATGTGCCTCGGCACCAGGTGTCGTCCCGCGACACTCTCCGCCGCTTTCGTGTGCCATTCTAATGATACGCGCCCCGGCAACAGGTATTGTCTGGCAACAGTAGTCGCCGTGCCCATGCGCCACAATCATGTTATGTGCTTCTAGGGGGCTCTGGCCCTCGCAGCGGGATGGACTCACAACCTTGAAGTCATTGCTGCCACGGGATGGACTCACAACCTTAAAGTCATCGCCGTCACAATCACAGGGGGCTCCAGCCCTCGCAGCGGGATAGACTCACAACCTTGAAGTCATCGCCGCGACGGGATGGGCTCACAACTTTAAAGTCGTCACCATCACAATCACGGGGGTCTCCGGCACGAGGATCCCTCGCCACGAACTCTGAGCACCGAGCTGCGAGCATGTCCACTCGTGTTACCATTGATCGTCGACACCACCAGGGCAATGACCCTCGGGGTCACTCCGGGACGGGAGCAAGTCTTTGAAGGGCATCGCGCCTAGTCCGCATGGCAGTTGACTACAGAGGCAACCCTCACCGCTGTTAGGTTCTCTACGCGTCTCTTGACGTATCTTGTGGAATTCAGTAAGGACTTGGACCGGTGGCTGGGGTAACGAGCTACTCTGATCATGCTACCGCAGTGTGGTCAGTCTTCTCAGACAGGCAGAGAGATGCTGCAAGGGCAGGACAGCATGAACTCGGGGACCGGCAGTCCAACGGAGAATCGATACTTTTGACCCCCTGGTGATGTGTCACTCCCAGAGGACGACACATGTCGGCCGATGGCACATTCACATTTTTGCCTATAAATAGTGGACTTTAGAGCTCATTCAATGACTTCTCTCTCATTTGTCATTTTCACTTTCTCTCTCTAAAAACCCATTCTCTCTGGAATTCTAGTGAGAGAAACACGCTTGGACTTCTGACATCGGACCCTTGACGCTGCACCCCTGACTTGGATCTTGACTTGGACTGTCGACTGCCAGCCATGTTCGTCGCCGCCCTGCCTGCATGGCGCTGCCAGCCCTCGCGACCTGTTTGGGGAGCCTTGCTCTCAGCCCTTACTCTATCCTTACTGTCTCCCACTTTGCCTACTTGGAAGCTAATTCGGATTGCATCCTTTGTGGCACCTCCACGTTGGCACGAACCCCCTTTCCCTGGCATCAGAGATGTAGAAGCATCGATCTTGGTACTGTAAATTTTAGGGTTTAGTTTGCAAATTTTATACAAAATTTGGGGTTTAGTTTACAAATTTTAAAAATTAAGTGCATGTGTAGGATGTGTTTTTGGCTCGTTAGCCACCTCTTGGTTAAAGAGGTGACTAACCCTTTTATTTTATTTCAGAGAAGAGAACCAACAAAGGGGGACTTTGGGTAGAAGAGAAAAAGAGAGAAGAAAGGGGAAGAGGAAGAGAGAAAGGAAAAGAAGGAGAAAGAGAGAGAGGCAGTCAGAAGAGAAAGCATCCATTAGGTACGATTTCTTACCAAACTTTTGTGTATAAATTAGTTGGTGTTTGTGGCTTTAATGTGTGTGTGTGTGTGTGTGTGTGTGTGCTTGCGTGTGTGTACGTGTGTGTGTGGTGTTGTGAGTGTATATGTGTTGTGTTGTTTGTGTCTTAGTGTGTGTATTTAAGTGTAAATGATGTGTATAAATATGTGTAAGTGTGTGTTAATGTGTAGGCAGTAGCGAAGGGAATGGGGGGCAGAGGTGGGCCGGTGCCTACTTCTCTGTAATTTTTTCAGTTTCATATGGTATACTTTATGCCCAATGAAAAAAGTGTCGACCTAAACATTTTAAAAATACTTAAATGAGATATATTATAGTCATTTTATATGTTAAGCCATCCAAAATTCTAAAGATAGTTAAAAAAAAGTGTCTTTTTAGTCATTTAAAATGCTAAATTTGCACAAATGAACAATAAAAAAATTCCATAGATAAAGTCAACACAAAAAATCCTCTTTATTGTCCATTGTTTTCAAAGTCTCCCTATTTTCAAAGCTTGAAAGTCACATAATGGAAAGAGGCACAGAGCACACCGTATCCTCAGTCCCCTGATTGGCCTTACACCCTTAACGCCACGGCCCACTGCCTTCACCCACAAGTCCACCTCCGGCGACCGGCATAGTCGTGTAGACGATAGATTCAATCACGACAGGATTGTTGAAGTCGAGGTGTATTCTTTGATTCATCAATTGATCAATTCCTCCAGCGTCATCGATTCGCCATGGTGTATTGCTATGATGCAGTGATGCTCTCTTCATATTTTCTTTCCCAAAAAATCAGTATCTCACCTAAAATTCTCCACCACAATCTGTTTAGCTTGAAAATAATGAAGTACCCTAGCCTGTTTCCCCAAATATAAAGCCACCATCCTTCAATTGATATTGAGCTTGATCCACTACCTTAACTACAAAGTCGCAAACCCTCATCCTCCACTTTCAAAGCAAGGTAAGATCTAGACATCCCGTATTTATTCTTAAAATTTCTAATTCCTTGAACTTAAACCTTTTCTTTTTGTTTCAAATTAGAATTTGACAAATGGCTTTCAGAACTTACAATTTCCAATTGGGAAATGGGGCCGCTAGTGGGATTTTTAATTTCAGATTGAGTTTTGAATTTTTAATTTCAGATTGCAATTGCTGCTCGTGGGTGGTGGGTGTATAGGCTATAGATTGAGGTTTGTTGGGATTTTAATTTTGGATTTAGAGGTTAGCAATTAGGAAGTCAAAATTTGGCATTTGGGAGAATTTAACATTGAATTTGGCAATTGGGGTTTGAGAAATTGGAGCTTTTATGAACAAGTTGAAGATATAGCTCCACCTGAACGAATTGGGAAGTTCAAGTTACCGAATGGGATTTCTTGTTTCTTGCCCTTTGGACCACATTCATTAGTTTGTTAGGTCTAACTTATTGACGATGGTATTTTAAGCAAAAAAAATTGGTTATTAGGTGCCCACCTTGAACTAAGTTTCTGGCTCCATCACTGTGTGAGTGAGTGGGCGGTGAGAGGTGTGTGTGTTTGAAAGGGATGGACTGCTGGGTTTTGGTGGGGAAGAAGGTGTTGGGATTTGGGGCCGCTAGTGGGATTTTTAATTTCAGATTGAGTTTTGAATTTTTAATTTCAGATTGCAATTGATGCTCGTGGGTGGTGGGTGTATAGGCTATAGATTGAGGTTTGTTGGGATTTTAATTTTGGATTTAGAGGTTAGCCATTAGGAAGTCAAAATTTGGCATTTGGGAGAATTTAACACTGAATTTGGCAATTGGGGTTTGAGAAATTGGAGCTTTTATGAACAAGTTGAAGATATAGCTCCACCTGAATGAAATGGGAAGTTCAAGTTGCCGAATGGGATTTCTTGTTTCTTGCCCTTTGGACCACATTCATTAGTTTGTTAGGTCTAACTTATTGACGATGGTATTTTAAGCAAAAAAAATTGGTTATTAGGTGCCCACCTTGAACTAAGTTTCTGGCTCCATCACTGTGTGTGTGAGTGAGTGGGGGTGAGAGGTGTGTGTGTTTGAAAGGGATGGACTGCTAGGTTTTGGTGAGGAAGAAGGTGTTGCACAGAGAATGAGGGAAAAGCTTGGATTTAAAACTTTGAAATATAAAAATGTGTCGCTAAAGATTATTTTTATTTCAGTAGTTTCTTTCCTAATTTTAAAAACCTGTTTAGAAATTTATTTGGACAAAGTACAAAAGTGTAACACCTATTATTTTTGCAAGATGTACAATCTGGAATTTTCTGGGATTTTGTTGTGTTTGTGAAGCATGCTAAATGATTTTAATCAAACAAGGGATTTGGGTGTATTTTAAAATAGTATGTTAATTTAATAAATTCTGAAACTTTTACAGTAATCTTATGCAGCTAAGATAATGTGTTGTCTAAAGTTTTGAGAGATTTTTAATGTCTTTTTCTATTTTTAGGGATGTGGTTGAGTAACACTCGATCAGATATCGCATAGTTAAAACCCTTTACTATTATAGCAGTTTACTAAGCAATTTTTAAAGGTCATTTTTGAGTAAATTTTTTAAACCAAAAAATTAAGGAGAACCTTATATTACTGATTTGTATCATTTCGAGGTCAATAGCTATTTTTAGTGGAACCGGCCTCTGAGCACTTGATCCGGATACTCGTTACGGGCTTTCGACGAAATTGTTTCCGATTTAGTTCAAAAATGACTTCAAGTTGCTTAAAAGGGTCTTTCAAAATATTTTTGAGATTTTTCCGCTACGAGAATCATCAGGCAGTGTTTTGGTAATTTTCCACGCATAGGGGATGTTTTGGTAATTTTAGTGATTTTACTTACGGGTAGGGTGTTCTGGTGATTTAGACTTGAGAGTGGTATTTTGGTAATTTTACGCATGAGTGGTATTTTGGTAATTTTACGTACCCGGTGAGTAGGTCATTCTAAAAATCGGAATGGGTTAGTATTGAGTTTGTTGTATCGTAATAACTGTATTCTAATAACTGGATTGTTCTGTTTAGGTTAACAATGAAGATTTCTCAGTTAGAATAGCTTAACTTGGAATCCAGGTAAGGGTTTCTATTTGAACCTTGGGTAAGGATTTTCGTCCAAATTCTAAATTTATCAACTTGTGATCGTATTCGTTCTTTTGAATTATTGTGATTATTGTTGGATTCTTTGGTAAGGATTTTTATCTGAACCCTAAAGTTAGGATTTCTATCCGAACCTCCAATTCATCGATTTGTTTGTTTATGTTCCTTCAATTTGTTTATGGCTATTCTTGAAACTCTAAGTGATTAATTGATAGCAGCATGTTTATTTGCCATTGAAAACCTAATATTGAGCCTTAATCGGTTATTTGAGTTCATGGCGCTGCTCATTTCTTATTGTATGCCGAGCATTAAAATATTTGTTGATTCCATGATTGTTGTTTTCTGTATATTGACACTAGAGTCTGTTCTATGGGAGGCGTTATAAGGACGGTCTGTTCTTGCATGGAACGAGATTAGTACCTAAATGGACTAGTTATTCTACATTACGACTCTGCTCGTGGTCAATATCTTTAAATTTGTTTATATTGTCTCTTAGAATGATTGTTTTGAAATGATTTAAAATGATTATTTTGACATCTGATCAATAAGGGGATTGAGTTGAAACCCTTCCCCATATTGTTTCTGAACTATCTATGACTGTTTTGTAATCCTTTGGAAAATTTGTCTCGAATTGAATCTTGAATCATTTTGTAACTCCTTTTGTTGTTACTTGAGAGACCTTACTGAGCTCTCAAAAGTTTACCCTCGTTTGATTCCGCTCTGCAGGTAATGATTAACTGTAGATTGCTTGGGAATAGGGTTTAGTGAGATTTTGGAGTGCCCACCACTATTTTGAGTAGTAAGACCCCTGCGTAGGTCAGCACTCTTAACTTGTTATGTAAAGAACTCAAGTTTAAGTCTTAGTAGTTTAAGTTTGAAGTTGTTTTTTTTTTAGACTTAATATCTTGGAGAATTTAAGTTAATGTCTATATAGAAGCTTTGAAGTTTGTGTCAGTGAGCAGCGTTTAATGTGATTTGATGTAATGTGCTAGGTTAACGCTCCCGGAGTTCAGGGCATCGGAGCTCTGAATTTTCGGGTCGTTACAGTTAATTATTTCGTAGGCTATACTCAATCGAAGTTGTGAGGTTGTATATGGTCCAATTAGCTATCAGATCAAACTGACCAGCAATGGTCCCAGAGACAAAGGGGTGAAGCAGACGAAAGGCCTATTACTTGTGGTAGCTTCTTTAGGGTTATTTGTTTATCTCTAGTTCTTTAACTCTATCAATAAAGCTTTTAAAGGTTACCAATAAAACAAGAAACATGAACATCATACTAACTTTGCTCTACGACTAACTAAGAATTCGAATATAATGGTTAGCGTGACCCTTTCTTTGGGGGACTGACTCCCTCAGATTTAACCGTTCATTGCGCACTTTGTCTTTACGGGATTTTTTGCACCAGAAAATATATTTTTCACTAATGACTTCACTTTGATTAAATGCCACTAAATGACATTTACTTTTTTTATTATTTCTGAAGAGATAATGAAAGATTCAAGAAGTGGAAGAAACCAACTTCTGAGAATGTGTCCCTATTGATAAGGGATAAGTGTGGTTGGTTCCTCATTAGTGGGAAGTTATTTCTAAGTGGGTAGTTTATCTTTAAGTGGGTAGTTATTTTCTACAAAGCCTCTGGTATAAATAGTGGGTCAAAGAAAGATTATCAATCATCAACCAGACAAATCAAGACTTTTTCGATCTTTTTCTTTCTTTTGTTTAGAGGCTTTTGCTGCCAATCGATAGGGATTTCAGTTTCTTGTGTAAACATTCACAATCAATCAAAAGCTCTCTTTGTCATTTATGGGCACGCAATCATTCTAGTTTCTACTTTTCATTTTTAATTTTTCAGAGAAATCCCTAGGCCCTAGGGGCAAAAAAGATCCCGCACTTTTAATCGATTGTGCCGGGCGCACAAATCGATTGTGAGTTTGCCCAGCAGTGCAAACCTTGGCACGCTCGTTGGGACCCTTGTATCTAAAAAGGAAAAATGTCAAGTACGAGAAGTCATGTTAGGAATGAATTTAATTCAGAGTGTTTGGACGCCTCCATTCAAATCTTGTTAGAAGATACGCGTGAATTCGGCGTGCTTTGTGTAAAATTTTTGAAGCCATTACTTCATTTGGTTGAAACTTGCACCAAAATTGGTGCAAGTACTTTGTATCGATTCAATGAAATGCCAATATTGGCAAAAAAGTTGGATAATGTATCTTTTGTTGAGAAAAGTGCAAAGGATAATAATATTTATGACCATGAAATGGTCTTTACGCCAAAAGAAAATAGAAATGGTGTTACTTGGGGGCATATCAACGGTTCACGAGATCATCAAATAGTTTCTACACCAAAAAAGAAAAATTAATGGTGCTATTGGGCATAATGATGGCCTAAAAATGGCCAAAGAGCAATTGTTTCTTTTTAAAGAAGATGAAGATAAATCACTGGAAGTTTTAAACCGGTAGTCTATTTTATCATCATGAGAAAAATGGCCAAAGCAAGATGATGACATGGCTGATAAATGTTTTTAAAAGCCATTTGTTGTGGAAGATCACTCCAATTTTTATGGATACCAAGGTACAAATAGGTTTGAAAAATTTGTGAATTCATCAAATTTAGGTATGCAACACCCATTTTGGATTTGCGATTCCGACCAGTGTTTTATTTTGGTTATATGGCTTATAAATTGGCATGATTTATATGTTGTTTGCATGAGAAATTTCATTAGACTAATCAAACGATTGGCATATCAGTAGTCATTCTATATATTGATTTGGTTAGTGGCTTGGCCAAAAATAGTCATAGTTTGTTTAGTAGCTTGGTCAAATGCACTCATTGACACCAAAATATGGAGAGCTAAAGCCAATCGATGGCTAATCGATAGCAAAAATGCTTTCATTTCGAAGAGTACAACCCTATCTATAGAGAATATATTCTTGCAAAATCAAGATTATACAGTTTAAGCCAATAGATGACTTATCAATAGTGACAAATGTAAGGCTATCAATAGTGAAAGGCTATCGATATGAAAAAAATGCTTCCATTTTAAGGAGTGTAATGCTATCGATAGTGAAAAATACGAGGCTATTAACAATGAAAACCAATCGATAGTAAAAAATACTTCCATTTTGAAGAGTGCAATACTGTCGATAGGAAAAGGCTATTGATAGTGAAAGGCTATCAATAGAAAAAAGTTATTGATAGCAAAAGGCTATCGATAGAAAAGGCTATCGATCGTGAAAGGTTATGGATAATGAAAGGCTATCGATCGTGAAAGTCTATTGATAGTGAGAAAATGATTTCCCTTTGAAAGATATGACTCTTCATAATCGATTGTGAAAAATACAAGCTTATCGATAGTGAAAGGCTATCGTTCGTGAAATGCTATCGAACGTGAAAGGCTATATATCGATTGTTAAAGTCTTTTGATGAAAACAAAAATGTTTTTTCTTTGAAAGATGACTCTTCGCAATTTTCAAGCATTCAATTGCTTGAGCCGGGGGGCAATGTTTACACCAAAAAATATCTTTTTCACTAATGACTTCACTTTGATTAAATCCCACTAAAAGTCATTTACTTGTTATTATTATTTCTGAATAGATAATGAAAGATTCAAGAAGTGAAAGAAACCAACTTCTGAGAATGTGTCCCTATTAATAATGGTTACGTGTGGTTGGTTACTCATTAGTGGGTAGTTATTTCATAAGTGTGTAGTTTATCTTTAAGTGGATAGTCTGTCTTGTAATGATAGTTATTTTCTACAAAACATCTAGTATAAATAGTGGGTCAAAGAAGGATCATCTATCATCAACCAAACAAATCAAGACTTTTTCAAGTCTTTTTCTTTCTTTCGTTTAAAAGCTTTTGCTGCCAATCGATAGGGATTTCAATTTCTTGTGTAAACATTCACAATCAATCGAAAGCTCTCTTTGTCATTTATGGGTGCGCAATCGTGCTACTTTCTACTTTTCATTTTTCATTTTCAGAGAAGTCCCCAGGCGCTAGGGGTAAAAAAAGATCCCGTACTTTTAATCGATTGAGCCGCGGCGCACAAATCGATTGTGAGTTTGCCCAGCAGCGCAAACAGGGATGAAAAAAATTATTAGTATAATCCTTAAAATATTACCTTGGGAGTGTCAACTGAGACGAATAGCATTACGCTCTAAATGCAATCGTTAGCTTACTTATTTCTTTAAGCATATCTATGAAGTAACTCCGCTAGTCAGGCAAGGTCAAGATGGTCAAGTCATTGCTAGGCATGTCGGAGGATCATCAAGAACACGATCAAGTAATTTACATTAACTTGAGGACGCCACCTAAGCCTGGCATGATCATGTGTTGACATGCCCACCCATATGAATCCATTTGGTTTCGCAAGGGTGAACCTAATGGGAAGCAAGTACTGATACATACATTTTAAGGCCGTATAAGTTAATGGACCTAAAAAGAAGGGCGTTGCTAGCTAACGGAACCGTTGTTGAATTATTGGCGAGCAACACTTACTTTTTTGGTTGATACCTTAGCAAATTCAACATTTGGAGACTGGGCCTTGTTTGTTTCACGGAAAATGCTTCAGGAAAAACACTTTTCAGAAAATGTTTTTGGGAAAACAGAAGACTCCTGAAAACATCTTCATGAATTTATTTTTTGCTTTTTGGACGACGCACAGAAAAGTTATAAAACTACTTATGATCCTACGCCAAAAATTAAAAGTAGAAAGAAAATAGTATAAACATGATAAAATCATCATAAATGTTAGTAATCATAACGGCCTTGTTCAAGAAACATACATGTTCTTAGAGAAAAAAAACAAGTACAAAAAAAATGATCTAATATAACCACCAAGATCAATTAATGTACATTAAATTAAACCCCAAAATTACTTTCTCGCTAAATGCTTTGCCATGAAATTTGCTATCCATATCTTTCGAAGGTTGTCACTTTTCACCATAAACGCTTTTGTTTGCTTTTCATTTTCCACCAAATAGTCGAAAACTGTTGCCAAAAAAGTTTCATCAAATCCTCCTATCTTCATCACTTCATCATATAGATCACTAATCACAAGCTCGTTTTTAGTGAGTTGCTTGATTGCTAATGCAACCTGACCAATCTCTCCTGCTAACTTATCGTACCGCGTATCCTCATCTTCATGCTTTCTTTTTCAATGTTGCCTTCCATGTGATGATGTTGCCGTAGATGAACCGTCTATACCTTTTGCCGCCACTTCATTGTCATTAGCTAATGGTGTCAAATCAACCTGTGTTTCTTCTAACTCTAGATCACCGTATGACTTTGAAAAACCACTTATTGCAATGTCTTTGCCGGCAACCAAAGCCATCTCTTCGTACATGTCAATCTTCTTGTGCAAATATTTCTCATTCGTAGGACATCTCTGTTCAAAAAAGCAAGTGCAATCGGTTAAAAGAGAGTATATCTAACAAGATAAGACATGGTTATTGGTTAAGCACAAATTTAACAGCAAAGAAGGATATCTAAACATGGTCTAATTAGTTTCTTCATAACTCTTAGGTTGGCTCCTTCAATGGGGGAGAAGCAAGCAATACAGAAATACAACAGCAAACTATGAATTAATACAGCAATACAACATCAAGCAATATAGCAATACACCACCATGATGTTCAAAGATTATTTAACGATACAGAGAAGGCATTTGCTTGTACAGGAAAGCAACAAAATTATGCAATATCCCAATTATGTCAAACACATTCAAGCACAAAGCCATTGAATATAAACAATTCCTTATGATATTCTCTAAAAAGATTGCTCTGCTTTAATTAACTTCAAGCACATTCAAGCATAAACACATTCAATGAACCATACATAACTTCCAAAAGATTGCTCTGCTTTAAGTAAGCAGATGCCTTAAACCGAATCAGAAATCTCAGATCTACAACATATCTGGGATGTATGATATCAAATATCTTTCTCATGCATTCAAATTTTCCTTTTTTCCTAATCTTGCAATCTTGCCGTCATTTAGGTGGACTGCATATGCTTTCGCTTGTAAAGTCAATAACTCTGGATTGAATTTGGGATCGAAGTGTAACCTTAGCACAATCTACAAAGGAAAATTCCAGTTAAAAGCAAGGAAATGGTTAAGCCAAAGCCAGATCTAAGAAATGGCCCCAAACCAGACTTGTGTGCCCAGTGCCTACTGTGTAATACTATCCTTGAAAATGCCTTTTCTTCTGGTACTTGCTACCTAAACCCTCTCACACATCTGAGTTAGAAGTTTAAACTACTATGGCTGCAGTGTTCTGTACAAAATACAAATGCATTCCAAGATTAATTTTATCAGCACTGATCTTCCCAACAACAGGAACTTTCGCTGCTTGCTCGACGCGTAGTTAACTAGCAAAGCATGCAAAAATTATCTGATCCTAACAGCTTCTTTTAAAACTTTCACAAAACCTTGTAAAAATAAATTTTGATTACCAATACGGGCAGTTTGAGACAGAGTGCACTTGCTAGTCTTGGATTTTAAAGGCATAGAGAAGAATGCTATTCTCAACACAATAAAAAGGAAAAACTTAACTCAACACATACCGTCACTTCTTCATCATACTGCTGCTTGTCGCAAACAATCATGTTCAAATTCGCATCCCAACCATATCCGCTTCTGCCCCGAAGGAGTGATATTGTGCACCATGTCTTCGTCACAGTCCTAAGATGATTTTCAACATGGAGTGGTGAACATTCACATCCAAATTTCTCATTGATTACTTGTGCAACTCAAACAAATGACGTGGGCTTGAATGAACTTGAAGGTTTGTTTCCTTTAGTGGCCTCATCAGCAAGCATTTCAAGGAACAAGCGGTCCATAGTAATTGACCACCTAAAGTTTGTGCTCTTATCACTCGTCTCTCCGTCTTTTCTCGTTCTCTTACGCATTTCTCGTTCTCTCCTTCTCTTTATTGAGGTCTGAAGAAAAATCATCAAGAACACAAAAAATCCAGAAGAAAAAACAAAATTTCAGCCATAATCCATCCCAGCGTAGAGCAGTCATCAATTAACTTTGCAACTAATAATCTTACATGTCATATATATATCTCTATCTCCTTCACATATGCTCATACATAAATAGTGACAGTACCATTTCAATATTGGGCTTTTCATAATTCCAACACCATTTCCTGTTTAACCTATGCACTAACATTAGAAACCCTATATTTCAGTGGAGTTTCTAACGGGAAGAAGCTAAAACCTACTGCAAAGCACTGTGTATATATATGTTGCCGATGGATTTCACCCTCGAAATGGAAGTCGTCGTAGCAAGTCAGATTCTATGCAAATACGTAACAAATCTACCTTTCTAGTGACGATTTAAGGTCTTTAGCAACAAATTGCAGCCCTCTTTTGCTGATGCCGTAAACCCTTGTTCAATCATCAAATGCAGCATCCACACTGACATGCGAATTGTACCGATGGTCAATAATATGCAAATCTAACAACTAATGCATTTGCAAATCTAATCCCTTATTGGTGATTGAAAAAGAAGAAATTGAAGAAGAAGAAGAAGAATAAGAAAGTGAAAGAGAAAGAGGACAAGGAGATCTTACACAAGGGAAGAAAGAGAGATTGGACAAACCTGGAAGATTGTGGAGGCAGTGTAGCGGAGGGCGCGGTGGAGAAACCTGGAAGCTAGGTAGCGGAGGGCAATGGTGCCGTTCCATTTGAGAGAGTGAGGAGCACTGGTGTCGTTAAATTTTCAGAGAGTGAGAACGAGGCAAACAAGAGAAAAGCGACGGGATTGGTTTGAGGAAAACGACTTCCTCTTTATTTAATTTTTTTCTTTCCGCAAACCATTTTCCTAAAAGTTTGCCTTCTTTTCATACGAATGGAAAATGTTTTCCGTAAACAGTTTTTCAATAAACAAGCCAAACACCGAAAAATATGAAAAATATTTTCAAGAAAAGATTTTTCGTGAAACAAACAAGGCCTCGATGTTATTACAAATCCATCACATCGAGCACTACAAATGTCTTTGTTTATATGAAATTCTTACATGGAATATGACATGTAAAAATGATGCATGTAATCCGTTGAAAGACACTTCAAAGTCTCATTTTCTTTTTCAAATCAGTCAAAATGAGTAAAACTCTAAAATTTTAAAGTTGCAATAGGCACAAGAAAAAACGGAGTACCAAATCGACATTCGTTTCGGTTGCAATATAGGAAGCATAAAATGTTAATCAAATGTGTAAAGTAAAGTTCAAATGAAACGGAAAATAAAGTTTCAAACCCAACTAAATTTAATCGATCTCTGAAAATTTAGTTCTCCAAAAAGTTTGAACTCAAAATGAATTACAAGTTTCTGCTGCACAGAAATGCTAAAATGCGAACTTGACTGCCTCGAAAAAATTGAAATCAAACTTTATAACTAACAAGGCCGCACAAAATTTACGTGCAAATGCCAAAATTGCTGCTAAGTCAACTAAAAGCATTGTCCTAAACTTACTAGTAATCCACATCAACACTCCCTAGCAAAATTTATGTACACAAAAAGAGCATAAACATAATCAAGTACAAAAATGTATGTATACCTATAGCTCTGAAAACTTTCTTTTTCTCTAAAATGAAATTAATTTCTTTCGAAACTGAAAGTTTGTACTTGGGAGACGGACATATATATATATATATATATATATATATATATATATATCCATTCAAAGCCCCTACCCGAACGTTGAATCCCGGCTCCCTCTCTGCCTCCCTCTCTCTCTCCCACACATATAAATACACTTCCCGGTGGTTTTCTCACAACACACGAAGGCTGTTCCCCTCTCATCTCCCACACACACACACACACACACACACAGAGTCCGCCTCCAAAATTGAACCTATTACCAGACAAAAACCAGCTTGGATTTTCATAGACACAAAAACGCTCGTTCGTACCCTGCCATTCCACCTTCTCTCTCTCTCTCTACACACAAGGACTCGTAGTTTTAGGCATAGAGAGACCAAAGTAACAACAGTAAGGTGGGTGGGTTGGGTTAATGATGGATTCCCTGCCTCCTGAAAGATCGAGGCGGCTGCACAACTTCGCATTACCCGACCGCCTGAAATGGGGCAGGCAAAGATTCCTCCGCTGCATGAAACTCAACGCCGACGACGCCAACACCGGCGATCGCAGCCGATCACCCGTCAATCCTGCCCAGCTCATCAAACCCAGATCCTCCGCTGCCGCCGAGAGCTTCGACGACAAATCCCCGCTGAAGCCAGCCGAGGAGGACGATCACAACGACGGGGACGAAATCGACGTGGTGCGCCAGAAGCTCATGCTTGATCTCCGAGTCGCCGCAGACAAGCTGAAGCTCTCGATCCTCGAAGAGAGAAACAGACCGAAGCCGAAACCTAAAGAAGCCACCGACTCCAATCCCGACCGCCCCTGGAACTTGCGGACCCGCAGAGCAGCCTGCAGAGCGCCGCCCAACGACTCTGCCGGCGGCAGAAGCAACGATTCTCGGTCGCCAGTGCGGTACGAGAGCCCGGCGGCGACGACGACGACGAAATCGAGCCGGCTGAGAGGTTTGGCGACGGCGGCGGCGACGGTGGGGAAACTGAGTGCGGAGAAGGGAGAGAGGAGCGAGAAGGCCAGGTTTTCGGTTTCACTCTCGCGTGCGGAGGTGGAGAGTGATTTCTTGGCGATGGTCGGGAGCAGGCCGCCCAGGCGGCCCAAAAAGAGGAACAGGACAGTTCAGAAGCAATTGGATGTAAGATCAAGATTCGCACGCGCACACACACACACACGCAATTAATTTTACATGTATGAGTTGTAGTGTTATGCGGTTTCTGGTGTTTGCAGCCACTTTTTCCGGGAATGTGGTTAACAGAGGTAACGCCCGATAGGTACAAGGTTCCCGATATCCCCGAACAGACGAAGGTATAAATCGAGATTCTGCTTCACTTTATTCAAATTCGTGTACTTGCAGTAGGATTTGAAGTTTGATATTCTGGGACGATTGTTGTATGTGCAGGGATAGAGAGGTGAAAGGCTCGGAGTTTTCGGTAGTCTAATTGCTGACTGGTGGAAGAGGGTTAGCTAAGTGAATGGGGTAAATAAACAGCATTGAGAAGCGGGGATTTCAAAAAGAAATTGATTTTGAAATCGCTGATGAGATGTTGTGATACTTTTCTTTTGTTTTACAGGGTAGTGTTTTTGTTTGATTCTTTTAGATTTTGCCAGAGGTTATAGGTGAAAGAGAGGTGTTATAGTGTTTTTGATCTTATAATTGGATGGATTCGTTGGTTCAAATGATACAAGTTTCTGTTGCAGACATCAGATTTCATAAGATAAAGATTTATTTAAAGGTACTATGCTACCACTCACTGGTACAACATTACTCTTCCTCTGCAGCTTCAGGGAAAGAACAAAAGGTGTAATTGAGTTGAACAGCACATGTTTTCCACTTGAAAGGCTTCACTGCAAGATATAGTTGGATTAAACACCCCAAGAGGATATATCACTTAAAATCCTCTTCTTACTTAAATCAGCACGACCTTAGTTACTAATTAGCTCTCATTTCAAATTTGAGGCAGGTCAGCATGAGATAAATCGTCACGCATTTTTTTTATCGATATCTTGTGTTCTCCAAATCTTTTAATTGTGCGTATATGCTTTCATACACGTAAACTTTTATCAGCATGCCGTTCTCCTCTATGCTCAATTTTGTAACATGAGAATACAGCATATGCTTTCATCTGCCATGTGAACGAATGTTGGCTCAAGCCAGCTGAAGGACTATCTGCATGGACTTGCTGCCTAGTTATTCTAGAGTTGTGCCTTCAGTTCTATTAATTAGGTTAATCTACTCGGCATTCTTTAGTCATGCTTCTTTCTTCGTTTTTCACTTTTGTGGTTCTGGCATCCATTTAGGTCTGATCTTGTTCTGACCCCGAGCACGATTTTTTTTTTTGTAAACCCATGGTGGTCATCAAACATGGTACTCTTTGTACCAAAAAAAAAACATGGTACTCCAAAAATGTTACGAGCTTTCATCGATGGGTCAGATTTTTGTTTTCAGAATCCTTTTTCTGATGCTGTCCTTCTCAATTTATAGATTATCATTTGGTCATTGTAGAAATAAACTTCTGAGCTTGCTGATGGCCCTGGCCATCTGCCACCACAGTGGAAGAGAAGGGGAGAAATGCTTATTCATTTTCCTCTGGTTATCTTCCTAGTTCTATATTAGTTCTTTTTCTGTTTGTTCCTCATCCTAAAATTTGCTTGTATTAATAGTCCCGAACTTCGTGTCCAGTTACTTAGGAAAATGGAAAACACCAGATGGTTATTGTCAGCCAGCACTGGTACAGGTTTTACGTTTGATTTTTCAAAATGGTTAGGCAGATGCCGAGTATCCCATTCCCCAACTCCAGGAAGGCCATTTGCATGCGTGATGATGAAACTTCTATCGGGAGCATAGTCTGCTAATGGAGTTTAATATAGCATATACCCACCCCAATTTCAAGGAAAACCTCTTGCCCTACAACAAACCCCTTCCCCCCCTCTTCCCCAACCGTCCACGAGAAGCCGACCCAAAAGGTGGAAAAGGCAAAGAAAGTTCCATGCTTCTCACACCAGTAATAAGTGTGGCTGTGGTGAGGTATCAGGCTACTGCTCGGTATGTGTAGGTATTAATCCCTCTTCTACCTTTTGTTGTAATTCACAGCAGCTTTAATACTTCATTCTTGCTTGGTATTTCTCCTGTATAGTTATCTAGTCATTTGGTTCTGCATCTTGTAAGACGTTGATTAGGGAAAAGTTTTGTTGCCATTGGATCCATATGTAGGATGTACATATTTATTTTCTGGCTATGAAATGGTGTTGTCTGTACTTAGTACTTTATCTAAATTTATTTTATGTATCTTGCTTCTAAAAGTGTATCAAGTGAAAGATTACATTGCATCTTTGGAGGAAGACATATCAGTTTCACATGGCTGTCTCGCTACTTTATCCCACAGTGTCTAACGGAACACCAAGTCCCAAATATCGATCCCAACCAATAAACCACGGCTGCTGTCAGTAACTTCAAACTGCATGGCCTAGTTCTGTTTGAAATTGTTGCTCTTAGGGATGAACTGAGCCTGGATTAAAATTTGTATATGCTGGCAATTTCAGTTCATGTAGAACGCTTTCACCTCTGCCCTTGATTCATCATTGATATCTTAATGGTGTTGATAATGAGGCATTGTACTAGTAGGCTAGAAACTTGCTTGGTCAGATTTTCACTATCTACAGGCTGGGTGGCGTGCTTGTGCTGTTTGAGTACCAGTATTGGACTTGTTTCATACCGAATCAACAGACTGAAATTTTCTTTCTTCAAGCGGGTAACTGGTGCACAGAACGGGAAGTAGCCGAGGAACCTATAGGTTTCTGTTCAGTATTTAGAGGTCTTCTATGGGGGTGAATATCAGATGCTTCCGAGATCTGGCCACCTATATCCACTACCCAGAATAGTTTAACTAAGGCAAGTTACAGATTTGAAAGCAATAGCTACGCCTAATCTTTTGTTTTTTCTTCTCGGTGCAAGTATAGTATTGCGAAAGAAATCTGGAGAATCTTCTAGCATAACTAAAAGATCTGCACAACACAAGAAAGACAACAATAAACTCGCTGGAGGGGGGTAGTCCAGAGAAGACAACAGTAACCACGTTGGAGGGGGTCCAGCGGGTGGTCTAAGATTTGCTTCTTAAGTCAGTTTTTGTTAGAGGGTTTGAGGGCTCAGCCTTTACGTAGGGAAAGAAGGAAGGATTTTACACAATTTTGGTAGATTGGACTAATCCAATGGTAATAATCATATAGGATTGTACTGTTGTGTCCCTCCCCCCCCCCCCCCCCCTGACAGGACTAGAGTCTAAGTCCTTAACGATCTATAGGACGTAATAAAATGACTACAATAGTCTTAGTTAAATATGATTATTGGACACGTGGCACATGTGCTAGCTAGTAGCACGTTTTTATCCTTGTCTATTTAAAATATATCTCACGGGTTGACTTTGAAGCATCACGTCTGCCCACCAGCTTGCTAAGCAGACAAGTGAGCAATACGTCTGCTTCGCTGGCCGAGTAGACCACAAAGCAAAGCGTTTGCGTTTGCGTTTACTCAGGTGGGCGAGCACTAGGTAATATGATTGCCTGGCTAGCTGGGCAAAAATAGACCCTCTTCATCACCCGGCTAGCGAAATGGACACGTCATCGACAAGTTATGTTTGGCTGGCCAACCATGAAGTTTAGGCAGAGGTCCTCTACGTTTTGTTTTTTTTTTTATAATAAGAGAATTACATTGATAAAATAAAAGTTACATGGAATAGAGAGTTCGCAGCTTTAAGGCTTTACAGATAATAATCCGAGCATAAAGAAAGCATCCGATCAAAGTAGTAATAGACAGGAACAAAGGAAAAGGAAACAGGTAAGACCTACTAGCGACTCCACAAAAGGCTCCATCATATATGATGATCCCTGACGGCGCAGACTATCACTCACCCAGTCTCGGTAGACTGAGATGCGAGCCTGACAGGCAAAAAGAGATAAGGATCTTGCTTCCCTCATAGTGTTAGGTCCAGTTCTGCTGATACTATAATGATGAAACTGAGTCAAAAGGTGACACATGTCATAGATAATAGGTGTCACCGTATCCAATATGTCATCAGACCCCGACATCTGATGTAAGAGGAAGTGAGAGGTAGTTAGTACATGAATATGTAATAAATTCTGTTGGCCCACTGTGATGCAAGAAGCAGGCAATGTGACAAAACAATATAGTTATCGGACGAACTAATAGAAAAGGCTGCCGATCCACAGCGTGTGTTATTAGTATAGCATACTAAACCAAAGCCTGCTCGAAGATTCTGTTTATCAAAACATGCATGGATTAGCATTTTAACCGGTGCGGTGTCCAGGCAAGGGCAAGGTATGGGGCAAGAATGTAAGAAGATTGGCCCGGGAGGTATGCGGGGGCGAGAATTCCTATTCTTTGGTGAGCAGTTCGGTTGCGGCAATTTAAGAGGCGAAGAGGTTAGTTTATGAGAGTATTGAGAGATGTTATTTACTAACTGACAAATATGGCGTATCACGGCTATAGGGTGGAAGGGAAGATGCCGAAACACACAATTATTTATGTGGTTCCAGATAGTGACAAAGAAAAATAGGATATCGCGTCAAGTAAAAGGGGAAGGAGCTGGCGAGCTGAGCCAAGCAATAAGTCATTCTTTGAAAGGCTTATCCACAGTAGTAACCTTGATACCAAGAGGTATTCCGAACCATACAGGTCGAACCAAGGGGCATTCTAAGAAGGGCCTGAGAAGCTAAGTTGCATGGCAGTTGTGCTAGTCTTGGACGAGCATACTAAGCTTATGGGTGCAAGAACCATCAAGCTTAGAGATGTGTGACCTGTCTGCTAGGAAGAACGGGCAGCCTAAGCATGTCGGCAATGGGCCTGTCAAGCTTAAGGGTGCTTTGTCTATCGAGCGTAAGGGAGCATGGTCTGTGCACTCTTCGTGGACGAACGAACTCAGCTTGTTGGCATGGGGCCGTTGTTTGCTCGGCTAGACGAGCAAACAAAGAGGCAACATGTCCACTCAACTGGCCAAGTGCACGTTAAAGGAGCACTAATTGCTCACAGGAAATGAGGCAACGTATAGTGACCCATGTACCACTTCGACCCTAGAGGTTGTCTATAAAAAAAGGTAATGAAGGAAAGAGTCTCGCTTCATTTTCACTTGAGACCATTTTGTGTGGAGAGCATTTGAGCTAAGAGAGGGAGAATCGGTATGAATTTGTCGAGGCGTCACCGGGGTTAGCATTTCCTCTTGATCTTTCTAATCTCTACGAAGAACAAGTAAGCTTATCCTCTTCCATGCCACAATTTCTCCTTTTTGATCTTTTACCATGTCTCGTTCTAATACATCTCCAGTTTATGAGTCTGATCACTCTGAGGAGGAAAACATAGAAGTGACTTGTGGATAAGTTATTCCCACGTTCATTTCTTTGTCCTCGTCATTGTGTGGACGAGGAGAGGGTGGAACGGCTGATACAAGACGTAGCTAACCCTTCTATATTTTACACGCATATCTTGGAGAGCCGTGTTAGCGCTTGTGATATCAGTGTCCTTAGAGAGCACCTTAGGATACCCAACTCCATAGTTTATTTAGGTCGTCCACAGATGGTGAGCCGGCCAATTTAGCGATGGGCGGCCAAATGGCTATCTATTTAGACATCTTTGTAAATGGCTTTAGGGTACCCATTCGTCCTTTTTATGCAAGGTTTTATAGGTGCTATCAAATTGCCCCTAGTCGATTGGCTCATAACAAGTGGAGGTTCCTCTCATAGTTCGTATTTATCTACAATACTCTAGACATATAGACTAGGTTCAAAGTCTTCAGATACTTTTATAGCTTGACGCAAATAAGAGTGCAAACTGAGTGGTATTATATTAGTCATACACTAGGATTATAGCAGTCAGAATACTTGGCCTTTAACACTTTAACCCACAGATGATCTTCATTAGCAATCAACTTCCAGCTAAGCTTGGAAGTCAGGGCAAGGTTATTAAGCTGAGCTTTCCTAATATTTATTCCCCCATGATTTTTAGTTTGGCAGACTTTATCCCACTTCACCAAATGAATCTTCCTAGTGGTCTCAGTATCACCTCACAAAAAGTTTCTATTGATCTTATCCATATCATCAGTTATCCTCTTAGGCAACATTTGGGCTCGCATAACATGATTAGCCATAGTCGAGGTCACATATTTTATTACGCAAATACCATTAACGGCTGAACCCTCTCCTGTTTCAGTGTTATCCAAGCTGAAGAGAACTTCGCACTCAAAGAGTTGTTGGTGACTTAGAGATGTTTGCACTTGGTTAGCACAACCCCCTTCGACTTCCGTACACACTCCTAATCAAAGTCGCCAAATGAATTCCCCCCCCCCCATCTTATTCTTCAGAGACGTATCTGGACCAGTGTTATCAAAGGCATGCCTAGGCGCAAGGCGCACTCCCTGTGCCTCACCTAGGGCTAGGCGTAGCCCCTTTGAAAAGGCGCGCCCCTCGCGCAAGGCGGTGGTAGAGGTGCAAAAAAAAAAAAAACCCCAAAATCCTAATTTTTTATATTTGCACCGTGGCATCGTCTCAACTATTCATTCTTTTTTATTCATTGTTACATAACATAATAAATCAACATGTAAACCACAAAAATACCTAAAACCCTAAATCCCTAATCAATCGATTCTCTTATTATTGTTCATTATGCTAGCGTTCCGTCCCCAATTGTTATTATCTTTTAAGTAAATTTACTCCTTCACTTCACCTTATAGATGAAGAAGATGAAATTGAAGAGTAATATTAACTAGACTTGGGAGCCTATGATTTCATTTTGAGGAAAACATTGTTGCCTTAATCTTCACTGATAATGAGGATGACGTTGTCATATCACTTAGGATTAACTACTTCTTAATGGATTTGATACTTTTTTTAGTGTTGAAAATTTGTTTAATGGTTATGTTCTGCATTTTTCTTCGTGATTATATTGGCTTAATACACTAATATCTATTTGTTTTTATTTGGCGCCTCACTTAAAAAAGGCGCTCGCCTACGCCTAGGCTCCAAGGACTCTTTACACCCAAGGACTCTTTACACCTTAGGTCAGAGGTGTCAAAGGGCCGGGCTTGGGCCGGCCCAGCGGGCTAGAAAAAGGGCCGGGCCATTTAGGGCTTCGAGCCTTGTAAACTGGGCCGGGCCCAAATCTTGGAAATGGAGGCCATGTCCAGGCCCAAGCCCTAGGCCCTAACTTTAGGGCCAGGCCTAGGGCCAGTCCCAAGCCCTTTTTTTTTTCTTTATCTTTAACCATTTCACTACCAATAAGCCACATTATGACTCTATCGTGCATGACAAGAAACTGTATATGTAATGAGTTACTAACTCTCCCACTTTGTCAAACTACGCTGCAAAAAAAAAGTACAAAAATTTCTAGAGTCCGCAATTAACTAGTGAATAAGTAGCCAGGTAGAGTCTAAAAGGTAGCTGGCTGGTCAAAGTTCACACTGTTAACTGCTATAATTTTCCACATTCAGACAGAGCATGGTGACATGTATTAACACACACAAGTTGAATCATCAGTGGAGTGTAGTTCAGAAAAGATAATGGTTGGACAAAAGGTTTATAAGAAGAGAGGCCACTGTGGTGAGCTGGTAACAGACCCATGCACACAACGTATGTTAGAAGTTGCATTGCCAGAATTGCTACTGCTGTTTTTTTTTTGTTCCCGCTTTTTTGTGTTGCAAAAATACTAATTCACAAAATAAATACAATTGATAGGCCCTAAACCATTCAATATCTCTCTCGTGACTAATGAAGTGCCTTAGAGCTTTACGTTTACTCTATTTGAGAATATTGATTAGCAACAAAGAGTAATTTTGTTCGCAAAAAGACAATCTTTTCACATGAGTACATATAAAGAAATGTGCATGTCCAAAAAGTTAAAATATGAGGTGTAGAGAGAATGATGTGAGAGAAAGAAGGGGAAAGGAAAAAAAATGACTCAAAATGGTTTAGGGCCAAAGGGCTAGGCCAAAATAGGGCCGAAAAGAGGGCCAGAAATAGGCCAAGGGCCGGGCCTGACCCGGGCCTTTTTAGGGCCGGGCCGGGCCAATTTTAGAAAATATTAGGCCTGGCCCTAGCCCAGGCCCAAGGCCCTACAGGTTAGGGCCAGCACTATTCACGTTAAGGGCCGGGCCGCAGGCGGCCCGACCCTTTTGACATCTCTACCTTAGGTGCGCCTGCGCCTTTAATAACTATGATCTGGACACACGCTCCACTTTTGGGGAAAGAATAGCCTCCCGGAGACACCACGAAAAAAGGTATTTCTCCTTCCAAGTGTTATATGAAGAAGGGGGTTAGCCAAAAGGGTCAATTCAGCACGAGGTGTATGACTAATATAATACCACTCAGTTTGCACTCTTATTTGCGTCAAGCTATAAAAGTATCTGAAGACTTTGAACCTAGTCTATATGTCTAGCGAATATAGGAAGTAGACAAGATGGGGCTTTTGTTTATCTCGATTCTCGACCAACCCCCGGTAGAATTAAATGAACTGCTAGTTGCAGATGTAAATAGGGTGGAATACCCTCGTTCTTAGTTTTGAATATATTTTGTTCCTTTTGAAGCAAAAAAAAATTTGCGTATATGTTCTTTATGAAGCAGGTTATAGCTTTTTGTTCATTTCTGACCTCTTTGACTTGTGCAGATTCGATGGCAAATATTCCATAAACCACTATGCCACTAGGGGTAAAGATGTTCCCTGTGGATTGGGAGGCTAAGAAGGTTAAAATATTATTTCCTCCCTTAAAATAACCCTAGCACCTCAATTTATAGCCTTGAGTCCTCGAGGGCGGAGAAAACTGACTTTCAATGCAAAAAGGACTCAAAACCCTCAGAATTATTAATCCTGTGGGTCCTTGGACTTCTGTATGGATGCAAAGGAAGGAGTACCAGCCTAGTCAATTGAGAAATGCTTTTTGTGCATGGGTGTACTGGCAAGTACACCTTATACGGTGATTACCTGACATGACTGCACATATAGGCGTTGAACTCCGATTTAGGCCTACCTTACCTCAATAGAAAGCTATGCAAGTCAAATTTCAGATGGAATTAGAATTACTCAAAAACAATATGACGTGAGATATTAAGGAAATACCGAAGGTATGTCAAATTCTAAGCAAGCTTGGTTCTTAATAATTATCGCAATCGATACTTAACGAAATTAGGATCATGATATGACGATGGAAATCTAACTTATTGAACTTTCGATAAAAATCTAACTCATAGAAACTTCTAAATATATATTGTTCACCATTTAAATCTTCAATATAATCAAAGTATCATTCACCAAAGTAGATTATTGTGCGCGTGCACCCAAATTCAGCTTTCACAGTGCATAAGAAATCCAAGAGAAGCACAAATCACGATGTAACATTCATGGAAGCATACTACTACTATGATACCCCAGAAAATACTGGAAATTAATCTAACCGTGAGTTTGATTAATTAAGGGGTGCTATTTTTATTAAGTAACATCATGTTGGTGACAATTAAGTGTTAAGGAGCTAAATAAGGGGTTAGTGTGGCCGTGGGGGTTGAAATGTAATTTTGGAAAGTTAAGGGGCAAAAATGTAATTTTGGAAAGTTAAGGGGCAAAAATGTAATTTTGGAAAATATGATGAACGGGGATGCATATCTTTATTAAGTAGCATCCTTTTGATGATAATGAGGTGTTAGGGGGCTAAAGGATGGGTTAGGGTGATTTTGGGGGTCAAATTGTAATTTTCAAAAGTTAAGGGGTCAAAATGCAATTTTAGAAACTTGAGGGGCCAAAGTGCAAAATTTGAAACTTTGCAAAATGTGGCATAACCTGGGGAAAACAGGCCATGCACGATGGCCACCTCCTGGTTGCAATAAGCTGAGTCAAAGCAGGAAATATTAAAATACTTTGAGAGAATCTGGTGGGAAGAAATTATAAAAAGAATTTGGGGTGAAAAATAGAAATAATGGAAACTGAAGAACAACTCGTGAACAGTAACAGCAAGAAACAGCTGGAAGAAAAAAGGAAGAAAAAGAAACGGGGAAGAAGGAAAAAGAAAGAGGGGAAGGAAGAAAAAAATGGGGAGAAACCCTAAACCCATCATAGTATTATGATCTTGAACCCTAATTGCGAAAAAAATTGTGGGAATTGGATTGAATATTGGTTCAACTCAGCTGAATATATATATATATATATATATATATATATATATATGTGTGTGTGTGTGTGTGTGTGTGTGTGTGTGTGTGTGTGTGTTCTTCGGGTTTGTTAGTGGGTATGATTGTGTTTAATTGAATGAATTAGATGTATAAAAGTGTGTTCGGGGCATGATTGGATGGATTGCAATGATTTTAAATGATTTAAGATGAGTTATGGAGGAGATTCATGTGCGATTGAAAGAGAAACCCGAAGTGTGAAGGCTGAAGGATGAAGAAGATGAGTGTGTGTGCGTGAAGGTGAAATAGTGTGTGTGTTGATGTGAATAGTGACTGTTTTTGTCACTAAAGGTGAAAATGAAGTAAACAGTTTAAAATTCTAATTTTTAAAAATAGTGAGGGTCAGATTTAGCCAAAGTGCAAAAAATAAACCCTAGCTATTTTCAGGATACCTGTATCATGGAAAAATGGGGTGAACGAACGCGAGAAGTTTGGAACTTTACGGTGAAATTTAAAATACCGAACGAGCGCGGTTTTGCGCAAAACTTTTATGAGGACTCTAGGATGTTGGGAAGTTCCATTTCCCAGGATTTCAGGTCATTCCGAAGTCATTAGCTATTTTTGGCCGAAGGGGCTTTTAAGCGCTCAGTCCGGACACCGGTTCGGGATTTTTGGGCGAAAATTTTGTAAAATATTTTTTAGCTCAAGAATGACTTCAGGAGGTTTAATATAGCATTTTAAAGTACTTTTGAGATTTTTCTGATGCTGGGAACCCTCAAGGGCATTTTGGTAATTTACCACATAGAGAGGGGCATTTTGGTAATTTTCCTGGTAGAGTTTTTCGACGGACTTTTTAGTCCCAGAAGGGTTGTAAAACACCTAAAAGGTTGTTTTGAAGCTGATTTGGGGGTGTTGGTGATGTAGCGGCCATTAGAGGGGAATTTTGGTAATTTGCCAGGTTGGCGCTAAATTTTTGGGAACGCGCAATATTAAGCGTCCAGAATGGTGGGAAGTGAGGGATGGTGTTAATACGTTGAAAATGAGGTGATTGTTATCACTAATGCTTCGATAAGGCTAGATTAAGGATCCAGTTATCGGATCGGATTAACAAGTTGTCATAAGACGCTATGAACGGTTAAAGGGAAAGGGTAGAATAAAGAGTGCGTATATGTTGAATGATATCTAACGAGCATGGTATTATTTGACTAGGTGATGCAGCTCATTGCGATCAGAGATTGCGAGTTGCTTCGGCTATAAGCCAATCAAGTAAGGACAATGCGGTTCTGATATGCTAATTTATTGTTTCGATTAGCATGCCATGTTGATGACGTATTGTTGAATTCTTGTTGTTATGATTGATCATCGGTAGTCATTGTGACCGGTATACGCATATTTGAATTGTGCTGTTGAGGACTTAGGGTAGAATAAATTCCCTTAGTCCGCCCTGTTGATATAATTTAATGAGGATGATGCGTGTCCTAGTATGCTATGATTCGATTCGATTAGCATACCTGAATTCGATGATGATATTGTGTAGGGGTTATTGCGTGTTTGTTGTGATAAGTCGACAGTCATTGATAGCCGATATCTCTTCTCTCTGAGAACAATATTAAGAACTTGTGGCAAATTTTTCCCGAGTCTGCCCTATCGTTGATGATGATGTTGTAGAGATCGTTGCGTTTTTGTTGTGAAATGTCGGCACTTATTGATAGTTGACATTACTCTTATGTAAGAACGTTGTTGAGGGCTTGCGGAAATCTTCTCTCAAGTCCGCCCTGTTGATGATGTTACGTTGAACTCTTGTTGTTAGGTCTGAACACCGGTTGATCTTCTGATCCAGTATTCCTTGTTGAGCTGTGTTGTTGAGGACATAAGGTGGAATAAATTTTCCCTTAGTCTGCCCAGTTGATGAAGTCTTGTTGCTTGGCTGTAACGTGGTTAGGGAAAGCACTCTAAATGAGTTCCCTGCTTGTTGACAGTGTCTATTTTATTTACTTGAGATTGAGATGAACATCCCGTAAAATGGGACATCAATATGAGGAGGATGGCCTATGAATTATAATCACTGGCCAAAGAGGATGAATGTTGCTCGAGCAGAGTCTGTCGTGTCTGGTCGAGTCCTGTCCGTCGTGTCCATGTGCATTGCATTTTATTTTCTTTTGATGTTGATGATTTTAATGATTTGTATTTCAATGATGTTTATCTTTATGACCTTGGATTTCGGGTTCACTTGCATAGTCGGTCAGTCAATCCAGTCCATGAGGAGGTGGCAGTAATGCTGTTCTGTTGGGCCTTAAAGCCGCTCAGTCTAACGAAAGAAAAATTATCGTTTGACAATTATGCTGATGTCAAAATTTTATTGGAACTCTTGATTCATTTCTATCGTTGAGATGGTTATTATTCATCCGAGTCTCTTGAATCATTTGTACACGATACTCTTCGTGTTGTCTTTACTGGGCGATTTGCGCTCATTCCTTATGTTGTATTGTGCAGGCTATAAGGTTGATCAAGGAGAACCTTCTAGAAAGGAAAAAAGAAACAAGCTAGAAAGTTGAGCAAGGGGATCAGTTGTGTGAGGTAAGACTAGCTAGGAATGGTGGGATAAAGATTGAGTTGCGAGATAGGTTGTTAGGAGTCCTACGACTACAGTGGTATATTGGGTTGTAAACATTTATGTTGTTTTAAGACCTGAAAGTCTTCCACTGCAGTATGATGTATGTTTATAAGAAAATTTTTATAAGGACGCAATTTGGAGCGTCTATCAATGATGTATGAGTATGAGAATGTAGTTGCTCTGTATTCAGCACAAGGTTATGAATGTGATTATGGTTGATAACTCAGCCCGGTGATGTCACCTGGGTTGAGGGTGTCACAACTACATGCTATAACCATAAGCAAAACTTAATAATTGTGATCAAGTGATTAAACATGCCAAGTAACCTCGAGATGGATGCGACAATGCAAAGATGGAAAGTTTACACGCAAACTAGACCACTTGATACTGAGTTAAGTCCAACACAAATACACTTACTGGAATGGACAAATTATAAAATAAGCCTACATATATTGGGTGTCTTTTTACTTTTTCTTGTATTGTTTTCTTTCTTTTCACGCCTTTTTGATTTGACAAAAGGAGAGAGGTTGTAATTTATCGTCATTGTATTGACCACTTAGTTCAATGAATGAAATGCTTATTTATTCTTATGATATCCTTTGCCTTTGCCAATGCCTCATACATGTTTAACTTATTTGTAGCATTTTCCAAAGGGAGTATATGTATTGTTTTATCATTTCTTTATTTGTCATAAATCACCTTATTGACTCAATGGGGTCAATGTATTGTCATCATTAAAAAGGGAATATCATTGACCCTTGGGTTCACATTCGTGATGTTAATGACTCCAAATCCCCATTATGCTGATTAACTTGTGCACTAAGAAATGTTCCAGATATTTGTGTCAACTCGGTTACACAATCTCTAGACTGGGATCATAGCATTATTGGTCGAAAGCTTCGGTATTAATAGACTAGATGTTGTTTTATTTCTATTGTAATCACGTGTGCATTGTTTACTTAAGGATAACTAGAAAAAAAAAAACTAATCAGGAACAGCCTTGTCATTTTTTCAATGATAAAAAATTCTCCTATGCAAAACAATTCAACCATAGCTTTAGAAACCTCTCAAAAAACACGGAAAGAAACAGTCAAATTGAAGGATAAATCACTTCGACTAATTTAGTAATTAGTTCAACTGTTTTAAAATTAGTTCAACTGCTTTCATTACTGCATCAGTCTCGAAGCACTGACGAAAACAACCGAACTGATTTGGAATCAGTTCAACCATTTTTTGGGCCTAAAAAACATTTCTAAGAGGGAAAGTCACTCAAACTATTTAGTAATCAGTTCAGCTGATTATAATTCAATTCAACTGAATATTTTCCAGTTCAATCGTTTTTAACTTCAAATTAGTTCAATTGTTTTGAAACTATACAATTGTTTTCATCTTTGACAAAATCAGTTTGACTGATTTTATTTTTTCAGTTCAAGTGGTGTGTTTAATGATGATTTAGTTGAATTATTTTCAAAAATAGTTCAGCTGGTATTTTAAAATCAGTTCAACTGATTTCTAAGTTAGATTTATCCCTTTCATGAATTCAACGGTCATTTCTTCTTGGACTATAGAAGGGGCGTTTCTCCTTGAAAATTTCTCCAAGCTCTCTGAGCTTACTTATCTCTCTCTCTCTCTCTCTCTCTCTCTCTTGCACAAAAGCTCATTGTACTTATTATCTTCTGAGTGAGAAACATTTGAACGGATTCATAGAGCTACTTTCTTGGTTGATCTCGTTTATGCTTAAGATCTTCCCATCTAAGAAAACTTAGGTCACTTCGTGCTTTCTTTGTATATATACTCATTAAGGAGTTTAAGTTATTTCGTTGATTCAGTTGTAATCTTGTATTTCAGTTGTAATTGTTTGTAAGCCTTGAAGAGGCCTTCGGAGTTGTAATGTGGTTTTAATTAGCACACGAAGGTAACTTGAATAGTGAACTACTCAAGTAGGTCTCCCATGTGTGGAGTACTGGTGGACTAGACACAGGAAGGTGACACCAACCAATATAAATCTTCGTGTATTTTCCCAAACTTGTTATTCTTTGATGCCAATGAAAGTGGGTTCTTATTTACGTGGAGGTGCCACAAAGGCTGCAGTCCGTGTCAGCTTCCAAGTGTGCAAAGTGGGAGACAGCAAAGACGGAGTAAGGGCTGAGAGCAAGGCTTCTCAGACAGGCCGTAAGGAATTGTAGTGCTACGAAGGCATAGCTAAGACGAACAGGGCCGGCAGTCGATAGTCCAAGTCAGGGTCCGAGTCGAGGTCCAAGTTAGGGTCTGATGTTACGATCTTAGGTTATGCCCAATTTTATGTTTCTCTCTCTAGAATCCAAGAGCTCTCCAATTCTAGAGTGAGAAAGTGATTTTTGTGAGAATGAAGAAGAAGCTCCTTTTTGAGTTGTAAAGTTCACTATTTATAGGAAACAGTGTGCTTATTTCATAAAGTGCCACATGTCGTCCCCTGGGAGTGACACGTCACCAGGGGGTCCCAAAACACCGGTTCTCCGCTGGACTGCCAGTTCCCAAATTTGCGTTGCCTGCCTCGCACAGCGTCGCTCCACATGTCTGAGAAGACTGACCATATCATGACGGCATGATCAGAGTAAACCCGTTGCCCCAGCCTCCAATCCAAGCCCTTACTGAATCCCACGAGGGGCGTCAAGAGACGCGCAGAGAACCTGACAGTGGTGAGGGTTTCCCCTGTAGCCAACTGTCAGGCGGACTAGGCGCGATGCCCTCCGAGGACCTGCTCCCGTCCCGGAGTGACCCGAGGGTCATTGCCCTGGTGGTGTCGGTGATCGATGGTAACATGAGCGGACATGGTCGCAGCTCAGTGCTCCGAGTCCGTGGCAAGGAGTCCTTGTGCCGGAGCCCCCTGTGACTGTGACGGCGATGGCTATGAGGTTGTGAGCCCATCCCGGTACGGGGGCCGAAGACCCCCTTGTGATTGAGACGGCGATGGCTATAAGGTTGTGAGCCCATCCCGGTACGAGGGCCGAAGCCCCCCCCCCCCCTTTGATTGAGACGGCGATGGCTATAAGGTTGTGAGCCCATCCCGGTACGAGGGGCGAAGCCCCCCCTTTGATTGAGACGGCGATGGCTATAAGGTTGTGAGCCCATCCCGGTACGAGGACCGAAGCCCCCCCTTTGACTGAGATGGCAATGGCTATAAGGTTGTGAGCCCATCCCGGTGGCATGCAACACGATTGTGGCGCATGGGCGCGGTGCCTATAGCACGATACAATACCTGGTGCCGGGGGTACATGTTACGAAAGTGGCGCGGCGACGATCGTCGCGAAGCAATACTTGGTGTCGTGGCACGTATCATGATGATGGCGCAAGGGCGCGGCGACGAACGTCGAGGAGCAATATTTGGTGCCAGGGCACCTATCATGAGAATGGCGCAAGGGCGCGGCGACGAACGTCGCGGAGCAATATTTGGTGCCGGGGCACCTGTCATGAGAATGGCGCAAGGGCGCGGCGACGAACGTCGCGGAGCAATATTTGGTGCCAGGGCACCTGTCCTGAGAATGGCGCAAGGGCGCGGCGACGAACGTCGCGGAGCAATATTTGGTGCCGGGGCACCTGTCCTGAGAATGGCGCAAGGGCGCGGGTCGTGTGTGTCAAAGACAGGATGTGAGCTAAGTGTACCTGTCATAACAAGATAATGAACGCAATATGTAGTAGTGACAAAGTTGGGGAGTGATGGCATGCGGTTGCCAATGACGGGTTGTTCGTTGGTGGCGTGTGACTTTGGGTGACGGGTGTGGGTGACGGGCATCGCGGGAGCGGTGCGTGGTCATGGGCGTTGGACGAGAGACGTCACGGAGTTGATGTATGAACGTCCGTAAACATCGCGGAGGTGCAAAGACTCGAGAAAATAAGTATGTGGGAAAGGGGTGAACCACCGTGGGAAAGTGGCCAAGGCCAAACCCCTCAGGAGGCCGAGGCCGACCCATATGGCTTGGGGAAGGCTGAGGCCGACCCCCTGGGGTTGGCCAAGGCCAAATGGCCAACTCTCATGAAGGAGCCAAGGGCCACTCCCCCCTTTTGGTGAACTTCGGGCACGCCGACGGTAGGTGTTTTGATGGGCAAATACAAATTTGAAAGTTGCATCATGACGAGTGTGTCAACGCAAATCGTACCTACACGACGAACGAGATGTCAAAGTCACACGCAAAGCGTACGAAGCGAAAAAAGTACGAAAAAGGGGGTGCGCGGAGGGGTGAACCACCGGGGGAAAGTGGCCAAGGCCAAGCCCCCCAGGAGGCCGAGGCCGACCCCTATGGCCTGGGGAAGGCCGAGGCCGACCCCCTGGGGTTGGCCAAGGCCATTTGCCCATCTTCCATTTTCGGAGCCCAAGGTCACTTCTCCTTTTGCGAACTTCATGCGCGCCGTCGGTAGGTGTTTTGATGGGCAAATACAAATCCAAAAGTTGCGTTATGACGAGCACGTTGCCAAGAATCGTACCCACATAGCGATTAAGGTGCCAAGGTTACGTACGGAGCATGCAAGGGGAAAGAAGTGCGAAAAAGGGGTATGCGGGAAAGGGGTGAACCACTGGGGGAAAGTGGCCAAGGCCAAGCCCCCCAGGAGGCCGAGGCCGACCCCTACGGCCTGGGGAAGGCCGAGGCCGACCCCCTGGGTTTGGCCAAGGCCATTTGCCCCTTGACCCCGTTTCTCCAAATGTGCCGTCGGCCGATGTTTTTGATGAAAAGGTGTTCAGATGGTCTTGGCATTACGAACGTGCTAGCGTTTAGTGACGTCGACGCGAAAATAAGATGTATAAGTCACGCACGAAACGCGCAAAACGAGAAAAACACGTGTCTCGGGCGCTGACTGGTTTGATGCGTTGGAAAATTGACCGTTGACAATGTTGACGTGTTCGCCTGAAATGGGACCCCTATTGGGCCCTTGGGTACGACCAGAATAGGTTGGGAACACCTCTCAAAAAACACGGAAAGAAACAGTCAAATTGAAAGATAAATCACTTCGACTAATTTAGTAATTAGTTCAACTGTTTTAAAATTAGTTCAACTGCTTTCATTAGTGCATCAGTCTCGAAGCACTGACGAAAACAACCGAACTGATTTGGAATCAGTTCAACCATTTTTTTGGGCCTAAAAAATATTTCTAAGAGGGAAAGTCACTCAAACTATTTAGTAATCAGTTCAGCTGATTATAATTCAATTCAACTGAATATTTTTTCAGTTCAATCATTTTTAACTTCAAATTAGTTCAATTGTTTTGAAACTATACAATTGTTTTCATCTTTGACAAAATCAGTTTGACTGATTTTATTTTTTCAGTTCAAGTGGTTTGTTTAATGATGATTTAGTTGAATTATTTTCAAAAATAGTTCAGCTGGTATTTTAAAATCAGTTCAACTGATTTCTAAGTTAGATTTATCCCTTTCATGAATTCAACGGTCATTTCTTCTTGGACTATAGAAAGGGCGTTTCTCCTTGAAAATTTCTCCAAGCTCTCTGAGCTTACTTATCTCTCTCTCTCTCTCTCTCTCTCTCTCTCTCTCTCTTGCATAAAAGCTCATTGTACTTATTATCTTCTGAGTGAGAAACATTTGAACGGATTCATTGAGCTACTTTCTTGGTTGATCTCGTTTATGCTTAAGATCTTCCCATTTAAGAAAACTTAGGTCACTTCGTGCTTTCTTTGTATATATACTCATTAAGGAGTTTAAGTTATTTCATTGATTCAGTTGTAATCTTGTATTTCAGTTGTAATTGTTTGTAAGCCTTGAAGAGGCCTTCGGAGTTGTAATGTGGTTTTAATTAGCACACGAAGGTAACTTGAATAGTGAACTACTCAAGTAGGTCTCCCATGTGTGGAGTACTGGTGGACTAGACACAGGAAGGTGACACCAACCAATATAAGTCTTCGTGTATTTTCTCAAACTTGTTATTTTATTTCCCAAATTTTATTTTGTATATTATTCTTTGTAAACACCTATTCACCTCCCTTCTAGGTGTAGTGGAACTATAGTTCTTACCTCCATGACCACCACCACTGCCCCTAAAATAGGCACTAACCGTTACACCTATTGCCCTTATATCTTCACCACTTCTACGAGAAGGTTGAAGAACTCAATTTAATTTCTCTATAGCTCGTTTGGATCTGCACTGAATCAATTGAATTGGCCCACCACCAAATCATACACCATACATAAAATTACCACCACCGCCACTGCCACAATCACCACCCATCAATGCACAAAGATATAATCATGACAAAATATTCTCCCTCATAATTGTAGATCTCATCACCACTGAAAATCACCACCAAATAAGACACCAAAAAAATCAAGAATCATTTTGGTATTTCAGTACTAGCTTCAGTTTAGGTTTTTAATGCCAAGATTGCCATAGTTTATGGGTAAAGGTGGTGGTAAGGTAAGATTCAAGTGTCATGTTCAGACAGGCAGTGGTGGTGATGGGTAAGTCGTGTTCCGCATTGGCAAAAATGGTCATTTTTCTGGTAGGAGCGATGGTTGTGACCATTGACGATGAAAAAGGTAGAGGAAGATGGAGGTTTGACTTGAATTGACAATTTTACCCTCAAATTTCCATTGACTTAAACTAATGTGTAATAGTTAGAGATTTAGCTACAAATTTTGAAAAAGTTTACGATTTTGTGTGCAATTAAGTTGTAACACCCCTAGCCCAAGTGACGTACCGAAGCTGAGATATCAATCTTGTCAACGTCACAACCTTTAATATAACATAGCGTTACTACAACTTTAAGATCATAAAGGGACATCACAACACGTCCTTACAATAATTTTCCTTGAATGTACACATCGTACTGCAGCGAAAACTGTACAACTTATTACAACTTAATGTTACACCGAATTTGCATCATCATGCACATAACTTCAACCTAATTTCTCTTTACTTTTACCAGAGGTTTCTCCTCGTTCACACCTAGTACCTGAAAAACACATCAGATAAGGAATGAGCACAAATCGCCTAGTAAGGATAATACGAGGAGTATAAAGCACAACCCTTTCAGAAATATCGGAGAATCGATTATGAATTCTCAACGAAGGCAATGAATTTAAGCATGCCAAATGAAAAACATCTGCAATCACCTTGATACATCACCTATGTTCAGACTGTGCGGCTCAAGCCCAACAGAATATCATCATTTTCACTTGGACAGACTCATGGACTATGTATACGCAATGCAAGAGAAAACACTAAAGCAAGTAATCATCAAGAGAATATCAAGATAATAAAATCAACAATATCAACTAAAATCAATTATAACGCATGCTCGACTTGACACGACACGACACGACAGACTCTAGCGCGCTTTTCACTGGCCCTCCCCTTAGTGATGCCCCTTCATATGAGGTGTTCATCTCAGTCTCGCATGAATTAAGAGAGTTTTCATCAAAGGAACGGACTTAGAAAGTATCTCGATCATAAGTCCTTAACAATATATCAAGCTCAACAACGGGCATACTAAGGGAATTTATTCTACCTTAAGTCATCAACAGCATAACTAAACAAGAAGTACCACGTCATAAAATCAACTGATGTTCAAGCACAAAAATAGGAGTTTGACATAAGCATTATCAACATGTTATGCTACACGAAACAATGAATAGCATAATGGAACTGCACTATCCTTACTTGTTTGGCTTTATAGTCGATGTACTCCTCGCTTCCGGATTTTTCAATGAACGGATTTACCTATTCAAACAAAATCTTTCTTGTTAGACAGCCTTAAGATACAGCCACACACCCAACCTTACGCCTTCCCGCTTATCTATTCACGACTTACTATGACTAATCCGTTAACCGGATTTGCCCTAGCCCATAAAAGTGCATCAACCGCACTACCATCCTTCTTAAACCTATTTTAACTCAAACTTCTCTTCTCTTCTCTTATGCTTCTTCCTGCTTAATCATGAGTTCCCACAAAACTCTTTACTTGGTGTGAAAAATTACCAAAAACCCCCGAGCATTGGTAAAATTAGCTAAACACCCTATGTCGACTTTGCACCAATAAATACTCCAAAATGACTCAAAATATCCTTTTGAAACAATATCAACAGGGTTTTGGACTAAAAAGTCATTTGGTGAAATGTTTCGCTCGAAAATCCTATCCGGATAACCAAACCGAACGCTAGGGTACCAATTTTGTTACAAATAACAATCCTATTTGAAATCCCATGAACTTGTAGAGACTGAAGTGTCTCAGCAGAATAAGATTCCCATAAAAATTTTAGATTAAAATAACCTAATTTGGTATTTTTACAAATTTGAAACCATGTTTCAAGGATAAATATATTGAACATCCTTAACAAACTCAAAACAAAATCCCAAAAATTCACTGATTGTAGATCTTTTAAAAATAATAGGGGTTTCTCTTTTGCATTTGGCCAAATTTTGGCTTAAAACAATGTTTCAAAAATAAAGTTTGAAAATAATAAAAAAACAAGACTTTTGGTGACAATAACAGTCACTATTCACATTCTAATGGATCAAAACACACATTTTCTCACCTCCCATAATCACCTGCATTTTCTTCTGGGTTTGCACTCCCACAATCTCCTCCTTAACACTCCTAAACCATCTTAAACACCACCATTTTCACTCACACCCTTCACATATTCCATCCTCGCCTAATTCCACTCTAATTCACCGCATGTACACACTCATTGCACATAAAACTAGACACACACAGCCGTGAAGAATTGTAATGCGCGAAAATTTTCTTTTAGAATTATTATTACTCGTTCGGACCAGAATAAAATTTTAGCGATTAACTCTTACCTAGTGTTGGCATATTATTTTGAACGACTTGTAGCGACAAATTATGGGAAACACTACAATTATAATCTTTAGAGACAAAAAAAAAACTATAATTTAACGTTAACAGATATTATTGATAGTGAATGAAATCTTAAGCGAAAATTAATGTTAGCGTTAACTGTATTTTAGAAAATCTTAGCGACAAATTTACTAGCGTCGATATATCTTAGCGACAAGTTATTTAAAATATCGATGCGCTAGCGACGATCTGCGAAACAAAATAGTGTAATAACCGTTAACAAGTTTTAAAAATAATTGTTGAACCTTTTTAGTAATAAGAGGAAACTCGGGTAGAAGTTAGATTAATTAACAAAGAATATGAGGGTTATTGGTAATTCTGTAGCTTAGGGTTATATATATATATATATATATATATATATATATATATATATATATATATATATAGAGCGGCTGGAGGAGGAGGGCGTGGAGCAGCGGCAAAGAAAGAAAGAACGAAGGACCTTCCAGTGAGAATTTCGGGTAAGCTCATGTTATATGCATAGCAGTACATATACATCCACCTATATATGTAGTACACTGACATTAGAACAGCCATGGAAGCTGCATAGAATGGGAAAACGACGGGTTGCGGCTGTAAGAGCTATGGTTACGCGTTGTTGCAGCTAAAAACTGGATCGGGAACCACACCAGAAATCAGGCCTACAAAAGAGAACATGGAGTGACCGCCGGGTAGGGTTCTAGCGGGGGAACGCTCCGATGCTTAAGTCAGAGATGGCTAACAATGTAGAACTCTGAGAAGCAATAAAGACACAATGTGTATGTGTGTGAGCTTATCTTTACCTGAGGGGGCTTGACCCCTTTATATAGTTGTAGAAGGATGAGTACTAGTAGGACTGGGCTTTGACCAACTCTAATCAGAATCTAATTAGGATCCTAGAGGATCTCATGTCAATCTTAGCTGATAGAGTCAAAGCTTCTTTAGGATTCTGCCCGGTGATTGATATGGTAAGTGCCATATCAATAATGAGCCAGCATGGGCTACGTGTCATAACTGTCACGTGTCGTCCGTAGATTGGAGGGGCATTTTTAGATATATCATATGCCCCCTGCTTTTACCAGCGTTAATGAAGCGGGTGGAAGCACACTTTTTCCACTGGTGCCCCCTGCGAAATATGCCAAAAACAGAATTGAATCTGTTTGTCTAACACTTCAAATATTCAAAGAGTGCTCTGCTCGGATAAGGTTGTGTTCGGACATGATTCTCTTCGAACACAGTTATGCTCAGGCAGAATTTTGTTCAGACGGGATTCTGCTCGGGCACGAATCTGTTCGGACGAGATTCTACTCGAGCACGAATCTGTTCGGCCAAAATCACTCTACTCGGGCAGAGTGTTCAGACGGGATTCTGCTCGGGCACAATTCTGTTCGGCCAAGATTACTCTGCTCGGGCAGAGTGTTCGGACGGGATTCTGCTCAGGCAGAATTCTGTTTGGCAAAGGTCACTCTACTCGGGCAGAGTGTTCGGAAGGAATTCTGTTCGGACAGAATTATGTTCGGCCAAGGTCGCTCTGCTCAGGCAGAGTGTTCAGACGGGATTCTGCTCGGGCAAAAATTTTGTTCGGCCAGTCACTCTGCTCGGGCAGAGTGCTCGGACGGGATTCTGCTCGGGCAGAGTGTTCGAACGGGATTCTGCTCGGGCAGAGTGTTCGGACGGGATTCTGTTAGGCCAAGATCACTCTGCTCGGGCAGAGTGTTTGGAAGGAATTCTGTTCGGCCAAGGCCACTCTACTCGGGTAGAGTGTTCGGATGGGATTCTGTTCGGACAGAATTCTGTTGGGCCAGGGTCATTCTGCTCGGGCAGAGTGTTCGGATGGAATTCTGTTCGGACAGAATTCTGTTCAGCCAAGGTCACTCTGCTCGGGCAGAGTGTTCGGACGGGATTCTGCTCGGGCAGAATTATGTTCGGCCAAAGTCTTGGGTCCTTCCACGTGTCTCATTCTCCATTAATGCCTTTGAGCGGGAATTTCTGAAATTTTCAAACTTCTCTTCGCTTGGCTTCTGACACATAAGGGGAGATGAACCGTTGGGTTCCCCAAGTGACGGTTACTTGGAGTTTCTCTATAATAGGAGTCTTTCACTTTATTTGTTTCTCACTCGAATCATTTGGAAGCATACTACTCTTCAATTAAGTCTATTTTCCTCTCCTCTTTCTGTTCAGCACTTCAAGTTTTTCGTAGTTTCCTAGTTTAATAGAAAACATGTCCGAAACTTCAGCGTCTGTTTCCTCGTCCGAAGAGAATATTTATATAAGTAGTTCACCTTCAAGTTCGGAATGAGTTCCAACTTCAGGAAGTGAAGTTGGAACTTCAAATCCACAACTTCCACCACCTTCGACTTCCCAACCATTACCACATTCATCCTCTCAACCTCCACAACCCTCCACTTCTCAGCCTTCGCATTCTTTGTCTGGAAAAAATTCCTTAGGTGATGTGAAGGATCAAGCCGAGGATAAGGCTAATCCCAAGCCTTGGTATAGTGCTGATAAGAAGTCAGGTAAGATGTCCACTGAAGATTTGCTGGAGTTAATTTGGGAATATCCTCTTCCCGAAGGTTGGTATGCTCGTCTTCCTGGTTTGCAAGAACCAACTAATTACGGCACAAAGTTTGAAACTGGGATCTACGAAGAGCAGGTGAAGTCTGGGTAAAGGCTTCATCTTCACCCTTTTGCTCTTCGTTTCTTCGAGCATTATCGCATGGCTCCCAGGCAGCTTGTTCCAAATGGTTGGAGGAAGCTTGCTGGTCTTATATATTTGGTTCAGACTTCAGGCTACAAACCAGATGCAGCAGATTTTATGAGAGTGTTCTTCGAAATCTGTTTCGTCAAAGGAGTCGCCAACTACCCGAGATGGTATTACATTCATAGTAGGCAACGACTTCTAAAGGGAGGCCCGAAGTCAAATAAAGGCTGGCATTCTAGATACTTCTTCGTTGGCCACCTGGACACGGGGGAGCTTCTGTTTGATAGAAACTGGAATCCTTATTGTAAGGATTTCGAGATTCCTGGCAAGCCCACTCTCAACAATCTCACTAAGCACATTCTTAGCCACATTAAACTTCGAGGCGGTCTTTCTATTGATGAGCCTCTTTCAGAGGAGCAATTGGAGTGGGCGAAGATCATTCCTCCAAAGCCCATTCCAGCTGGTCTTTCGATTCCCCCTCCTCCTCCCGCTATTCCTAGCGTGTCATCTGTCGAGACCGTTCCTCTAGGTGTGCTTTATATAATTCATTGATTTCAATTTGGTTTCAATGTTTATTCTCGTATTGATGTCTTTCTTCGTTGCAGAGATGGATAGCGGAAGTAGAAAATTGCCACAAGGAGGCTTTCTTGGCGTTCTCCAAAACGCTAAGGGAAAGCGAAAAGAGAAGCAGCCAAGTGTGGAGTTGTTGCCCCCTGCTCCTAAGAAGACTAGAGTCACTCCTCTAGAACGTTCTCCACGGATCCTTGAGCAAGTGTCCATCGATGATGATCCCATCTTTCGACCGAGATGAACACTTAGGCGTGATGACCTTGGGATTCCAGATAGCCAGGTCTCTGAGCAGCATCTTCTTCATGGAATTCTTCCTCGAGACAAGGAGGTCTTCCAGAATCAGACTCACGAGACCTTTGCATGTTCCTTCGCCCAGGCTGTGTATACGGTAACAACCTTTATCCCAACTAGTTTTATGTTTTGCTTTCAACTTCCATTTAGCTAATCATTCCAATCTTCATTCCAGATGTATGCTAGCGGGTCTGAAATTCTTTCTCGCTTTGAGATGGCGAGGCAGGTGGCAGCGAAGGAGTCTCAGCAGAAGAGGGAATTCATTAAGGAGGCACAAGAAGCTATTCATCGTGCTGAAGAGTTGAGCAAGCAAGAAGCAGATCATCTTGCTCAGATTTGCGACTCTAGAGAAGAGGCTGGAGCGAGCAAAAAGGAGGGCAGCAGAAGAGGTGACCAAAGCTCGAGACCAAGGCATCCGCGACTTCTTGGATGGAAACGCTGGGGATGAATGGCTGAAGAAGCGGACTGAATATGGCCTTGAGATTTATGAGCTTGGCTTTGTGAAGGCCAAGGAGATGTTTGCTGAGCGCTTTCCTGACATCCCCTTAGACGATTTCATTCTACCTGCAATGGTGTCTCCATCTGGAGAAACCGTTATGCCTTCAGAGGCAGGGGACGCCGCAGCTTCTCATCCTCCAGGGGAAGGTCCTTCTGGCGATGCCCCCGAGCCTTAGAGTTTTATTCTTTGTATCTAGGCTCTTTTGTTTAGACCGAGTACTCTAATTCCCTTTCAAGGGCTTTTGTAAAAACTCTATATTTTATTATTGCATTTTGTTTTTTGCTATGTGTTTGTCGTGGTTTATGATACCATTCACACAACATTATCTATTTTTACTTTAACTCTAACTCTTTATTCGTCACTTAGAGAGTTGGTAAAGAAGTCGAGCACCCTCGCTCGGCCTAAAGTTTGAAGAAGCAAAAGCTTTGGTGGAGTGACGATGCCTCCATTAACTTTTGTTTCTTTACGGATTTAGATCTGTGGCTAATCCGTTTGGCCTACTCTTGTATTTTTATAAAACCCGAGAGTTGTTCACTCTGCTCGGGCAGAGTGTTCAGCCGTCACTCTGTTCGGACAGAATGTTTTGTCTAAGTTTCTCACTCTGTTCGGGCAGAGTGTTCGCTAGATATTTTGCTTGGGCAGAATAATTGGCTAAGTGTACATTACAACAATGCTTGGAAAAATAACTTTATGGCTCGAGAAAATGATAAAGTTTACATTGGATTGCTTGACAACCCATTTATTCGAAAAAATATGCTAAAGACTATTTCTAAAAGATTGGGGTTTTGATAAGGTTTGGGCCCCTTATCCCCCCAAAAAAGAAGTGTCTTGGCTCGGGCCAAGACACTACTGGTAATATCTGCGCAAGTTCTCAGCATTCCAAGTACGAGGGATGGATTCTCTCGAAAGTGTTCCCAGTGCGTAGGCACCCGGTTTGAGTACCTTTATAACACGATAGGGTCCTTCCCAATTTGGAGATAACTTTCTCGTCGCTGCCTTTGGATCGGAGACTTCTAATTTGTGAATGACTAAATCTCCCTCACTAAACTACTTGGATCGGACTCTCTGATTGTAATAATGTGCGACTCGTTGTTTTATGACAACGGATCGTTCATGGGCTTGAGTTCGAGCTTATTCTACCAAATCAAGATTTGCTCGAAGTCCAACTTCGTTGTTTAATTCGTTGAAATGCGAGACCCGTATTGTTGGAATTCCTATCTTAACTGGCAACATTGCTTCCATTCCATAGCACAGTAAGAAAGGCGTTTCCCCTGTGACCGAATGTGAAGTTGTTTGATAAGCCCGTAACACCTTGGGGAGTTCGTCCACCCATGCGCCTTTAGCTTCATCTAGCTTCTTCTTCAATCCTTGTAAGATGCTTCGATTCATGTTTTCAGTCTGACCATTGGATTGTGGATAAGTTACAGAATTGAATCTCAAATCGATCGAAAGATTCGTACAAAAGGTTCAGAAATTGTTGTTGTCAAACTGTTTTCCATTATCAACAACCAAAGCTCTTGGTACTCCAAAACGGCATACGACGTTTTTCCAAAACAAATCTTCACACTTGGTTGAAGTAATGGTTGCCAGAGATTCTGCTTCAGTCCATTTGGTGAAGTAGTCTATTGCCAGAATCACAAATCGTCGTTGACCAGACGCCATGGGAAAAGGGCCCAGCAGATCCATTCCCCATACATCAAAGGGAATTGGAGAAAGGAGCAACTGGTGTACGAGAAATCGGAGCAACTTCTGACACTTAACGCATCTTCGTGTGAATTCGATGGCGTCCTTCTGTATCGTAGGCCAGTAATATCCTTGCCTTAAGATTTTGTATGTCAATGTCCTCTCTCCAAGATGTTGGCCACATATCCCTTCATGTACTTCTTGTAATGCGTATAAGGATTCTGATGGGCGTAAACATCTGAGGTAAGGAAGGCTAAAGGATTTCTTGTATAGAGTTCCTTCCACTAAAGCATACCGAGCAGCCTTGACACGAAGGTTCTTCGCCTCATATCTTTCACTTGGTAATTCACTTGTGGACAAGTATTTGATGATCATGTCCATCCAACAGGATTCTTGATCAATTATTTCAATCTCTGCTTGAGAACTGATACTGCGACCCTTGAGGAATTCAAGGTATACCGGGCGCCAGACATTAGTTTCTTCAGCGGAAGCAAGCCTTGATAATGTATCTGCCTGAGTATTATAATCTCGGGGGATTTGGCGAATGGTGAAGTTTTGAAACTTCACAGCTGAAGTTTTAACTAAGTTGAGATATTAAGCCATTCTTTCGTCTCTGGCGTCGTAATCTCCCAAGACATGATTGACCACCAGTTGGGAATCATTATGAATTGATAGTGAGTCCACCTTTAAGGCATGTGCTAGCCTTATCCCCGCGAGAAGAGCCTCATATTCTGCTTCGTTATTTGAGGCTTGAAATCCAAAGCGAAGCGCGTACTCAATAATAAAACCTTCTGGACTTATAAGAATAATTCCGGCTCCGCTACTACCAACAGCTGAAGAACCGTCTATATAAAGATTCCAAGGGTCTGTAACCTCAGAAATCACCAACTGAGGGGGGTCTTCAGGTAATGTACACTCGACAATAAAGTCTGCTAGGGCTTGAGCTTTAATTGCAGTGCGAGATTTATATTGGATATCGAATTCCCCCAACTCAACAGACCAGTTTACCAATCTTCCTGATGCCTCGGGGCTCAGTAAAATCTTTCTAAGTGGCTGGTCCATCAGAACTACA
Source organism: Escallonia rubra (assembly GCA_033065855.1). Taxonomy (NCBI): domain Eukaryota; kingdom Viridiplantae; phylum Streptophyta; class Magnoliopsida; order Escalloniales; family Escalloniaceae; genus Escallonia; species Escallonia rubra. Next base: position 134,292 of record JAVXUO010002161.1, on the reverse strand, counting down.
ATGGTATGAGACTGGAAATACTGTCGAACACGCCTAGCTAATATGATAAGGGCTAGTGCAATCTTGTCGATCTTTGGGTATCTTGTCTCTACATCTTGTAAGACTTTGCTGATGTAATAGATAGGTTTCTGGACTCCATCCTCTTCTCTGACTAAAACAGCGCTAACTGCAACTTCGGTGACCGAGAGGTACAGAAACAAGTCTTCTCCAGGAAGTGGTTTCGAAAGTAGGGGCGGAGAGCTCAAGTATGTTTTTAGTTCTTCGAACAATTTCTGACAGTCGTTCGTCCAAACAAAATCTTTTGCTTTCCTGATGGCTTTGAAGAATGGTAAGCATCGTTCAGCTGATCGAGCCATGAACCTTCCCAAGGCTGCGACCCTTCCTGCTAACTCTTGTACTTGTTTGATGGTTTTTGGGGACGTCATGGTTTGAATGGCCTTGATCTTTTCCGGGTTTGCCTCAATTCCTCGTTGAGAAACCATAAACCCCAAAAAATTTCCTGATGCGACTCCGAAAGCGCATTTGAGCAGGTTCAGCTTCATTTTATATTGTCGGAGGATATCGAAGGTTTCTTTCAAGTCTTTGACATGCAATTCAGACTTTATGCTTTTGACGAGCATATCGTCAACATAGACTTCCATGTTCTTTCCGATCAAGTCTCAAAAGATCATGTTCACCAGGCATTGGTAAGTTGCCCCGGCGTTCTTGAGTCCAAAGGGCATTACTTTATAGCAGTATAACCCTCTCTCCGTGATGAACGAAGTCTTGGAGATATCATCCTGGTGCATCAGAATCTGGTTATAACCAAAATATGCGCCCATGAAACTAAGTAATTCATGGCCCGAAGTAGCGTTGATAAGAAGATCTACCCTCGGGAGCGGGTAGCTGTCCTTCGGGCATGTTTTGTTGAGATATGTGTAATCGATACATATTCGCCATCTGTCGCCTAACTTAGGAACCATGACAACGTTGGCGATCCAATCTGGGTAGTAGATCTCTTCAATGAAGTTGGCAGTTAGAAGTTTATCTAACTGCCAACTGTCTTTCTGGCGCAAAAGTCCTCTTCTTCTGCTTAACAGGTTTTTTGGATAGATCAACATTTTGCCTGTGGGTAATGATCTCGGGGTCAATTCCAGGCATGTCTGCGACTGTCCATGCAAAAATATCAGCGTAGGTTCTCAGTAGGTTCACCAGCTCGAGCTTGGTGTCTTCCTTAAGATTCGAACCTACCCGAACTGTTTTGTTTTCTTCTCCCAATGCTTACAAGATATTCTACTGGTTCTCCCCTTTGCATCTTTGTATCTTCCCGGAGGTCTTCGATAATGAGTGCTTCATTGTTCTTCGATCGGCATGAAGTCACGTAGCACTGACGAGCTGTAGTCTGGTCTCCTTTCACCTCTCCAATCCCATGTTCCGTGGGGAACTTCATCTTGAGGTGATAAGTCAACACTACAGCCTGTAATCGATTGAGTGCTGGTCGTCCCAATATGGCGTTGTATGCAGAGGGGACCTTTACCACCACGAAATCAAGCATGAAGTTGGCTTATGCCGGAGATGTACCGATCACAACTGGGAATGCGATAATACCTTCGACTGCAACTGGATGATTGGAGAATCCATACAATGGTGTATCCATCTTTCAAAGACGGTCCGTTGGAATGTTCATCTTCTTGAATGCATCGTAAAATAAAACTTATGCGGAACTCCCGTTATCAACCAAAACTCACTTTACCTCGAAGTTCCTAGCTTTGATCGTGATGACTAACGGGTCATCATGAGGAGTCCTGACATATTTTAAATCTTCATCGGAAAAGGTGATCGTAGCTTCGGGTACAGTCTTATGTTTCTTATTCGGGGGTTGGCTCGTTATGCACACTTCTCTGGCGTATGCTTTTCGAGCCTGTCCTGATGAACCTCTTGCGGCTAATCCCCCAAATATAGTGTTGATTGTACCCGCATTCTCTTCCCGGTCTTCTTTTTCTTCCATGGCCGGACGTGTCTGTTGTCGTCCTTCTCTAGGAGCTACAAACTTTCTCAATTGACCACGCTTGATAAGGGCCTCAATTGCTCGTTTAAGTGACCGGCAATTGTCAGTTGTGTGGCCATGATCGTTGTGAAAGTGACACCATAAATCTTTGTTCCTTTTATTTGGTCAGGATCTCATTTTGTCTGGCCACCGGAGAGCTTTATTATCTTTGATCTCGTGAAGAATCTGTGATGGTTTTGCATTGAAGGGTGTTAGATTTTCCGAAGAAAACGGCTCTTTCGGACGCCGTTCATCACGGTTAGAACGTTTTGCTGACTTTCCTCCTTGAGGAGTTATCTCTCGAGATCATTTCTTCTTTTCTTCATTTCTTTCTCCACGTCGTCCTCTGTGTGTCTCCAAGTATTCTTCAGCTTGAATACATTTGTTAGCCTTCTCGAGAAGGGCTTTCATATTACCTGGTGGACTTTTGTTAATAGAGAACGCAAACTTGGATGTCGGTCGGAGGCCTCGGAGGAAGGCAGTATACTTCACAGATTCGTCCAAGTTATCGATTTCCAAAGTGGCTGTGTTGAATCGTTCGAGGAAGCACGCAAAAGATTCGTTTTTCTCTTGCACAATGTTTAGCAGACTCGCCGAGTTCTTTCTTCGAGAGTGACTTCTTACAAAGTGTTTTTGAAAGAGATCCGATAATTGGCTGAAGGAGTAGATGGATCTTGGTTGTAGAGATTTGAACCATGCATGTGCAACTTTCCTCAGAGTGGTAGGAAAGGCTCTGCACATGACATCATCTGAAACCTGGAGGAGTAACATGTTTGTTTGAAACTGGTAAACATGTTCTCCTGGATCTCCAGTCCCGTCGTAGAGGTCACACTGAGGCATTCGAAAGTTGGGAGGTAACTTTGCCTTCTCGATGGTTTCGGATAACGGATATCTAGATCTTCCCTTGGGAGAGATTTTTCTGGAGAGTTATATCTAGGGACCATCTTCTAGGAGTCTCATTCTCGGGAATAAAACTCAGGCGTCCTCTTTCTGTGGACAGATCTTCGAGGGGTCTCAGCTCTGGCGACCTGTTCGGGAGAGGAGTTGGTACTGCCTTCGACTGATGGATCCTGTCGATAGCATGATCCACTCCTGGTCATGTGATCTCCGCTCTTTTCTCTGGGATCGTAAGTCGGATCGGTCGTTGATCTGTATTTGCGGCCGTAGCTTGATCTGGAAGTGAGACGAAGATGAAGGTCGTTAGGGTCAAAATGAGAATGGTGAGTGGACGGCAGAGCCACCGCCATGTCGAGCTTTTGTTAAAGAGTATTCACGACATCTTTTAGTTCATGGATTTCTCTTGTAAGGTCGGCATGGGGTGTTTTGAATAGTTGACGGTTCAGGCGATGACGAAGGTCACCGTTTTTCAGATTAGACGTTGAAGATCGGTTTCTCCGAGGTCTAGTTTTTTATTCGGGAGTAGCAGATGTTACGTTGACGTAAACATCTTTAGAAGAACTGGCGCGACGGCAGCGTAAAGGGGTCGAGTGTCGGTCATAAGAATGACCTGGTCGATGAGAGCTGCTAGTTCGCGCACGATGGTTCCGGGAATGACTTTGTGAAGAGTCACCGGAAGAAGAATGATTGGCCATGTTCCCTGTCGTGGTCCCACGGATGGCGCCAATCTGTTGGAGCTAACTGGATCGGAAACCACAGCAGAAATCAGGCCTGAAAAAGAGAACACGGAGTGACCGCCGGGTGGGGTTCCGGCGGGGGAACGCTCTGATGCTTAAGTCAGAGATGGCTAACAATGTAGAACTCTGAGAAGCAATAAAGACACAATGTGTATGTGTGTGAGCTTATCTTTACCTGAGGGGGCTTGACCCCTTTATATAGTGGTAGAAGGAGGAGTCCTAGTAGGACTGGGCTTTGACCAACTCTAATCAGAATCTAATTAGGATCCTAGAGGATCTTATGTCAATCTTAGCTGATAGAGTCAGAGCTTCTTTAGGATTATGCCCGGTGATTGATATGGTAAGTGTCATATCAGTAATGAGCCAGCATGGCCTACGTGTCATAACTGTCACGTGTCGTCCTTAGATTGGAGGGGTATTTTTAGCTATATCACGCGTGTTGCCGCTGTGAATGCGTAACGGTTTGAAGTGTAATGGAGAGGTACTTGTAAGTTTGTACGTCCAAAACCCATTTGAGTGTGTACTGTAGTGTAACCTGCTGTGTGTGTGTTTTGGCATGTATATGTGACTACTGTGGGCTTACATATTTATGGAAGAAGAAGGGGAATGATGAGGCAGCTGTGGTGGCTGCCATGAAAGGAGGATGGGATTATGGGTGCAAGTAAATTAGGGTGTGAACTGTGTGCGTAAAGTGTGTATGTGTATACAGCCGTGTGGCTGTATGTGAGCGTGGTTATGTGTAGCCCTTTGTGGAGAGGGAACAAGAAGTGGGTGCATGCAGGTGGTGGTGCGTAAGGTGTGTGCTGCTGTGAGGTGTTATGTGGTTTTGGCTTGTGTCTAGTGTGTGAGTTGTGTTGAGAACAGGTTGGGGGTGGTATTGTGAGCATGTGGAGGTGAGTGGTGTGTGAACAAGGTGGTGTGTAGTGTGCGCGCAGGTAGTGTACTGAGTGTGTGTACATTTCATGTGTGGTTAGTGTGTACTTAAGAGAGAAGGTGGAAGTGGGGGTTGTGTAGATTAAACTGTGAAGTGCATGAGTGTGATGAGAGTTTGAAAATGTGGTGAAAGAAGAAGAAGAAGAAGGGTCACACGGCTGCCATAAACTAAATGGGTTTTCCTGTGAGCCATGTGAGGAAGTGGGTGGTGTTTGTGAGTATATATTGTGGGTTTTTTTTTTTTTTTTTGAGTTTAGTGTGTTGTGTGTATATACATATGAGTTAGGTGTGAAAATTTTATGTGGTTCCAAGTTTAATTGGGTGAAACTGGGTTGCACATGAGTGAAGAGGACGACTGAGTTTGTACGGGGAAGATGATACTGTAGCAAGAGGGAAAAGTTTTGTTTGTTTTAAAAAAAATTAAACTCAAAAGTGTCGCTAAAGGGTACCATTGTTTTAACAGCTCCTTTCCGAATTTTAAAATTATATCTAAAAAGTTATTTAGACAAAACTCAAAAGAGTAACTTATATTAATTTTGCAAGACCTACACACAGTAAAAATTTTAGATTTTTTAGAGGTCGGGAAGCATGCTAACTAATTTTATTCGTGAAAAAGATTTCAGTATATTTTAAAATAGTAAATTAAGTTATTAAATTCTGAAACTCCTACAATAATCTTATATAGCTAAGATAAGATAGTTTCTAAAGTTTCGAAAATTTTAAAGTCGTTTGCTTGTTAGCATCATTAGCGGCGTAGCGCCCGAGCGATTATCGCGTAACGCTTCACTATTACAACAGTTTGCGAGATCATTTTAATAACCTCAGAATTAGAAAAAGTACAAAACAAAAACTTCTCTTATTTTTGTGAAACCTTCGACGTGGAATTTTCTCAGATTTGTCTGGGCATGGGAAGTGCCTCAAACAATTTTATTTTTAAAACAAGTTTTTGAATTAATTAACATAGTAAACAAAATTATTTTAGCCTAGAATTTTATAGTAATCTAAAATGATGGTGATGCTTGAGTGTATGTAATGTCGTGGCATTCCGGGGTCGTTCATCATATTTTTGGGGCTTGAGCATTGACGCTCAATTTAATGAGCAGTTTAGGGTTCCGTGCGAGAAATTTTCGGAATGACCGTTCATGTTCGAAATACCCATCAGTGGTTTAAAAGGGAATCTTTTAGGTTATACCTAGGTGGATAAGGTACTTTAGACATTGGGGGCAAATAGGTAATTATACAAAAGTCGAGGGACTGTCGGCTAAAATTTTCCTCATTTAAAAGAAACCTAATACTTAAACGTGCTCGAGCGACAATGAATGACATTCATATTGTTTGTATTTAGGTTTTGATAGTCAAGAGCTAGGACTGGCATTTGAGCAAATACCAGAAGCAGATTTTGAGCGAGGTAAGTACCCCTGCCATGTTTCTCCGTATACTTATTTGCAAAACCTATATACGTACATATGATTTGATCAAATTAAATTTTAAAGTTTTGTTCTGCTTATGTTTTATTTCTAAAGTATTTGATGAGAAATTTAGTTTAAAATAATGCCATGGAATGTGTTCTCAACCTATTCAGGTCGCACCACAGGGCCCACTAGGGGACCCATTTTGCATGACACATCACGCATTCAACGGTCAATTATTCAACGTTATCAATTGGTTAAAATGCATCTTCCATTGAATTTTCACGACAATCACTGACACATATTTTTGTCGCCAACGTAGCGACGTCAGCGGCACCAACACTTAGAAAATGTGCGTGCATGAATTAAACAAAAGCCTCCAACCCCAAAGGGGGTCAGCCACCTTGTTTGCACAAGGGGGTCGGCCACCTTGTTTGCACAAGGGGTCGGCCACCTTGGGCATGGGGGGTTGGCCACCTTGTTTCCACAGGGGAGTCGGCCACCTTGAGCATGGGGGTTGGCCACCTCGCGCTTAGGGGGTCGGCCACCCTTGTCACCGGAGGGGAGGGGGGCTGCTGACTCCTCTCGCACCTCACTCAACGCATTACCTCCAATGCTCACACGTCAAATGTGGCCGCACGACGCTCATTGTCACTCGCGTACCATCGCCACGACGACAGTCGCTCATGGCCGTGTACTATTGTCCGGGCACCGTCATCACGACGACCATCGCCCACACGCTCTCTAACATTCCGCCGCGCCTGTGCGCCGTGCCACTTCCATCATGTGTCCCTGGCACCAGGTATTGTCTCACGACGATCGCCGCCGCGCCCATGCGCCACAATCATATTACATCATTCCGGGGGGCTTCGCTCGTAGTGCTCCGGCACGAGGACCCTCCGCAGCGAGATGGGCTCGTTACCACAAAGCCATCGCCACCGTGGGATAGGCTCGTTACCACAAAGCTATCGCCGTCTTTATTCGGGGGGGGCTCTGCTCGTAGTGCTCCGGCACGAGGACCCTCCGCAACTGGATGGGCTCGTTATCACAAAGCTATCTCTCTCTTCATTCTGGGGGGCTCCGCTCGTACTGCTCCGGCACGAGGACCCTCCACAACAGGAAGGGCTCGTTACCACAAAGCCATCGCCGCCGCGGGATAGGCTCGTTACCACAAAGCTATCGCCGTCTTCATTCGGGGGGGCTCCGCTCGTAGTGCTCCGGCACGAGGACCTTTCGCAGCAGGATAGGCTCATTACCGCAAAGCCATCGTCGCCTGGGGTGACATGCGTGACACTAGGCACTGAGCTGCGACCATGTCGGCTCATGTTGCTGGTGATCGTCGGTGCCCTCAGGACGATAACCCCCGGGTCACTCCGGGACGGGAGTAGGTCTTTAGAGGGCATTGCTCCTAGTTCGCCTGGCAGTTGGCTACAGGGGCAACCCTCCCCGCTGTCAGGTTCTCTACGTGTCTTTTGACGCACCTTGTGGGATTCAGTAAAGGCTTGGACCGGTGGCTGGGGGCAACGGGCTTACTATGATCATGCCGTCGTGTGTGGTCAGCCTTATCAGACAGGTAGAGATATACTGCGCGGGCAGGGCAGCGCATAGCGAATTTGGGAACCGACAGTCGACGGAGAACCGGTATTTGTGGACCCCCTGGTGACGTGTCACTCCCGGGGACTGACACGTATCGGCTGATGACGTATGCATACTTTTCCCTATAAATAGGGGACTTTGGAACCCATTTGGGGGACTTCTCTCTCATTTGACATTTTCACTTTCTCTCTCTAAAAAACCCATTCTCTCTAGAATTCTAGAGAGAGAAACACATTTGGACTTCTGACATCAGACCCCTGACTTGGACCCTAGCTTGGAGTGTTGACTGCTGGCGATGTTCGTCGTCGCCCAGTCTACACAGCACTGCTAGCCCTCACGGCCTGTCTGGGGAGCCTTGCTCTCTGCCCTTACTCCGCCTTCACTATCTCTCACTTTGCATACTTGGAAGCTGACTCGGACTGCAGCCTTTGTGGCATCTCCACGTAGGTACGAACCCACTTTCCTAGGCATAATTTTGGCGACTCCGCTGGGGAGGTGAGCATTGTATTGCAGTCTGCCTACCTTTCGCACTTAGGCACCATGCCTATGCAACAAAGAGTTACGAGGGCTACGAGCCAGGGCCTTATCCATACCTTGCAAGAGGAAGACCACTTGGGTGAACAAGTGGGGACTAGTGCCATGCGTCTCCACGACCAGCCACTGACTACTGCGCCTAACGTACAAGTTGCAGTCAATGCGGCCATCCAGTAGTTTACGCTGACTATAGCCAACCTACAAGACTCGCAGACTGCTCTTATGACCGCCATCATGGAAATGCAAAAAATCCATACAGGCGATGGCCTCACAGCAGATCGTGCCACCGATCCAGCCTGTAGGACCTGGGTCGTTTCCTGACGCCGCCCGGTCCCAGTGTCGCGACCACCACCGCCTCGAACGTCTAAACCCTTGGCGGTAGGACTCGTGACATCTTCCCCGCATGTAGCTGACACACCGCATCCCGTGATGCCATCATGCATACCGCAAGCAGACCTTAGGCCAGTGTTGCAATAGGTCCTCATGTTGTTGCACCTCAACATGTGCCAGCCAGAAGCTCTTCAGAAACTCACGACTCCATTGAGATGGAGCCTAACCCCTACCTAACGGAGCAACATCAAACAACCGGTCAAGTGGTGGATATGTCTCGCCCACCCACCCATGCCCCCACACACTTGATATTTCCAGCACCTGTCATATATCATCCCTTTGTTACTCCTGCTCATCAAGTTGCCCCGGACGGGGGCTCGTGGCTCCCTAGCCAGCCATCATCCCTTGGCTGGCCCTGAAGCACCATCCCCCCACTATGTCTCCAAGTAAGACTTTGACGCACTCCTCCACCGCCTGTCACAGACTTCTGCACCCGACTCATCAGCCCGACTGACAGGCCATGCACCATATGCCAACGACATAGCCATCATACCGTACCCGCTCAAATACAAGCAACCCACCTTCGTGTTCTTTAACAGACGTGACGGCAACGCCCGTGAGCACTTAACAAGATTCGCCGGCTCATTGGAGCAATATGGCTCGGGCGATAGTTTGAAGTTACGGGAGTTGTACAAGTCCCTCACAAGCTTGGCATACACTTGGTATCACCAGATCCTCGCAGGGACTGTCCATTCTTGGAGTGAAATGGTCCAACTCTTCTTGGACAAATTCCACTACGAAGCCGAAAGGGTAACCATAGTGGATATTGCCGGTATCCGCCAGAATCTCGGTGAAGACCTAAACAAATATGTGCACCGCTTTTACCTCACATGTCTCCAGTGTACAAATTTTAGTAAGGATGAGACTTTGGTTCCCATCTACATCAAAAACATGAGTGACATCTAATGGGTGCATATCGAGAACCTGCAGTTGAGGTCATGGGGACACCTCAAGGAAACAGCCCGTCGTACTTACGAGTCGGTCGGCCCTGTCAAGCCGTGGAAGCCTTGCCCACAGAATGCACTGCTGGCCTCAGCAGACACATCCGGAACTCAGAGCAACACCAACACCACCAACAACAGCAGCAGCTACACTGGCTTCAAGCGTCAGTTCCAAGATAGGGACCCACGCTCCGACAAGCGAAGACAACGGGAGACTGCCCCCCGACTATCCATGTGATTTGAATACGGTGAAAGAACTCTTGGCGGAATGGGTGGCAAATGACAACAACTTCCCACTGCCACCAATGCGGATCAACATCACGGACGCGAAAAAGGCCAAACCCAACTACTACCCTTACCATCAAGCTCTTGGCCACCATCTGAAAGATTGTAATAGGTTGCGCGCTATATTTGCAAGGAAGGTCACGTCAGGCGACCTAAACTTACGGAAGAACAACGATGTGCATAGGCACCCTTAACCACACCATGGCAACAACAACCAGGAACATCATGTGCTCATGGCCGTTACTGACCACATCGAGCCTGTCATCCCCGAAGCCCCTACGGAGGTCATTCATATGGTCACACCTTGTGTGCCTTTCGCTCCTCAGCCAGCGTCCTCAGCCGGACAAATGACAAAGATTACTGGCTTTTTTTATGAAATGAGGTTTTCACCCGTGGCACGGACCTACCTCTCGAACTGTCTGATCGAGGTCACCACAGGCCTTGGTCTCGAATGTTTCACCGCCCAAGCCAAACTCAGACACATCCCTTCTACCGCATTCATTTTCTCAGACGAGGACTCACCACCAATCGAACACCACAACCGATCGGTGTACCTCGAATGCACTGTTAATGGCACGGGCTTCCGCCGCCTCTTAATAGACTGCGGCGCCTCAATCAACATCATGCCTCTCATCACCTTGCAACGGGTCGGCATTCCCCCAAGAAAGATCATCCGCGACCCCGTCAAGATTACTGCCTTTGGGCAGGGTCCCCAGTCGACCCTCGGCCATATCATTGTCGACCTCATAGTCGGAACTGTCTGTCGCGACACTACTTTTCACGTGATAGACAGCGAGTCTGCCTTCCACCTCCTGCTTGGCCGACCTTGGATTCATGTTAACAAGGTTGTTCCCTCAACGTACCACCAGTGTGTGAAACTGGTGGCTGGTCCTGTGGGACATGAGGTAGCGATGACAATCCCCGCAACTAAGGCCCCGTTCGAATGTGTCGAATCCTACTTCGTTGAGGCATCTTTCTTCACTGAGCTAGCCGAGGATGGTAAGAATGCTACTCACCTCCATTCGACCAAGCTGGCAAATTGGGACGAGCTGTGTGGAAACAAGCCTCCCAAGTCTAAGACCAAGAAAGGTAACAAGAACAAAGGATCAACATCAGCGCCGCCGCCCGCTGTCACAACCAACTCCCCGCCTTCATCCCCCAAGTCCAAGAAACAAAAACCTGAACCAACCTTCCAACGCATCGTCAAAGACCGAAAAGTGATCTACCAGTTATGACGGTGTGCGGGGGTTTTGGGTGGTCCGTCATTTAACCCCCTCGACCCCGACCCGCCCACGGAGACAGAATGGTGTTAGCTGCCTAGCATTGCCCGCCAGACCCCGGGCACTGCCCCGCCCTGCTATGAAGACGGCCCTCGACCACAGGCCAAAGATCTTGAAGAAATCAACCTGGCTAACCCAGGCGAGGAACCTTGATTGACATACATTGGCACAAAACTCGCCCCGGGATAAAGAGAGGAATTGGTTACCCTTATTCGCGAATATCGCGATGTATTGGCATGGAGTTACAACGAAATGCATGGATTGGATCCCGCCTTGGTGACGCACCATCTCGACATTGCTACCGGATCGAGCCCTGTCCAACAACATCCACGGTCTTTTTGCCCCGAGCTCGAATGAAAGATTAAACAAGAAATAGAGTGACTTCTAGAGGCTGGCTTTATTGAACTTATCACTCACCCCATATGGCTGGCCAATGTTGTCCCTGTACAAAAGAAGAACGGCCAAGTCCTCGTTTGTATTGACTTTCGGGAGTTGAACAAAGCATGCCCCAAAGACGAGTTCCCCAACTGCCCAACATCGACATGCTTACGGAGGCTACCGCTGGACATGAGATCTTGTCTTTAATGGATGGTTTCGCCAGCTACAACCAAATTCGAATGAACCCAGCCGACTGTGCTAAGACCGCCTTCGGAACACCTATGGGTAACTTTTTTTGGAAGGTCATGCCCTTCGATCTCAAGAATGCGGGTGCTACCTATCAAAGGGCGATGACCGCCATCTTCCACGACATGATACTCCGTACAGTGGAAAACTACATCAACGATCTCATTATCAAGTCTAAGAAGGAAAGTGATCACCTCGCTGACCTCCGAGCAGTCTTTGATCGTTGTGGCCAGTACAATATGCGGATGAACCCGCTAAAATGTGCCTTTGGAGTCTCCTCTGACAAATTCCTCGGCTTCTTGGTCAGTCGATAGGGCATCGACATTGACCCTTCTAAGGCTGCCTCTATCCAAGAAATGCCCCCTCCTAAGAGCACCAAACAGTTGAAGAGCTTCCTCGGCAAGGTTTCTTATCTCCACCGATTCATCATTGCCTTGGCCGAACTTATCACACCCTTCCAGCATTTGACACGCAAGAGCGCACCGTGGAGTTGGGGTGCGCCCCAACAACAAGCATTCGAACAGATCAAGGCGGTCATCATGTCACCACAGACCATGGTCGTGCCACAACGAGGTATACCACTCTTACTTTACTTGACCTCCACGCCCAAGTCCATAGGGGCATTGCTCGCCCAAGAGGTAGATGGTGTGGAGCATCAAGTTTATTATCTCAGTCGGTCAATCAGGGGACCCGAAGCCAATTACTCTGAGCTCAAGAAGCACTGCTTAGCCTTGGTCTACGCCTCACAGAAATTCCGACACTACTTTTTGCCGCACCAGATCACACTTGTCACCAAGGTTGATCCCCTATGATACATGCTCACACGCCCTGCCCTGTCTGGCCGGCTTACCCGTTGGTTGCTGCTCTTGACCGAGTTCGGCTTATCCATCAAGAATCCTACAGCTCTACGGAGCCAAGCACTTACAGACCTCTTGGCCTTCTTCCCACGCCAACAATATGAACCGACCTCAGATTAATTACCTGGGGAGGAGACGGCTCTGATCGCCGACATTGATGAATTATGGACGCTTGAGTTCGATGGCTCGACCACTAGCAAAGGTCCCCATGGAACTCCACTCCGACAAGGGAGCACCGGCATAATCCTTTGAAATCTAGGGGGTGTTACCACATCCTTATCCTTCAAACTTGCATTCCCGGGGTCCAACAATGAAGCTGAGTACGAGGCCTTTGTCATTGGCCTCATGATGGCTACCAGTATGGGGGCTAAATCATTATGCGTAAAAGGGGACTCAAACTTGATCTTGAAGCAGGCTGACGGAGAGTTCGCAGTCAAGGAGCCAGCCTTGGCACCTTATCGCGCCCTAGTGCAGCATTTAGAAGGAAGACTTGGCCATGTCCAATATGAACACCACAACAGATGCCACAACAGACATGCTGACAGCTTGGCCACGATCGCGTCAAAGATAGAAGTTGACGGCGAACAGCGCATGCTAACCATAATCAGGAGGACAGAACCATGCACCGCATTGAACTTAGTCCCGAAGGAAACTACTGCAGACGATTGGAGGCAGCCGATTGTCAACCAACTTAAGGTGCCATCTCTTGCTTCTGCCTCTACCCTTATAGACTTTTTGATGTTAGGAGACATCTTGTACAGACGATGTCCTGGAGGCACTCTGGCCAGGTGTTTGGCACTGGAAGAAGCAAAGCACAAACTACAGCTCGACCATCAGAAGTGTTGTAGCCTTGACGGTCCCCCCTATACCGTCGCCTCCAGCTCATGGGCCTCTTTTGGCCATCCATGGCCAAGGATGCTTCACATGTATAACATGATTGTCCCAAATGCCTATATGCGCCAGATAGTGCGGAATCTCTTGTAATCAACGTCGAGGATGACTGGCGTCAGCCTTTCATCCAATATCTATCTCATGGGATTCTACCACCTGACCGTAGCTCGGCACGATCCATCAAACGAAAATCGGTCAGATATTTTGTAACGGAAGGCGAGTTATTTCGCAAAGGGTTTTCAGGGCGCACCCTGCGATGCTTGCAAGGTGCCCAAGCCGTGGAAGTGATTAATGAAGTGCACAATGGTGCTTGTGGGGAACATCAAGGATCTCAAAAGCTGTACGCAGAACTACTAAGGTTAGGGTACTATTGGCCGACTATGGAATCTGATTCCATCTACCATGTCCGACACTGCCAACCCTGTTAGAGACACGCTGACAGAATGCACACGCCGACATCCGATCTTCGCACGATCGTGGCCCCTTGGCCATTTCACTCTTGGGCTCTCGACCTTATCGACCCCATCCACCCAACATCTCGGGGTCACACTTGGATTATGGTCACAACGGAACGTTTCAGAAAGTGGGTCGAGGCTATACCCCTACGAAGAGCCATGGGAGGTGCCATTGCCAACTTCTTACACGATCACATCGTTTGTCGCTTCGGTATCCCCCGGTGCATCATCTCCGACAACAGCACGCCATTCATCAACATGGATGTTCAGACTCTCATGGAAGCGGACGACATCAACCATGCCACATCAACCCCTTACTACCCACAAGGGAATGGTCAAGCTGAGGCTTCTAACAAAACTCTACTGCGGGTACTGTCACGAATGGTCCATGATGCGAGTGGCTCATGGTCCAAAAAGCTAAGCCTTGCACTTTGGGCTTACAGAACTTCCAGGCATACAGCCACGAAGGCCACACCTTTTTTCCCTTGTCTATGGGGACGAGTATGTGGTACCAGTCGAGATTGCAGTCGCCTCGGCTCGACTCTCCCTAAGCAGTGGTCTCAAGGAGGAGGAAACCAGAATGGTGGCCCTTGAGGGCCTTGATGAACGGAGAGCCAACGCCATGCGTCGAATGAAAAAATATCATGAACAGCTTGTGAAAGCCTATGGGAAGACAGTCAAGCCTCGTTTCTTTGTAGAAGGCGACCTCATCCTCCAAGCCGCCAAGCATGTACGTGCCAACCTGTCAGCCCCTAAGTTCACACCAAACTGGGAAGGACCATTTGAAGTGCATACAGCCAGAAACAGCGGTTCCTACCTCCTGCTCAATCCAAATGACGGACAGATCACAGCCCCTGTCAATGGCCGCTACCTGAAGAAATATTATGCATAACCAGCTACGGATTGTTCCCCCCCCCCCCCCCCAAGAAATATTATGCACACATGTTTATGACTTGTAACTTTTGTTTCTTATTAAAAGTTTTTCCTTATGTAATCACATTTTGGCCCAAGTACTATCAATAGACAGTCATTCTACTACATACGCTCGTGTTTATCACACTTCTATTTCATTTATGGTCACCAAGTCATTTGCTCTCGGCGGGGAGGGAGGAACACCAGCAGGCAGCCATCATATGCAAGACAGTCAACCATCGCAACAAAAAAAAAAACAAGCACACAATGCATCAACCACAAGAACCAAACACAAGACAACAAGCAGCCATACTCATATCATGGACACATACAATATACATTCGGAGTTTACGCAGTCGGATGCGCGCTAAAAGCCTCCAATGTCTGACGCTGAGCCTACATCGCAGACCATCCAGCCTCAAACTCGGCTTGCCACCTCAGTCGCTCGGCCTCTCAAACCTCCACCTCGGCACGTCGCCTCTGTAAGTTGCCAAGTTGTCTCTACAGGTCGGTCAGCTGCCTCTCTATGTCTGTGACCTACCCATCAATCCCGGCCAGCTCCCCAGTAATCTCTGATCGCTACACCTCCAACCCAGTTCGTCGCCTCTCTAGCAACGTCTCCTACATGTGCACAAGGGCCATCATCTCCCCCATAGCCCCCCCTGCTCCTCGACCTAAAGAAGTCCGCCAATCAGTCCAACTGTAGGCCCAGTGATGTAAACGGCGCGAACTCTGACAGTGACCGACTGATGAACTCCGCGGTCCAACCTGCCGGTGGCACACTAGAAAATGGCAGCAACCACTCCATAAATCCTGTATACACCCACCTCTACAGTACCGGGTTGCCCACCGTCACGCCCTCAAATATCTGTGGGAACGCTGCCTTCACCAGCTCTAGTCGGCGCACCGTCTCGACATGTAACTGGAGACCCTCCCATGATGCCACATCTGTCTGCCCACTCGAGGAGCCCCTACTGGCCTCTCTGACTGTTGCCCCACTCCCACCCACTACAGGTGTCTCTGACACTCCTCCTGCCGTCTACGCACCAACGATATCCGAGTGCATCGCTAACAGTGTCGCACCAGCCTCGATCGCTGACCCCGACGACGCGTCCTGTTGACACTCCACAACAGGGTGAACCAGCATCTCCCGCTCATGCGTCGGGGCTACAACCACAGGCTCCAGCTCCGCCGGGTCCTCATGCTCACCTTCTGCGGCCTCTATCTCTGCTCCCATCCACCAGTAGCCACTGGCATCAAACATCAGCGACTCGTCCACCGATCCACCGTACAGGTCCTCCACTGTCTCCTCAGCGCCTGGCAATGGACTCACCCTCCTACTCACCCCAGCCCCTGAAGTGTCGGTCGCCTCCATCTCATCCCTAAATGCTGGCCCACCAACCTCGGCTGCCATTGCCTCCTCTACCTCGATAGCGGCACCCGCATCGCTACCCCCCTCAACCGCCTACTCTTCATGCTCCTATCAAAGTCATCGCCAGTCCATATACCTTTATTTTCATGTGCAAAACCAATAGCAAAACAAAAACAAAACTTAACGAAAACATCAACACAAAACATACATCGGCCTCTGACTCCTCTGATCCCTCGTGTGGTCTCTTCGACCCTGATAGGCGTGGGGCTAATGTCCCTGCACTAGCCTGACGAGCAGCAGTCTCCATCATCCACACTCGAAGTGCCGACAGCGGACCCTTGCCAGCCCCTGGCACCCTCAGCACCTGCACCACTGGCTCCTCTCCACAGTCCTCCCCCGGGGCATCGTCATCAGACCCTTTGGCCTCCTCCTCTACATCCCTCTCCGAGCTCACAACAGCACTCCTAGACACTAACGCCAGCATGCCCGACTATTTCGCAAGTGTAGCTGATATCAAGCTCAATGCCCGGTCACATGCAAACACATCAACACACCGACGTGTAGCCAATGACTGTGCCAACCACGCCGCCCAGCTACCTCGTAGCCGCTCCCACCACCGTGCATACTCCACTGTCACTGCCTCTGCTACCTCTGTCCCCGGCCGCCTCCACTCTGTCACCGGTGTCGACCACTCACGGGCTTGTCATATCGTGTATACCCCAAAGCGGTCGTCACACTCCACGGGCTACGATACCCACACGTAACAGCTGGTCCGGATATACCTCTCCATATAGTACAAGTTCTCGGTGGGCTTCCAGCCATCATCTGTTATAATCGGAAGCCAGCGTAGAAAATAGGCCACCAGAAATACGAGTTGTGCCGGCCCCAGGTCACCCCTCCTGGTCAGGTCTGTCGTCATCTCATGTCCGTGCAACCAGGGTGGTACTCCATATGACGCATGCATGCCTCTATACGGCCGCGCCAAGCATGCCTCCCGTGTATCTATGAGCCGCGCCAATGGACACTCCGGCCTCTTGATGCCCGCCCATGCAAATGCCCGTGACCCGCTACCTCCCCGTGTCACTGTCCTCATCATCGATACCGGATGCTTGAGCGGATATCCTGTCGGCTGATAGTCTAGGAAGCACTCGTACAAATATCTTTACATGAACATCCAGTCCACGTATGTCTCCACCTGATACCGCCCATGTGACCGCTTCACATCATTCACGAACTGATCTAGCTACGAGTACAGTGTGCCAAAATAAACAGGAGCCAGCCCGACACACTTGCTTTGCGCCATCCGAATAGCCAGGGGAAACACCCTCGGGGAAATACCGTCCTCCGGCGTCCCCTCGAACACAAATCTGCAAGCACACAACAACTCATTATACATGACAAGACTAACATACCGCATATACACGCATACTGTAAATTGACAATACAACGCTTACCTCGATAGGAACATCGTCAAGAACGCCACCATCTCATACCGCTCATTCTTGTGATACGGCCCCATCAGGAAATGGGTGGCATTGCCCAACTTCTGTCCTGACTTCGCCTGCGGCGTCCCATAGAACAGTCGGAGCCACCCAACGTACGTCCATTTCCGGTGCTACCTCGTCTCCGATAAGATATCTAGTAGCTGTGTCTACAACAGCCGCTCATCTCCACTCAGTCGCGTCACCCACGCATCTAATTCCCCGTGCATCGCCAGCCCTGTCAGCATCAGCACATCAAGCAACGTCGGCCCGATCTCTCCAAACTCGGTCACAAAGGTATATGACTGTGTGCTCCACCTCGACAGTAGTAGGGTAATCCTGGGTGTATCCCTATAAACCTACAGTCCTATCCCAGTAATATCTATCGCTGGCAGTAACCGCAATGTCTGCAACAGCCCCGCCCACCACGGCGTCTCCACCATATGCTCGCACCAGAAGTCCCACCCTATCGGCATCACACTATGGCCCTTGAACACCACAGGTGACCAGGGTAAATCCTTCATCTCCACCAACAACCCCGGTACGTATCTCGGCGACATCACAGGCGCCTCCTCCCAGATCGGAACTGGCAAATATGGTGATGGCACCCGTGGCTCCTCTCCCACTGACGGACCACTCCACGGTACCGTGAAAGCTCCATTAGCCACCTGGATGGCCAACTCCCTCCACAGCTCCCAGTTAGGTATGCACGGTACCACTCCCTTCACTCCCAGCTGTGTGTTCGTCTTGTCTGGGTCTGGATCATACGTCTTCACTGAACCATCGTCAAAGGTCAATGGCACTCTCGTCTCCCTACCAGGTGCAGCTGCGGCCTCATCTGTCGGCGGCGCTGGCACAGGCGCCGTTGTCATGACCCGCGGTGGTCGCGATGCACTAACCACCGTACCTCGCGGCTTCGCCCACATCTTCTGTTTCACTTTCTTCAGCACCAGTGTCGGCTCGGCAGGCGTGGCCCTCTCTCTTACCACCGCCGCCGACCCCCCCTACGCCCACCGACCCCCCTGAGGCCACCGACCACCTTGACCCCGCCAACCCCTCCACGCGGGCTGAGGCGCCTTCTCTTCTTTCCCCTCCTTCTCTTCCCCTTCCCCCGATGCTAGCTGCACCCGTCGAGCTCCCATGGCTGCCCGGCCCACCACGGGTGGCCGAGCATCCTCTTCCCCCTCTCTCTCCCTCCTTCCCCCTTCCCCTCTTCCCTCTTTTTCCCCTGAACCGGCCGACCTTCCCCGAGCGACCGACCCCCTCGCATTTCCCCCTATCCTCCCTCCTTCCCCCTTCCCCTCTTCCTTCCCTCTCCACACCACCAGCGCTGACCCCTGCCCGCCGACCCCCTACACCGGCCGACCCCTCGGCCACTTCCTTCCCTTTTCTCACCGTCTCTTTTATTCTCTCTATTTCTCTCTATCTCTCTCTATCTCTCTCTCTCTCTTTACATATAGGTGGGCCAACATTCAATCTTGACCACCCATTCAAAATTCACATCAAAACTTTTCCGCCCAAAACCCAACAACTCTATTTTCAAACGGATAAGCTTTTTAGCGCTTAATTTATTTTTGCGCCCAAGGTTTCCATAAAAAATCGTCACCACATTTTTCAAAATTTCATATTTTCCGCTATTCACATTTGCACGTATTCCCATTTTCCCAACGCAACTTCTTTTTTTAGCACTACGTTCCTCTTTTTTTGCGCTTAACTACGAAAACACATCTACGTACATCATTCGCATTACAATTTCTTGTTCGCTATTTTACAAAATTCGCGCTACCCGATTGCAAGCTACACCGTTTATGCATGCGGCGCCCGCTAGGGTTGCCCCTCCGCGCACACCACACACAGGGGGCTTATGTTCCCAACCTATTCAAGTCGCACCCCAGGGCTCACTAGGGGACCCATTTTGCGCCACACATCACGCATTCAATGGTCAATTATTCAACGCTATCAATTGGTCAAAATGCATTTTCCATTGAATTTTCACGACAATCACTGACACATATTTTTGTCACCAACGTAGCGATGTCAGCGGCACCAACACTTAGAAAATGTGCGTGCATGAATTAAACAAAAGCCTCCAACCCCAAAGGGGGTCGGCCACCTTATCGCTCGGGGGGGGGGGGGGGTTGACCATCCCATGCACAATGGGGTCGGCTACCTTGGGCATGGGGGTCAGCCACCTCACGCGTAGGGGGGTCGGCCACCCTTGTCACGTGGGGGGGTTGTTGACTCCTCTGGCACCTCACTCAATGCACTATCTCCAATGCTCACACGTCAAACGTGGCCGCACGACGCTCATTGTTACCCGCGTACCATTGCCATGACTATAGTCTCTCGCGGCCGGGCACTATTGTCCGGACATCGTCTTCACGACGATCATCGCCCGCACGCTCTCTAACATTCTGCCGCGCCCGTGCACTGCACCACTTCCATCATGTGTCCCCGGCACCAGGTATTGTCTCGCGACAGTCATCGCCGTGCCCATGCGCCATAATCATATTACATCATTTTGGGGGGCTCTGCTCGTAGTGCTCCTGCACAAGGACCCTCCGCAACGGGATGGGCTCGTTACCACGAAGCCATCGCCATATTTATTCCGGGGGGCTCTGCTCGTAGTGCTCCGGCACAGTGACCCTTCGCAGCGGGATAGGCTCGTTACCGCAAAGCCATCGTTGCCTAGGGTGACTTGCGTGACACTAGGCACTGAGTTGCAACCATGTCCGCTCATGTTGCCGGTGATCATCGGCGCCGTCAGGACGATGACCCCCGGGTCACTCCAGGACGGGAACAGGTCTTTGGAGGGCATCGCGCCTAGTCCACCTGGTAGTTGGCTACAGGGGCAACCCTCACCGCTGTCAGGTTCTCTACGCGTCTCTTGACACACCTTGTGGGATTCAGTAAGGGCTTGGACCGGTGGCTGGGGCAACAGGCTTACTCTGATCATGCCATCGTGTGTGGTCAGTCTTCTCAGACAGGTAGAGAGATGCTGCGCGGGTAGGGCAGCCCGAATTTAGGAACCGGCAGTCCGACAGAGAACCGATATTTATGGACCCCTAGTGACGTGTCATTCCCAGGGAATGACATGTGTCGGCTGATGACGCATGCATACTTTTCCCTATAAATAAGGGACTTTGGAACTCATTTGGGGGACTTCTCTCTCATTTGACATTTTTCACTTTCTCTCTCTAAAAAAACCTATTCTCTCTGGAATTCTAGAGAGAGAAACATATTTGGACTTCTGACATCGGACCCCTGACTTGGACCCTAGCTTGAAGTGTCGATTACTGGCCCTGTTCATCGCCACCCTGTCTGCGTAGCATTGCCAGTCCTCACAGCCTGTCTGGGGAGCCTTACTCTCTGCCCTTACTCCACCCTCATTGTCTTTCAGTTTGCAGACTGGTGCCAAGGAAAGTTGGTTCGTACCTACGTGGAGGTGCCATAAAGGCTGCAGTCCGAGTCAGCTTCCAAGTATGCAAAGTGAGAGACAGTGAGGGCGGAGTAAGGGCAGAGAGCAAGGCTTCCCAGACAGGCCACGAGGAGTGGCAGTGCTGCGAAGGCAAGGTTGAGATGAATAGGGCAGGCAGTGAACAGTCCAAGTCAGGGTCTGAGTCGGGGTCCAATGTTACGGTCCAAAGTTATGTCCAATTTATCTTTCTCTCACTAGAATCCAAGAGCTCCCAAATTCTAGAGTGAGAAAGTGATTTTGTGAGAATGAAGAAGAAGTCCTTTTTGAGTCATAAAGTTCACTATTTATAGGAAACAGTATGCTTATGTCATAAAGTGCCACATGTCGTCCCCTGGGAGTGACACGTCACCAAGGGCTCCCAAAATACCAGTTCTCCGTTGGACTGCCGGTTCCCAAATTTGTGTTGCCTACCTCGCACAGCGTCACTCTACCTGTCTGAGAAGACTGACCACACCATGACAGCATGATCAGAGTAAGCCCGTTGCCCCAGCCACCGATCCAAGCCCTTACTGAATCTCACGAGGTGCGTCAAGAGACGCGCAGAGAACCTGACAGCTGTGAGGGTTTCCCTTATAGCTAACAGTCAGGTGGACTAGGTGTGATGCCCTCCAAGGACCTGCTCTTGTCCCGGAGTGACCCGTGGGTCATTGTCCTTGTGGTGTCGACGATCAATGGTAACATGAGTGGACATGCTTACAGCTCAGTGCTCAGAGTCTTTGGTGAGAGGTCCTCGTGCCGGAGTCCCCCCGTGATTATGATGGCGATGGCTTTATGGTTGTGAGCCCATCCCGTGGTGGCGATGACTTTAAGGTTGTGAGTCCATCCCGCTGCAAGGGGTCCTCATGCCGGAGTCCCCCCGTGATTATGACGGCGATGGCTTTATAGTTGTGAGCCCATCCCGTGGCAGCGATGATTTTAAGGTTGTGAGTCCATCCCGCTGCGAGGGGTCCTCGTGCCGGAGCCCCCCGTGATTGTGATGGCGATGGCTTTAAGGTTGTGAGCCCATCCCGTGGCAGCGATGACTATAAGGTTGTGAGTCCATCCCGCTGCGAGGGGTCCTCGTGCCGGAGCCCCCCGTGATTGTGACGGCGATGGCTTTAAGGTTGTGAACCCATCCCGTGGCGGCGATGACTATAAGGTTGTGAGTCCATCCCGCTACGAGGGGTCTTCATGCCGGAGCACTACGAGCGGAACCCCCCAGAAGTATGTAACATGATTGTGGTGCATAGGCACGGTGCCTACAGCACGAGACATTGTTTGTGGCGCATGGTGCGATGCCAACGGCATGAGACAATACCTGGTGCCAGGGGCACATGTTATAAAAGTGGCGCATGGGCGCGGCGAAGAATGTCGTGGAGCAATACTTGGTGCCGGGGGCACGTATCATGAGAAAGACGCGCGGGCGGAGCGATGAACGTCACGGAATTCTGGGGGCATGTATCATGACAATGGCGTAGGGGTGCGGCGACGAACGTCACGGAGTGCCGGGGGCACGTATCATGACAATGGTGCACGGGTGCGACGACGAAGTTCGCGGAGTACTGGGGGCACGTATCATGACAATGACGCATGGGTGCGGTGACGAACGTCGGGGAGCAATACTTGGTGTCGTGGGCACGTATCATGAGAATGGCGCACGGGTGCGGTGACGAAAATTGCAGAGTACCGGGGACACGTATCATGACAATGGCGCACGGGTGCGGCGACGAACGTCGCAAAGACGGCTCATGGGCGCGCGTCGGGCGTCCTGAAGATGGGATATGAGTTGAGTGTGCATATCATAACAAGATAATGAATGCGACATGTAGTAATGACAAAGTTAGTGGTGATGGTATGCGGTTGTCGACGACGGGTCATTTGGCGGTAGCGCGCAACTTTGGGTGATGGGCATCACGGGAGCGGTGTGCAGTCACAGACGACGGACGTCGTGAGGTTAATGTACGATGGACATCGCGAGGTTGATGTACGAATGCCCATAAACATCGCGGAGGTGCAAAGACTCGAGAAAACAAGTGCACGTGGGAGGGGAGGCCATAGGCCAAAATTGGGGGAAGGCCAAGGCCACCACCCCTGGGGAGGCCGAGGCCGACCCTAGGGGGTGGCCAAGGCCAATGGCCAACTCCCATGAAGGGAGGCCAAGGCCACTCCCCCTTTGGTGAACTTTGGGCGTGCCGACGGTAGGTGTTTTGATGAGCAATGAAAAATCCGTAAGTTGCGTTACGACGAGCGTGTCGACATGAATCGTACCCATGTGACGAATAAGGTGCCAAGGTTACGTACAAAGCGTACGAAGCAAAAATAGTGCAAAAAGGGGTATGCGCGAAAAGGGTGAACCACCGGGGGAAAATGGCTGAGGCCAACCCCTCCTGGAGGCCGAGGCCGACCCCCTGGGGCTGGCCAAGCCGCCAAGGCCAAATGGCCAACTCCCATTTTCGGAGCCCAAGGCCACTTCCCCTTTTGGCGAACTTCAGGTGCGCCGTCGGTAGGTGTTTTATGTGAAAAGGTGCTCGGGTGGTCTCGGTGAGACGATCGTGTTACCATCAGTGACGTCCACGTGAAATAAAATTTCTAAGTCGCGCACAAGGCACGCAGAGTGAAAAACGCACATGACTTGAGCATGCGCGCACTGACCGGTTCGATGCGTTGAAAAAAGACTGTTGCATCTGTCGATGTGTTTGCGCGAAGCGGGACCCCTAGTGGGCCCTGGGGTCCGACCAAGATAGGTTGGGAACACATACTTGGAAGCTGACTTGGACTGCAGCCTTTGTGGCACCTCCACGTAGGTACGAACCAACTTTCCTTGGCGTTAGAATGTTATGTGAATCATAGGATTTTACTGAGTACATGTTGAATGAGCAAATGAAACTCGACTTGGTTGTTGTGCCCTATATCCAACGGGAGAATGTTGGATTTAGGGCCCTGGTCAACAGGGCTTGTACGTTGATGCACAGTACTGTGGCTGGTGGTTCGCCCTTGCGTCCACAAAATTTTATCCCGGGTGTAGGAGGGATTTCGGGCCCTAGTCAGGGGGGCTCGTACGCTGATCGCAGCGTACCTAAGGAAAGAAATATATGTGTTTGATGTGAATGGAATTAACGATGATCATACTCAGATTTGAAAACCCTTTATGAAATTTCATGTCTATGTGTATATGTATTTGAAGAACGTTTTACGAATGACAATGATCGAATGTTTGATTTGTTGCAAGAAAATCCATGGCATGTTTTAGAAACTTTAAACTTATTTTAGGAACATGGTTGGTATACTTACTGGGCTTTCGCTCATTCCTTATTTTTCAGGTGACGACTTAAGGGAAGCAGAGCCGTATGAGCCACACGGGGGAGTAGTGCCCGAAGAGAACTTTTAGAATAATGAGTGATCATCGTTCGAACATTTTAGTTCTATGTCAATTAACGTTATGCTTGAACTAATGTAAGGAGCTTAGGTCTCCTCGAGTTTTCTTCATAAGTTTTAAAGACTTGTAATGAAAGTTTTAATTGAATTTTTTGAAGTCTGTAAGTTAGAATTAATTTCGAGTCACGGGATTGTAGTAAGGCCTGGCAGAGCCCGGACATGTGTTTGAATGGGCCTGCGGCCGGTCACGTGTCTAGCACATGGGCTTACCCGTGGGTTCAGGTCGTGACAAGAATACACACACACACTCTGATACCCTGAAAATACCAAAGATTAATCTAACAATGAAGCATCATTAAGTAGCATCATTTTGATGATAATTAGGTGTTGTGGGGGGTTAAATGAGGCTTTATGTGGTCTTGGGGTCAAAGTGTCATTTTTCCAAAGTAGAGGGGTCAAAATGCAATTTTGGAAAATTTTAAGGGCCAAAGTGCAATTGTTGAAAAGTTGGGATTTGGTGTCACAAATTTGGGAGAAAAGGACTCTAGGCTTGCCACTTCTTAGTTGCTTTAAGGCTGAGTAAGTAAAATAAATTATAAACTATGGTTGGATAGAGATTAATGAAGGAAAATTATAAAGGAAAATTGTGGGGTGGAAATGCAAATAACAGAAATTTCGTGAACAGTGAAGGAAGAACACAGAAAACAGAGAAGAAAATAGGAAGAGTGAGGAAAAGGGGGAGAAGAAAGAAAAGAAAAAAAAGGATTTCAAAACCCTAACAGGGTAATCCCTCTTCTTTGGTTTAATTATGTGTAATTTTTGTATAAAGTTTGTGGGTTTTTCGGTTGAAGGTGCTCTGTGTGTATATGTGTTTAATGATGGAGAATTATGATGGATTCATGTTATGTTTTGTGTTTCTGAGAGCTTAGAAAGGAAAAAGGAGAAAAAATAGTAGTGGTTTCAGTGTTGTGCGTGTGTTTAGTGTGTGTTTGGTGTGTGGTCTAAGTGTGTGTATATGGGTGTGTTATGGGTGAAGTGAGAGAGTGGATTTGGGTGGATTAATGTGTTAAAATGTGTAAAAAGTGGAATTAGGTGAATTTGGGTGGAATTGGAAGTGGTTGTGGATGAATGAGTGGAATTTGTGTGGATTGTTGCAATCGACAGTGAAAGGAGAGAGGTTCAACATAAAGACTAAGTGTATTGAAGGTGAAATATTGTGTGTTTTGATGTGAATAGTGACTGTTTTTGTCACTAAAAGTAGGAAATTAACTAAGCAGTCCTAATTCAAATTTTAAAAAATGGTTAGGGTCAGATTTAGCCAAAGTTCAAAAAGTGACCCTAGTTATTTTTGGGATACCTGTACTGAGGAAAAATTTCAGATTTTTCCAAGGTCGGGAAGGGGGTTAACGAATCCAGTGATTTTGGAACTTTACGGTGAATTTTTAAAGAGCAAACTAGCGCGGTTTCATGCGAAACCTTTATGAGGACTTTAGGATGCTGACATGTACCACTTCAAAAAATTTGGACAATTCTGAAGTCGATAGCTATTTTTGGCCGAACTGGCTTTTGAGCGCTCGATCAGGACACCGGTTCGAATTTTTCGGGCAAATGTTTTTTAAAAATGATTTTTAGCTTAACAATGATTTCGACACTCTTAAAATAGAGTTTTAAAGTGGTTTTGAGATTTTTCTGGTACTGGAAACCCACATGGGGCATTTTGGTGATTTGTCACCTAGATGGGGTATTTTGGTAATTTTCCCTATAAACTTTTCCGAATGACTTCTTGATCTAGGAAGGGGTGTAAGACATCTGAAAGGTTTTTTTTAAGTAGTTTTGAGATGTTTGCTGGGGCGATAGTTGCTATGGGTGTTTTGGTAGTTTCCCCTTTGAAATTTTCTGAGAGACTATTTGGTTTATAAATGATGTAGTACATCTATAAAGTAGTTTTAAAGCAGTTTTGGGGTGCTGGTGGTGTAGCGACCATCTAGGGATTTTTTGGTAGTTTGCCATGTTGGCGCTAAATTTTGGGCACGCGCGTTATTAAGCGTCCGGAGTGGCGGGAAGTGAGGAATGGTGTTAATACGTCGAAAATGAGAGGGTTGTTATTGATAATGCATCGATAAGGCTAGGATAAGGATCCAGTTATCGGATCGGATTAACTAATTGTCGTAAGATGCTATGACGGTTAAATGGGGAGGGGTAAAATAAAAAGTGGGTATATGTTTGTTCCCAACCTATTCTGGTCGTACCCAAAGGCCCACTGCGGTCCCATTTTCCATGACACATCCGCACAAGCAACAGTCATATTCAACGTTCACAACCGGTCAAAGCATGCACGCTCAAGTCACGTGCACTTCTCACTTTCAGTACGTGACTCCGTCACGAAGAAACTCATCCTTGCGCGACTGCTCATCAAGCTCCGACCGTCGCACATCGCCCATCGTCTGTCGGCGCACCTTGGCGCTTGCCGAAGGAGCTTGGCTTTCGCCTCCCTCTTGGGGTCGGCCTCGGCCTTGGCCTCCCCCTTGGGGTCGACCTCGACCTTGGCCTTCCCCTTGGGGTCGGCCTCGGCCTCCCCTTGAGGTTGGCCCTGGCCTTCCCCTAAGGGTTGGCCTTTGGCCTCCATCCTTAGCACCTTCACTACTCTTCAAGAGGCCTTACATCGTCCGTGACCCTCGTCGTCCGTCGCCCAGACACAACTCTGCGACCCCCGTCGCCCGGACACAACTCCGCGACCCCGTCGCCTGGACACAACTCCGTAACCCCCGTCCCTCGGACACAACTCCGCGACCCCGTCGCCCGGACACAACTCCGCGACCCCCGTCGCCAGCGTCCGGGCACCGCACTTCAACACTTCGTCGTGCCCGTGCGCCGCGCCGCTGATATAGCCGTGCCCACAGGCTCTCTGTCACACTACCGTGCCCCCGGCACCATACGCACTATGTCGCGCCCATGCGCCACCATTGACACAAGCGTGCCCCCGGCACCTTACGCACTTCATCGCGCCCATGCGCCACAATCATGTTACATGCCCCCGGGCACCACACTCATTCACCACACCATGCGCACCTTGCCTTGGTCGTGGACCATGCTTCGACCCACTCTCCGGAGTGTAAATCATCCCGCGGGGATAGGCGACTCCTCCGGGACACTATCTACGCCAGGGAGCTCTTCAAATCCCCTTCCGCCAGGTAGACGGCTCCTCCGGGATGCTACCTTGGCCAGTCGGGTAGACGGCTCCTCCGGGATGCTACCTCGGCCAGTCGGGTAGACGGCTCCTCCGGGATGCTACCTTGACATGCTCCAAGTGCTCCGGCACAAGGACTCACCCGCGGGGATAGGCGACTCCTCCGGGACACTATCTCTGCCAGGGAGCTCTTCAACTCCCCTTCCGCCAGGTAGACGGCTCCCGCGTCATTGCCCTCGCAGCACTGCCACCCTCAAGCTCTGTTTGGGAAGCCCTTGGTCTCTGCCTTTGTTCCACCCTTGTTGTGTCCTACATCAACATATTTGGCATCTGACTCGGACTGCAGCCTTTGTGGCACCTCCACGTAAGTACGAACCCACTTTCCTTGGCATCATTTTGGTGACTCCGCTGGGGAGGTGAGCATCGTACTGCAGTCTGTCTATCTTCCGCACTCCGTCTCCATGCCTAGACAACGAAAAGTTACGAGGGCTGCCAGCCAGGGCCTTATCCATGCCGTGCAAGAAGTGGACCACTCGGGTGAACAAGAGGGGACCAGTGCTGTGCGTCCCCAAGACCAGCCACAAACTACCGCACCTGACATACAAGTTGCAGTCAATGCGGCCATCCAGCAGTTTTCGCCCACTATAGCCACTCTTATGACAGCCATGGTGGAAATGCAAAAATCAATCCAAGTCTTGACTTTACAATCACCGATTTCCCAAAGCCTTAGAGCTCTGCACCCTGTGCCCATTACTCACCCCGTGTTATCCCAAGATCCAGGTTTTGCCCCTCCTGCTCATATCCAACCTTCAAGGCCTGGGCTAGTTTTGGACACTGCTCAGGTCCCAGTGTCGCGACCACCACTGCCTTAGTCCTCCGAGCCCTCGACAGTAGGACTCACGGCACCTCAGCCCCTGGCGCCACGCCTTGCCCTTGCTCAAAGCACTTCGGAGACTCACGAATCAATTGAGATGGAGCCTAACCCGAACATAACTAGTCGAAACCTAAACACAAGTCATTCCCCCGGCTTACTCCAGTCGACCTTTCCTGACGACCGGCCTCCAGCAGCTGACACTACCCATGTGCAAACCATGCCCCAACAAGTTGCTCACCACCACCAACCCCTCTCTACCATCGTCATCCCCTCAATGCCTCAGGTTGTACCGTCTGGGGGCTCTGGTGCTCAGATCATCACGACAGGGCACAAACCCTCACATGCGTCGTACGTCACCAAGCATGACATTGATGCCCTCCTTCACCGTCTCAAGCAGTCATCCTTACCCCACTCCCCCTCTAAGCTGTCAGGCCATGCTCCCTACTCTGGCAGCCTCGCTACCAAGCCTTACCCCATCAAGTATAAGCAACCATCCTTCACATTGTTCAACGGCAAAGAAGGTAACGCCCGCGAGCATCTCACCCGTTTTGCTGGCTCCCTCGAGCACTACGGGGAAGACGACACTTTGAAGCTTCGGAAATTTCACAAGTCCCTGACTGGCCTCGCTTACTCTTGGTATCATCAGATTCCTGACAGTACTATCCACTCATGGTCCGACATGGTCCAGCTCTTCCTTGACAAGTTTCACTATGAGACGGAACGTGTGACCATCGTTGACATTGCCGGGATCCTACAGAATCCCGGGGAAGACCTCAACACCTATGTTACGCGATTTCATCACAAGTGCTTGGAGTGCACTGACTTCAGCAAAGATGAAACCCTTGTACCCATTTGCATCAAGAACATGAAGGACACCTACAGGGTCTACCTTGAAAACCTCCAGCTTCGGTCTTGGGGACATCTCAAGGAAGCTGCACGACGCACCTATGACTCGGTCGGTTCGTCAAAGACCCCAAAGCCCTAACCTCATATTGCCTTGGCCGCGACGATGGAAGCAGCTAGTAACGACGACAACAACCGCAAGCGTCAGTCCCAAGGAAGGGACGGACGCCCTGACAAGAGAGGGCAGCCGATGCCTGCCCAGGAATACCCGTGTGACTTGAAGATTGTTGGAACTCTCCTCGAGACATGGATCGACAACAATGCCATAACCCTGCCCAATGTCGACGTTAAACCTACCCCGGAAGACTTAGCCCATCACAACTACTGCCCATATCATCGGAAGGTCGGTCACGGCCTCAAGTGGTGCAGGGGCCTCAAGTTTGTCTTCACCGACAAGATTGCGTCCAGAGAGCTCAAACTCTAAGTACGGGACATAAGGGCATGCCTTAGTGCATTTTCCACACTTGTAATTTTTTCGTTCATTTTGCAAGCTTCTATGTACGTCATACCCATGTATCAAGGCATGTTGCCTATCCTTCGTTATCAATGAAGTTACATTTTCCAGACTTAGAAATTTTTCAAGTTATATTGCTCTTGCACAAGTCTCTTGATATCACCCTTCATGCCATCACCCACTCCCTTGGGGGCTTCACCCCTTCCCAATCCCTGCGACCTCACATTGCAACGATTTGGTACATGGTGCGCGGGGTGGCTCGAGCCGCGCTACTACGGTCGCATCATTATCCTTCATTTACTTTTCTTGACACAAAATTTTATTTTTTTCGCAACCGGTCATCGATGATCATCCTCAGTGGTCTCCCTCGGCATCCTTGTCTCAGCACAACACTTAGAAAACTCGGCATCCTTGTCTCAGCACAACACTTAGAAAAAATTTCATGTTTTTTTCGCAACCAGTCATTGATGATCATCCTCAGTGGTCTCTCTCGGCATCCTTGTCTCAGCCCAACACTTAGAAAAAAAAAATTCATTTTTTTTTCGCAACCGGGTCAACACCCTCAACGACCTCCCCTTAGCATCCTTGCCCGAACTAAAAAAACAAATTCAACACTTAGAAAAATTTTCAAGTTTTTCATCTTCCCCACTACTCCTCACATTCATGCTCTCATCACTCTCTCTATACCTCCATTCACTCTCCCTCTCACCATCCAACACCCCATCACCCTTTCCCCACTTCATAAACAATTTTTTTCTCTCTTTCTTATGGAAAAAGTTTTCCTTCTTCTCCCATCCCACTCCTCTCTTTCTCTTCATGTACATTGTCATTGGGGGCTCCCTCTTTAGGGCTGTCCAAAAAAAATTATATATATATATATATATATATATATATATATATATATTATTTTATTTGAATTTCAAAAAAAAAAATCTGGGCAAACCCTACCCGCACGCCCTAACCGACCCACGCCCTGACCCGCGTGCCCTCTGCTCTCTCTGTTTTATGCCCATGATCGACCCACCCGAACCTGACCCGACCCAACCGACTCGTGTTCCTCCCCAAACCCTAACCCTAATTTTTCATCTCTTTCTCTTCTCTCATGCCCCGTCGCAGCCCCCATTGGCGCCGCCACAGCCCCTTGGCCTTGGACTTCTGCCCCGCCCACCGGCGTCGCCTCCCCCATCGCCGGTGACGACCCCTCTCTTCTCTCCCCCGCCCCTCCTTCCCCTCGCCCCGCGGCCACTCACGGCACCCCGCCGCCGCCGCCGCCCCCCTTCCTTTTTCCCCTCCATCTTCCCCCTCCCCTCCTTCGCCTCGGCCTCCCCAACCCCCTCCCTTAGGCCTACCCCAACCCCATCCTTCCCCCCTTCCCCTCCCCTCTCCTCCCTCTTCCCCTTCCTCCTCTACCCCCTCCCTCGGCCTCGGCCTCACCCACCGTTCGGCTTCGGCCACCCCGCCCTCTCCCCCCTCGGCCTCGGCCTCCCCAACCCCCTCCCCAAGGCTCACCCCCATGCCTTGACCAAGGCCGACCCTCACGCCCCACCCAAGGCCGAGGCCGACCCCTCCCCCCCTTCAACCTTCGGCCCTCATCCCTCTCCCTCCCCCTCATTCTCTTCTCTTCCCCACGTGCAAGGCCGACAACTTAAAAAAAAAAATTACAACATAGACCGACGTGCATTGCCCGCGCACATGCGCCCGTCGTGGACTGCCCCTGCATCGCGACGTCCGACCGCGCCCTTGTCGCGCCCCTCATGACGATGTCCCTCGACATCAACATCCTTGGTAGGTGGTGCGCGAGGTAGCTCGAACCACCTACTCCAACTCATTATTCGACACTCGTCATCCGTCGCCCGGGCACCGTCTTCGCGACCCTTGTCGCCCGCGCCCGTGCGCCGTCTCCGCGACCCTTGTCGCCAGCGCCCGTGCGCCATCTCCGCGACACTCGTCGTCCGTCGCCGAGGCGCCGTTTACATGCTCACGCCCCTGCGCCCTATCATCGTGCCTTTGTCTCAACCCCCAAGCATTCCAAGCTTTCGTAGGTGGTGCACGAGGTGGCTCGAGCCACCTACTCTTCATCATCATCATGCATTGACGACCTCAACAACACTCCGGCCAAACAACATAAAATCTTGCTAAGTATTCATACGTGCGGTGCCCGCTCGGGTTGCCCCTCCGTGCACACCACACGCAGGGGGGGCTTATGTTCCCAACCTATTCTGGTCGTACCCAAAGGCCCACTGCGGTCCCACTTTCCATGACACATCCGCACAAGCAACAGTCATATTCAACGCTCACAACCGGTCAAAGCATGCACGCTCAAGTCACGTGCACTTCTCACTTTCGTTACGTGACTTCGTCACGAAGAAACTCATCCTTGCGCGACTGTTCATCACGCTCCGACCGTCGCACATCGCCCGTCCTCTGTCGGTGCACCTTGGCGCTTGCCGAAGGAGCTTGGCTTTGGCCTCCCTCTTGGGGTCGGCCTCGGCCTTGGCCTTCCCCTTGGGGTCGGCCTCGGCCTCCCCTTGAGGTTGGCCCTGGCCTTCCCCCAAGGGTTGGCCTTTGGCCTCCAACCTTAGCACCTTCACTACTCTTCAAGAGGCCTTACATCGTCCGTGACCCTCGTCGTCCGTCGCCCGGACATAACTCCGCGACCCCGTCGCCCGATCAAGACTCCGCGACCCCCATCGCCCGGACACAACTCCGCGACCCCGTCGCCGGCGTCCAGGCGCCACACCTCAACACTTCGCCGCACCGCTGATACAGTCGTGCCCCCAGGCTCTCTGTCACACTACCGTGTCCCCGGCACCATACGCACTATGTCGCGCCCATGCGCCGCCATTGACACAAACGTGCCCCCGGCACCTTACGCACTTCATCGCGCCCATGCGCCACAATCATGTTACATGCCCCCGGGCACCACACTCATTCACCACACCATGCGCACCTTGCCTTGGTCGTGGAACATGCTTCGACCCACTCTCCGGAGTGTACATCATCCTGCGGGGATAGGCAACTCCTCCGGGACACTATCTCCCCAAAGAGCTCTTCAACTCCCCTTCCGCCAGGTAGATGGCTCCTCCGGGATGCTACCTTGACATGCTCTGAGTGCTCCGGCACAAGGACTCACCCACGGGGATAGGCGACTCCTCCGGGACACTATCTCTGCCAGGGAGCTCTTCAACTCCCCTTTACGCCATATAGACAGCTCCTCCGGGATGCTACCTCGGCCAGTCGGGTAGACGGCTCCTCCGGGATGCTACTTTGACTCGCTCCAAGTGCTCCGGCATAAGGACTCACCCGCGGGGATAGGCGACTCCTCCGAGACACTATCTTTGCCAGGGAGCTCTAAGTGCTCCGGCACGAAGACTCATATTCTGCCCGGTAGACGGCTCCTCCGGGATGCTACCTTGGCCGGCCAAGTAGACGGCTCCTCTGGGATGCTACTTCGGCTTGCGGAATAGGCGATTCCTCCGGGACACTATCTCCGCCAGGGTGCCGCGTGACTGGCCTACGTGCTCCGGCACTGGGGGCTTGCGTCGGCATCCCTAAGGATTCTGACCCCCGGGTCACTCCGAGACGGGAGCAGGTCTTCGGAGGGCATCGTGCCTAGTTCACCTGGCAGTTGGGTGTCGGGTCTTCCTCACCGCTGCCAGGCATGTGGGACTCCGCAAGGGCTTGGATTGGAGGCTAGATCAAGGGGATTCTCTGGCCACACCGACGTTGTGGGAGCCAGTCTTTCCAGACAGACAGAGTGACGCTGTGAGGAGCAGGCCGGGTGAATATGCGATCCGACAGTCCGTGGAGCACTGGCACCCGTGGACCCCCCGGTGACGTGTCACTCCCGGGGAGCGCCACGTGTCGGTTAATGACATCATTATCTCAATCTCTATAAATAGAGGTCTTGAGAATTCATTTGGAGGACTTCTTCTTTACTCTCACATTTTCACTTTCTCACTCTAGAATCCTAGAGAGAGAAACATACAGGACCTTGACTCTAGACCTAAGCGTCGGACTGTGACTGTCATCGTGTATTCATCCCGCGCCATCGCCCTCGCAGCACTGCCACCCTCAAGCTCTGTTTGGGAAGCCCTTGGTCTCTGCCCTTGTTCCACCCTTGCTGTGTCCTACATCAACATACTTGGCATCTGACTCGGACTGCAGCCTTTGTGGCACCTCCACGTAAGTACAAACCCACTTTCCTTGGCATCAATGTTGAATGATGTCTGATGAGCAGAGTATTATTTGACTAGGTGATGCCGCTCGTTGCGGTCAGAGGTTTCGAGTTGTTTCGGCTATAAGCCAATGAGGTAAGCACAAGGCGATTCTGATATGCTAATTAATTATTTCGATTAGTGTTCACAACCTATCCGGACCGCACCCCAGGGCCTGCTAAAAGACTCCAGTGGCACGACATGTCACCCGCGGACCACACCCCAGGGCCCGCTAAAAGACTCCAAGTGGCACGACACGTCACCCGCTCGGCAGTCAAATTTGCTCAACATCATTCCTCGGTCAAAGCGCTCTGATGTTCAACATCGTTGCTCGGTCAAAGCGATCCGCGCCTTAAAACATTCAGACGGCGATCGAAAGTACATTTCCCCCCCGAGGGGTCGGCCACCCCCCTAAGAAGGAGGTTGGCCACCCAGTTTGTAAGGGGGTCGGCCACACCCCTGAGAAGGGGGTCGGCCACCCCACTAAGAAGGGGGTCGGCCAACCACCTTGTAAGGGGGTCGGCCACTCCCCTGAGAAGGGGGTCGGCCACCCACTTTGTAAGGGGGTCAGCCACTCCCCTGAGAAGGGGGTCGGCCACCCCCCTGAGAAGGGGGTCGGCCAACCACCTTTTAAGGGGGTCAGCCAACCACCTTTCAAGGGGGTCGGCCACTCCCCTGAGAAGGGGGTCGGCCACCCATTTTGTAAGAGGGTCGGCCACCCCCCTTGTTGAGGGGGTCGGCCTCCCTTGTCTTTGGGGGGGAACCTGCTTACCGCTGCTATCACCTCACTCAACACGTTCAGCAATGCTCACTCACCACTAATGGTCGTGTGAAGCCCATTGTCGCCCGCACAATCGACCGACGGGTTCCGGCCCTCGTGGTAGGACGGGCTCACGACCTTATAGCCCTCGCCGGCACAATCAACCGGGGGCTCCGGCCCTCGCGCACAATCAACTTGGGGCTCCGGCCCTCGCCAGCACAATCGACCGATGGGTTCCGGCCCTCGCGGAGGGACGGGCTCACGACCCTAAAGCCCTCGCCAGCACAATCAACCGAGGGCTCCGGCCCTCACGCGCATAATCAACCGGGGGCTCCGGCCCTCGCCCGCACAATCAACCGGGGGCTCCGGCCCTCTCCAGCACAATCAACCGACGGGCTCCGGCCTTCGCAACGGGAATGGGCTCACAACCCTAAGGCCATCGCCGGCACAATCACCCGACAGACTCACAGGGGGCTCCGTTCGTAGTGCCCCGGCACGAGGACCCCTCGCCACAGACTCTGGATATCAAGCTACGAGCATGTGCGCTCATGCTACCATTGATCATCGATACCGCCAGGGCAATGACCCCCGGGTCACTCCGGGACGGGAGCAGGTCCTCGGAGGGCAACGCGCCTAGTCCGCCTGGCAGTTGGCTACAGGGGCAACCCTCATCGCTGTTAGGATCTCCGCGCATCTCTTGAGTCATCTCGTGGGATTCAGTAAGGGCTTGGACTGGAGGCTGGGGCAACGGGCTACTCTGACCATGCTACCGCGGTGTGGTCAGTCTCCTTAGATAGGCAGAGGGACGCTGCAAGGGCAGGACGACACGAACTTGGGGACCGGCAATTCGATGGACAATCAATACTGTGGAACCCCCATCCGACGACGTGTCACTCCCA
Source organism: Escallonia rubra (assembly GCA_033065855.1). Classification (NCBI taxonomy): domain Eukaryota; kingdom Viridiplantae; phylum Streptophyta; class Magnoliopsida; order Escalloniales; family Escalloniaceae; genus Escallonia; species Escallonia rubra. The sequence goes on along the minus strand of JAVXUO010002161.1, from coordinate 98,546 downwards.
GAGGACGACACGTGTCGGCTGATAACACGCGCGCATTTGTGCCTATATATAGTGGATTCTGGAGCTTATTCAAGGACTTCTACTTCATTTTGACATTTCACTTTCTCTCTCTAAAACTCATTATCTCTGGATTTTTAGTGAGAGAAAGACATTTGAATCCACGGTAACAGACTCTTGACGCTGCACCTTTGATTCAAATTATCAACCGCCGTCCCTGTTCATCGTCGCCCTGCTTGCGCGGCGCTGCCAGCCCTTGCGACCTGCCTGAGGAGCCTTGCTCTCAGCCCTTACTCCATCCTTGCTGTCTCCCACCTCATCTACTTGGAAGCCAACTCAGACTGCGTCCTTTGTGGCACCTCAACGTGGCAACGTATCCTCTTTTCGCACCAACAATTAGCATGCCATGTTGATGATGTTTTTGTAGACTCTTATTGTTATGATTTGACACGGATAGTTATTGTGACCGATATTCATTTATTGAATTATGTTTTTGGGGACTTAAGATAGAGTAATTTCCCTTAGTCTGCCCCGTTGATGAAGTTTGGTAAGAATAATTCTTGTCCAAGTATGCTATGATTCGATTCGGTTAGCATACCTGACGTTGGTGATGATATTACGTAGGGGTTGCTGTGTGGTTGCTGTGAGATGTCGGCAATTATTGATAGCCGATATTTCTCTTGATTGAGAACGTTGTTAAGGACTTGTGGTTAACTTCCTCCCAAGTCTACCCTGTCGTTGATTAATGATGTTACGCAGAGATGGATGCATTGTTGTAGCATAATGTCAGTACTTATTAGTAATCGACATTTTTCCTATTTAAAAACGTCGTTGAGGGCTTGTGGCAAATTTCTCCCGAGTCCGCCCTGTTGTTGTTTGGTGATGTTATGTAGAGATTGTTGTGCGGTGGTTATAAGATGTCGATAATTATTGATGACCGATATTCCTCCTATTCAAGAGCGTTGTTGAGGACTTGTGGTTAAATTTCTCTCGAGTCCACCCTGTTGATGATGCTTACGTTGAATCCTTGTTGTTATGTTTGAAACACAGGTCGATCTTTTGACCCGGTATCTCTTGTTTGGATTGTGTTGTTGAGGACATAAGGTGGAATAATTTTCCCTTAGTTAGCCCCGTTGATGAAGCGTTGTTGTTTCAGCTATAATGCAGTTAGGGATAAATACTCTGTGAGTTCCCTTCTTGATGAAAGCTTCTCTTTTGATTATTTAAGACTGAGATGAACATCCCGTATTATGGGACATAAAAAATGAGGAGGATGGCCTGTGAAATATGGTCACTGGCAAAGAAAATGTATGGCGCGCGAGTAGAGTCTGTCGTGTTTGGTAGAGTCCAGTCGGTCGGGTCTGAGTTGCATTGCATTTGATTTTATTTTGATGTTAATAATTTTAATGACTTGTATTTTGTTGATGTTTATTTTTGCGATTTCCTATTTTAGTGTTCACTTGTATAGCCAGTCAGTCCATCAGTCAATCAGTCAGTCTTGTCCATGAGGAGATGGCAATAATGGTGTTCTATTGGGCCTTGAAGCCGCTCAGTCTAACGAAAGAAAAATTATCATTTGACAAATTATGTTGATGCTGAAATTTATTGTATACTTTTGATTCATTGCTATCGTTGAGATGATTATTATTCCTCCGAGTCTTTTGAATCACTTGTACAAAATACTCCACGTGTTGTCTTTACTGGGCAATTTGCGCTCATGCCTTATGTTGTGTTGTGCAGGCTATAAGGTTGACCAAGGAGAACCCTCTAGGAAGGGAAATGAAACAAGCTAGAAAAGTTGAGCAAGATGATAAGTTGAGTGAGGTGAGACAAGCTAGAAACGATAAGACAAAGATTGAGCTGCGAGATAAGTTGATAGGTGTTACACGACTACAGTTGTATATTACATTGTAAATGTATATCTTGTTTAAGGACTTGAAACTCTTCCGCTACAGCATGAGGTATGTTTGTAAAGAAATTTTTTACAAGGATGCATTTTGGAGCATTTAATGATGTATGAAGGTGTAGTTGCTCTGTATTCTGCACAGGGTTTGATTATGATTATGATCGATAACTCAGCTTGATTATGTCACCATGGTTGAGGGTGTCGCAAGGTTGGTATCAGAGCTTAGGCCAACGATTCTGTAGACTTTCGAAGAGTCTGGTGGAAGGCTTAAGTTGTTAATGAGAAGAGTAGAATAAGAATCTTGATGATTTGGCTGAACTAGGAGAAGGGTTTAGATATGTGGGCTAAGGTTGGCTAAGGCATATTTATTCATGACATCAGCATTCCTGCTATTGCTGTAGGGAATGGAAGAAAGAGCTGGTTGGTTGACCTAGTATTAGAAGAGTGGTTTGATGATGATAAGATTGCGGTGTCGGATCCTGAAAAGGACCCTGATAAGAATGTAGATAATATGGAATTAGAGTTGAAGGAATTGGATAAAGGTCCGGTAGGAATTGAAATAAAAGGACCTGGTAGAGAGGGATGGTTGAGGTTGATCACTTTTATTGTGTAAACCGTGAACGGAGACATGAGAAGCTGAAGCCGAGAATGAGTAGAATTTTGATGAGATTTTGGAAGAAAAGGTACTTCCAAGTGATGAGGAAAAAAGGGCTAATTGACAAGTCAATTCGAGTCCAAAACTAGTGTTGTTAATTAAGCGATCGAGAGACTGAAAGTTGAATGAGAGGACAAGAAGTAAGTATCGAATTGGATACTAATGGAGACGATGGATGCCAGTATGCCGATTGTCCAAAAGGTATGGCAGATTGTTTATGACTGCCCGCCTCATAGCACTTCATCTAAGGATATGCAACAAGGGATTCTAAGTGAGAGTCGTTAAATCCTGAAATTGTTGCAGGAGCGTTATGGCTTCTCCGAGGTTGATGGGATGTCGAGTAGGGGTGGAGTCCACTTTTGAAATCGAACCTAAAGTTGTTATTGAGAAGGAGAAGGGTGATGGGGAACTAGTGTCATTTACATACTATTGTAGAAAAAGGTCATTTAATGATGAAAACCATTAGTTATTTGAGCGTGAAGGTTAATATTATGGTGCGCAATTTTAATTATCGTGCTACTCTTTCCCTGAAAAGATGAGAGAGGGTTCCTGATCGAGATGGATACCCTCAACGAAAGTGGTGTTGATGAATGTCGAGGACGTAAGTGGAAGGAATAAGCAGGGAGTTGTATTAGGTCAAGAAGACCTTAAGAAAGAGCTAGTTAGACTTCTACAAGAAGATCGTGGGAGTTCCAACGGTACAACTGGTGGCTGCTATTAGGACAGCCCTAGTAAAAGGAAGAAAAGAATGTAGATCTCGAAACTTTCAGGATGCTCGCCTGAGTGGAATCTCACGGGAAGGAAATGGTTTAATATAGACAACTACGTGGAATTGAGAGATGGAGAAGGTAGTTGAAGTAACAAGATGGAGGAAAACGTCAAAAAGATGATTTTCGCCAGTCTTATGTACAAGAGGAGTTCCAAGTTATTGAGAACGGACAAAAATAAGTTGAGGAGAGTAACTTATTTGGCCTGCCTTACCCGAAATAGGTGCAGGTAACATGTTGATGATAAATATTTTTGCTTAAATTACAGAGTAAGCTGAAAACACGTTTCTCGTGCTAAGTGGAAGGATAGAAAGGCAGAGAAGTATATTAAGGAATTTGTTGAGTTGGCCTATTTGCCTTCAACAGGTGATGACAGAAAAATTTGAAAAGCGGAACAAAATGAGAAGAGTTGGAAAAATAATCCTTAAAAAAGGGACATGTAAGGAGGTTCTAATGGTGAATTGCTACGGAAGTAGAAGAAAAACCGAATGGTAGAGGTAGGGAATACAGAGGTCTAGGAAGAAAAAAGAGAGTGAGGACGAAAAAGAGGTAGAATCCAGGATCGAAACCGGAAAGGTGGAAAGAATTGTAAGAAGCAATTACATGATAAACAGTCCGGACAAAGTTCAGGACAAAGAAGAAGAGATGGAAAATGTAGATGGTGCGGATTGGGGGCATGAGGGTACGGACTATGTTAAGGCAATCACTGTAACTACTGTTGTCGCCTCTTTCAACAATGCCTCGCGCCGCCCTCGATTTCCCCACTTGGCGTTGGCAAATTTACCCACCACCGTAGCTCTGTCGTCGCCTCTTGCAACGGCGCCTCGCGCTGCCCTCGAATTCGCCACATGCCGCGACGTCTACTTCTCCTCATGCTCCACAATCACATACCATCTGCCCATATTGCTTATGTGGGTAGTATATATATATATATATATATATATATATATATATATATATATATATATAATGATTAAAAATTAATTTGTTTTTTAATTTATTTTTAATCAAGTATATTACATCCCCCCCCCCCCCCCCTTAAGAAATGTTCATCCTAAAAAATTTAAGATAATGTACCTTAATCCGCTAACAAGTGGGGGTATCTTTGCCTCATCAGAGCTTTGGGCTCCCAGGTAGCCTCTACTACGTGGTTTCTCCAAATTATCTTGACCACCGGTACTACTTTAGAGAGAAGTACTTGCTATTTTTTATCGACCACTTCCATAGGTACCTCTTGGTTTGAGAGGTAGTCTCGAATCTCTATTGATTCCAATCTTATTACATGTGACGGATTGGGGACATACCTCCTTAGCATAGATACGTGGAACACATTGTGTAAGTGATCCAACTCAAGGGGTAACTCAATTTTATACGCTATTGCTCCAATCCTTGACAAGATCTTGAATGGTCCGATGAATCTAGGACTTAACTTTCCTTTTCTCCCAAACCGCATAATCCCTTTCCACCACAACACCCTAAAAATATGAGATCACCTACTTCAAATTCCAACGCTCTCCGTCTCTAATCGGCATAGCTCTTCTGTCTACTCTGAGCAGTATGAAGCCTATCTTGAATAATTTTAACCTTATCTTTTATTTCTTTGATTAACTCGGTACGAGATAATCGTCTATCTCCGATTACATCCCAGCAAATTGGAGTACGATATCTTCGACCATATAATGCTTTGTATGGGGCCATAACAATGCTTGTCTGATAACTATGGTTATATGAAAACTCAATTAAGGGTAATTTTTCATCAAATTTCCTCCAAAGTCTATGACACAAGCTCTTAACATAGCCTCCAAAATCTGGATTTTCGTTCGGACTGTCCATCCATCGATGAAACGCCAAACACATGCTCAATTTTGTTCATGTCTCGTCTTAGAAACTCTTTCAGAACCTTGAGGTAAGCCTCACATCCCGATCGGATGCGATGGTAATCGGCACACCGTATCATCTAACTACCTCCTTGATATAGATTTGGGCTAGTTGTTCCGTTTAATACCCTTCTCTTATATGAATAAATCGAGTCATTTTGGTTAAACAATCTACTATCACCCAAATAAATATTCCTATTAGATGTCCGGGGTAATCCGGATACAAAATCCATGGTAATATGGTCCCACTTTCACTCGAGAATAGGTAAGGGTTTCAATTGTCCAGCAATATTCCTATGGTCAACTTTTACATGCTGACATGTCATATATATTGATACAAACTCTGATATCTCATTTTTCATGCCTGGTCTCCTTTTTAGCGGAATCGGCTTATGAGCGCTCGATCCGGACACCGGTTCAAAATTTTCGAATGAAAATTTTTTGAAACATTTTTTAGCCCAAAAATGACTTCAGGTAAACTTAAAATAGTGTTTTAAAGTGTTATTGAGATTTTTCCGGTGCGAAGGTCACCAGGGGGTATTTCGATAATTTGCCAGCCAAATGAGGCATTTTGGTAAATTCACATAGGGTAGGGATATTTTAGTGATTTTATTTACAGGGAAGGGTGTTCTGGTGATTTAGGTATAAGAGGGGTGCTTTTGGTAAATTTACACATGAGGGGTAATTCGGTAATTGTACGTACCCAATGAGTGGGTCATTCTAGGAATATGAGTAAGTCAGTATTGAGTTTATAGTGTCGTAATATAGATTATATTCTAATCATTGGATTGTTCCGTTTGGGTTAAAGCAAAAGACTTTCCGGTTAGAATAATTTAGTTTCAAATCTAGGGAAGGCATTTATGTCCGAACCCTAAATTCGGTAACTTGCATTTGTATATGTTCTTTTGATTTTAAGGCCATTCTTTAACTCTGAGTGATGAATTGATAGCAGCATGTTTATTTTTCATTGAAACCCTAATATCGAGCCTAAATCGATTACTTGAATTCATATCGATGTTCATTTCTTAGTGTATGTCGAACACTGAATTATATGTGGGTTCGGTGACTGTTGTCTTCAGTATATTGACGTGGGGGTCTATTCTATGGGAGGCATTATATGGATGGTCTATTTATGCGTGGAATGCAGGCTAGTACCTTGATAAAAAGGACAACATGATGCATATGTACTCTATATTGTGCATTACATGTGTGGCATTGCCTCTGCCCATGGTCAATATCTTCTGAATTTGTTTACATTGCATCTTAAAATGATTGATTTGGAAATGATTGAAAATAATTGTTTGGAAATCTGATTAAAGGGGATTGAGTTAAGAATCTTCCCCATATTGTTATCGAACTTTGTGTGAGCCCGTTTGAAACCCCTCCCCAGATTATCTTTGAACTATTTGTACTCGTTTGAAATCTTTGGGAAAATCATCATTGTATCTTCAAATGATTGACTTGAAAATGATCATCAAATGATTGTATGGTATCTGATCGAAGAGGATTGAGTTGAATTTCTTCCTCGTGTTTTCATAAAACTATTTATAATTGTTTTGGAAAATTATTATCAAATTGACTTTTGAATCGTTTTGTAATTCCTTCGATTGTTTTGGAAAATTATTATCAAATTGACTTTTGAATCGTTTTGTAATTCCTTCGATTGTTCCTTGAGAGACCTTACTGAGCTCTCAAAAGATAACACTTTGTTTGATTCCCTTCCACAAAGAATGATCACCCGTAAATTGTTTCGGAATGAGTTAGAGTCTGCGTGGGATTCTGAAGTTCCTACCACTATTTTGAGTAATAGAACCCCTGCGTGGGCCAGCACTATTAGCTCGTTCGCTCAAGAGCCTAAGTTTTAATAGTTTAAGCAGTTTTTTCTTTGTAACCTTATATTTTGAAGAATTTAGGTTAATGTGTTGGAAGTTGTATTTGAGTTGAGATTGTTTCTATCAGTGAGCATGGTGTGATTTTATGTGGTAGGTTAACGCCCGGGAGTTCGGGGCGATGGAGCTCCAGATTTTCTGGTCGTTATAGTTCGTACCAGAGCAATTCGGTCTTGTGGTATTAAGAGTATAGGTATCTGATTCTGTAGACACGTAACCACAGAGTATAGGCAACATGGTTCTTTAGAATCGTATTTCAGTTAATGAGAGTGGGGTAAGATGATGGTAGAGTTAAGAAGTTTGCCTTTAACTTGTAATTGTACTGCTCTTTAGACACGTGTTAGTATAACTCTGAAAACTGTTATTTGTACCAGTATGGTTCGCACTCTTAGCAGTGGTAGTGAAGATAGTACAGAGGTCTCTGATAGAGAGGTACTTCTGCCTACTAAGAAGAAACATCAGATCCAGAACTGACGGCTGCTGTTCTGAACACTATGAACCAAATTCTAACTTTGATGACATAGAATCTGGCTAACAAGGCGTACGAAATCCAGTCCAACCACAGCCACAACCTCAAGAAGAAATTATCCTGGGTGAGTTTAACTAACAAAATGCGGCTAACTTTAGAGAGTCATTGGATCCTATGGAGGCAGAGAGTTAATGAACTGAATAAATTTCTTTGAGCAATTCATTTCAGTGAGAAACAAAAGGTTGAATCTGCTATATATAAATTGAGGGGTGAGGCTGATCAATGGTGGAAAATGGTATAGAGGAGTCTGACTCACCAGCAATCGATTGATATGACATGGGAACAATTTAGGGAGTGGTTTTTCAACTGGTATTTTTTAACGAGTTATCGTGAGCAGATGTTAAAGGAGTTTGCTAATGTGACGCAAGTATATCAAGAGTCGGTAGATGAGTTTGAGATGAGGTTTTCTCGTCTCACTAGATTTGTAGTAATGATGTTACCGATAGAGGTAGATAAATGCCAGAAGTTTGAACGAGGGCCTTAGGCCTGGATTGAGAGATGGAGTGATCTATGCACTGTTGATGAGCTATATGGAATTCGTAACACGTGCTTTGGAGCAATCCAAGTCCGACATCAGAAAGAGGTACGAGCAGAGGCGGGGTGGACAGAAGAGAGATAGGCAAGAGTTTTCCCAGGACAGATTTACAGGGGTTGACAAGCATCAACAGTTTGCATAGTCAGCACAACAGGGTGCCCAAGGTTAGAGGATCGGGTAGAATCAAGGATTCAGGCCTGTTTCGACTCAAGGCTTTAGACCTGGGCGGAGTTCTGGAATTTGACCAGGGTAGAGTATGGGATTTAGAGGAGCGCATAGCTCAAGCACTAGACCAACTTAGAGTATTAGATTTGGACCATCGCGGAATTTTGGAGTCCAACCTATACAGAGTACTGGTCAGGGTGGCAGATCAGTTTTTCAAGCCATCTAATGTGTCAATGTGCGGGAGGATTCATGGTGGTAAGTCATGCTACATAGTTACCAGAGGATGTTCTAGGTGTGGTAGTGTGGAGCATCAGGTTCGAAACTGTCCATTTGCTAGAGATAATAAGTCAACCTTCCATCCCGCACATATAGCTAGTACAAAGCGAGCAGTGTTCCTCATCAGGTCAGACTCAGCAGACTCAAGTTCAACAAAGGCAGAGGCCCAAGATATTAGCCCAACGTTATTCTATGTCTGCTCAAGATGCTACCACATCCGATGACGTGGTGTCAAGTATACTTCCTATTAAGTCATTAGATGCTCGTATATAGTTTGATTCTGGACCATCATATTCCTTTGTATCTCTTACTTTTGCGTGGCATTTGAGGGTGAAAACCCGACCTTTAGAGACTAAACTTGTGATAGGCATTCCGTTGGGAGAGTCTTTGATTGTTCCATTGTTCACTGTGACTGTATAGATCTTCATAGAGATCTCATCCCATTAGTTATTCGGGACTTTGATTTCATACTAGGCATGGATTGGCTATCCTCTAATCATGCATCAGTGGATTGTCATAGGAAACCTTAGTAGTGTTTGAAAGTTGGTAAGGTATGAGTCATAGTTTAAGTTAGTGATTTAATTTATAAATGGGAATGGTTCTTTTGGGAAGTGATTGGTATTAAGTCTGAAAGTTTGGTTTGAGAGTATGATGAGAAGTGTGGAATCCTACATTGTCATCTTGTTCATTCCTTTGTATGTTAATTCAATTGCCACTTAATAGAATGCTAACTTGCTCTGAGATGTTGGTGAAGATATCATTCAGACTCGTCTTATACATTTTTTGGAATATGTATCTGCTTCTTTTAAATCTATTTGAATTTCGTGGGATAGTATCTGATCCACTGGCCATGAAAAAGTTGTGAATCCTATTGAGGACCAATAACCCTACTAATTGTATTTACTTCGAGTCATTGGGTTGACCTTGCTTCATCATACCTACGCCATTATTTCTGTACACACCACCTTTCTGGAATGTCGTAAATTTTCATTGTGAATCTCGAGAGTCAATAGGTACGATGTCTTTAGAGAATTTTGCATTTTGGTCGTCCAATTGCGGTCATTGTTATTATTTGCTCCCTAAAGGCTTGATTCAGATAATTATTTGTTGTTATTAACGTTAGATGTTCAGTTGTATAATCATCGCTATTTTTTTCTTATGATTGGTGTTTGTTTAATATGTTCCAAAATGGTAACATGTTATAATTGCTATTATTACTTAATCTGATTATCAGAATTTTATTGTGTTCTATTTTCAAGTGATTTGAAAATTGACAATATGTTATCTACGTGTATTTTTACCTAATATTGGGATTTCAATAGTTTCACTGTAATGCCCCAGAAATTCGAAGCTCTATCGCCTCGAACTCCTGGAACATTAACCTACCAGTTCAGTCAAACATGTCAAATCCTATTCCCTGACACATACGTCAAAACGTTTAATCCAATATCAACTCAAATTCTTCATATACAAGATTACAAAACTGCTTGAACTTGAAGTATTAAACCTTCTCGAACATCTATAGTACGAGTTGACAGTACCTACCCACGCAGGGGTCTTACTACACAGTAGTGGTGGGCTCACCGGAATCTCACACAACTCTAACCCATTCCCGAACATGCTACATTTTATCATCACCTGCAGAAGGAAGTCAAACGAAGGGTGAACTTTTGAGAGTTCAGTAAATTCGTACAAGGACTACCAAAAGAATTACAAAAACAATTTTAAAGAATCCAACCAACCATGATTTCCAAAATACTTCAAATGATAAAAAAAAATTCAATGATTTCCAAAAATGATCAAAATTCATCATAAGTAGATACCAAATAAACAATAACAATCACGACGATTTTCAAAACGATCAATAAGAGATCATTTCAGAGCCATCATTCCAAAATGCACACAGATCATTTGAGAAAATCCTTTCCGGTCAATTCTAAATCACAGACATTGATCCTGGGCGGTTGTGATGCCACTCAGGCAAAGCCAGTATGGTGTACACATGCATGATGTACTAGTATATAATTACTAGTCCTCTTCATCGATCAAGGAACTAGCCTGCTTCCCCGTAGGAAGCAGTAACAATCCAGCCTTATACCGCCTCGCCACAGTACAGTTTCCCAGGTTAACACAAAATAAATAATATCAATGAGCCTTAACATAAGCTCAAATAACCAAAATCAATTCAGATTTCAATAACAATAAACATATTAAAATAAGTCATCACCCGGAATTCAAGAATAATAACAAACAAACAGCAAGAACGATTACGAACGGTTATCAAATTTAGGCACAACAGTTCAGCAGAACGAATGCAAACAGTCATCGAATTTGCTCAGCATGTGATACAAGGTAAGCATCGATAAGATTTCCAAATAATCGATTTAGGTTCAAAATTGGGGTTTTCAGGGCAATAACATGTTGATATCAATACATAATTCAGTATTCGACATTAGTCATAAGTAAATCAAAGGAGTACTTACAAGTACGAGTTATCAAATAAGGGTTCGAACAAAAGTCCTTACCCAGGGTTCAGATAGAATCCCTTACCTGGATCTGCTGCTAGATTATCCGAATCGAAAAGTCTTTAGCTTTACCCTAAACGAAATAATCGAATCATTAGAATACAGCCTACAGTGCAATATTACAACTTAATACGGACTCACACATATTCCTAAAATGAACCTCTCATTTGTGGGCTAAAAGGTATTTTAGAAACAATTTGCCCAAAAGTCCCGAACCGATGTCCGGACCGAGCACTTAGAGGCCAGTTTCGTGAAAATACCTATCAGGATCAGAATGGCCCGAAATTTTAGAATATAAAACATATCAGTAAAAAAGATTTTTCTAAAATTTTTAGATTAAAATAACTTGGTTTGGTATTCTAATTAAATCGCTAATTATCTTTAATCGATGCCCTGACTTAGCATCCTTCGCGGACACCAAAAATTTCCAAAACATTCTAGAGCGTACGTCTCGTAAAAATATTGGGGATTACTGTTTCGGACATTGTCCAATTCTGAGCCTAACTATTTATAAAAATTCGTGGAAAATTTGCCTAAATAATACCCCCTTTTTAGCGACAAAAAAAAACACTATTCAGATTAGCCCACACACTACTTCACTTTAATCACACACATTTGTCTTCTTTCTATCTTCCATTCAACCGAACACACACAGTCTTGCACACACACTACACACACTGCCACCCACGAATACCCACACATACACCTAAATCCCACATTATAACACATTTAACACACACATTTACACATTATATACACATATACACACACACACACCATCACACATGTATGTAACACACACACACACACACACTCACGCACACACACACATTCATGCACACTTATGGTCACACTCTAACCCACACACAATCACACATACACCTACATTACTACACCGAAAATACCCTCATGCACCTAAACACACATATTAACGCACCTATCACACATAATTACACCACGATCATACCCCCACCACACAAGAACACACACTGTTTCATGCACACCTTAAACACACTGCACAGTCATCACCTTCATGCACACACACTGAATTTAACACACTAAAGGGTGAAGAAGTTACCCCAATTTCCCTCAATTCCCCTCAATTCTCTCTCTGTTTTCCCCTTGCTCGAATCCCGTTGCTTTTCCTTCCATGTTTTCCTTTCTTCCCCTGCTCTGTTTTCTTTGTTTCCAATTATTGTTTATTCTTTCTCAGTTACCGTTCATCTCTTCCTGAATTTCCCTTTTTTTTTTGTTCCATTTTATTTTCTTTCTTTAATTTCCCTAAAGATTTTTATCCAAATTTATTAGTTTATAATTTAAGTGGTTAGTCACCAAATAAACAAGGAGGCGGTGGCATCCACTAAGAGAATTTCTCCAAAAATTTGACACCTAGGTATTAATTTCTAAAATTTGCAAAATGGCCCATCAAGTTTCCAAAATTGTGAAATGGTCCCAAAAATTTTGAAATTTACATTTTTGTCCCAAAACTCTCCTAATCTTCATTAATTAAATTATATGTCACTAAGAGTCTATTTGGAACCATGGATTTCATGGGATTTGGAATTAAAAATTGAATTTCAACTGTTTGGAATCCTTAAAAATGGATTTGGAATTGGATTTCTTGGGATTTCATTGGATTTGGTTTAACATGCTGAAATCCCACCAAAAGAGGTTAGATTTGGTGGGATTTGTTTATGAGAAGTTATAAAAAAAAATTCCTAATCTACCCCTGAAAAACCATCGTAAAAACTTCTCTCTTTCAGCTAGAAAACCCTCTGGCAGATACACGAGCTTCTAAACATGTGTCTTCTCTTCCCCTCTTTCTTTTCCTTGTATTCAATCAGGTACCTTTTCTATCTAATTTAAGTTGTCAGTAAAGTGGGTTTCGGTGTAATCGTTAAAGTTGTCGCTGCCGTTTCAATGTAATTGTTTGGGATGATTAGAGGCTAGGGTGGGATGCCTGTGGAAGCTTTAATCGAGCACATCCATGAATATTTTTTAACCACAACCTTTCGTGTTTTCTTATTTCATCTTTCTATTTGTCATGGTTAGACTTATGCTGATGCAAAAAAGGTTCGAAACTCTTCAATGCCTTGTTTTACTGTCCTACGTGAAATATTTGAAAAAGATTGTGCAACTGGAGAAGCAGCTGAATGTGCAAAAGAAAAGAACCGTCGTTGGGAAAAAGAAGGAAGAGGCACGAGGCATGATGATATAGATGATATGGTAGAACAAGATGACATCATACTTGAAAATTTTGAGGGAACATGAAGAGGTATTCACCGATCAAATGTCTCGCAAGTGCCAGCTGCACCTGGCCCTTCGTCAAAGAGTGGCAAGAAAAAAAGTTCAAGGTTTGATGAACTGAATCAAAATATATCTGTGATTACAACATCGATGACAAAAATTGCAACTGCACTTGATAGAGCTACCACTGTGGCTCAACAAGGCAGACGATGAATTTATTCGGGGTAAGAAATTTATGCAGAATTGAATAAGATTGAGGGAGCCGACAGTAATTTTATATTCGTTGCTTATGATTTTCTCATCTCTGATCAAACAGTTGAAGGGTGATGCCAAGGAAAGTGGGTTCGTATCTACGTGGAGGTGCCACAAAGGCTGCATCCAAGTATGCAAAGTGAGAAACAGTGAGGGCGGAGTAAGGGCAAAAGGCAAGGCTCCCCAGACAGGCCGTGAGGGCTGGCAATACTGCGCAAACAGGGCGATGACGAACAGGGCCGGTAGTCGATAATCCAAGCTAGGGTCCAAGTCAGGGGTGCAGCATCAGGGGTCTGATGTCAGAAGTCCAAATGTGTTTCCCTCTTTAGAATTCTAGAAAGAATGGGTTTTTAGAGAGAGAAAGTGAAAATGTCAAATGAGAGAGAAGTCCTTAAATGAGTTCCAAAGTCCATTATTTATAGGCAAAAGTATGCATGCGTCATCAGCTGACACGTGTCATCCCTTGGGAATAACACATCACTAGGGGGTCTGTAAATACCGGTTCTCCGTCGGACTAGCGGCAGCCAAATTTCCACTGCCTTGCCTTACACAACATCTCTTTACATGTCTGAGAAGACTGACCACACCGCGGTAACATGGTCAGATTAAGCCCGTTGCCCAAGCCACCGGTCCAAGCCCTTGCTGAATTCCACAAGGTGCGTCAAGAGACGCGAAGATAATCTAACAATGGTGAGGGTTGCCCCTATAGCCAACTGTCAGGTGGACTAGGCGCGATGCCCTCAAAAGACCTACTCCCGTCTCGGAGTGACCCAGGGGTCATCGTCCTAGGGGCGCCGACGATCACCGATAACATTAGTGGACATGGTCGCAGCTCAGCGCCTAGTGTCATGCAAGTCACCACAGACGGCGATAGCTTTGCGGTAACGAACCTATCCCACTGTGAAGGGTTCTCGTGCCGGAGCACTACGAGTGGAACCCCCCGGAATGAAGACGGTGATAGCTTTGTGGTAACAAGCCTATCTCGCTGCGGAGGGTCCTCGTGCCGGAGCACTACGAGTGGAGCCCCCCTGAATGAAGACGGCGATAGCTTTATGGTACCGAGCCTATCCCGCTACGGAGGGTCCTCGTGCCAGAGCACTACGAGCGGAGCCCCCCGAAATAAAAATGGGGATAGCTTTATGGTAACGAGCTTATCCCGCTGCGAAGGGTCCTCGTTCTGGAGCACTACGAGCGGAGCCCCCAGAATAAAGACGGCGATAGCTTTATGGTAACGAGCTTATCCCGCTGCGGAGGGTCCTCGTGCCGGAGCACTACGAGCGGAGCCCCCCGGAATGAAGACGGCGATAGCTTTGTGGTAACGAACCTATCCCGCTGCGGAGGGTCCTTGTGCCGGAGCACTATGAGCGGAGCCCCCCGGAATGAAGACGGCAATAACTATGTGGTAACCAGCCTATCCCGCTGCGTAGGGTCCTCGTGTCGGAGCACTACGAACGGAGCCCCCCGAAATGAAGACGGCGATAGCTTTGTGGTAACAAGCCTATCGCCGTCTTCACTCCGAAGGGTCCTCGTGCCGAAGCATTACGAGCGGAGCCCCCCAGAATGAAGACGGCGATAGCTTTGTGGTAACGAGCTTATCCCGCTGCGGAGGGTCCTCGTGCCGGAGCACTACGAGCGGAGCCCCCCAGAATGAAGACGGTGATAGCTTTGCGGTAACGAGCTTATCCCGCTGCGGAGGGTCCTCGTGCCTAAGCACTACGAGCGGAGACCCCAGAATGAAGACGGTTGGGCGATAGCTTTATGGTAACGAGCTTATCCCGCTGTAGAGGGTCCTCGTGCCGGAGCCCCACAAAATCAAGACGGCGATAGCTTTGTGGTAACAAGCCTATCGCCGTCTTCATTCCGGAGGGTCCTCGTGCCGGAGTAGTACGAGCGGAGCCCCTCAGAATGAAGACGGCGATGGCTTTGGGGTAACGAGCTTATCCCGCTGAGGAGGGTCCTCGTGCAGGAGCACTACGAGCGGAGCCCCCCAGAATGAAGACGGCGATAGCTTTGTGGTAACGAGCGTATCCCGCTGCGGAGGGTCCTCGTGCTGGAGCACTACAAGCTGAGCCCCCCGAAATCAAAACGGCGATAGTTTTGTGGTAACAAGCCTATCCCGCTGCGGATGGTCCTCGTGCCGGAGCACTACGGGAGGAGCCACCCGAAATGAAGACGGCGATAGCTTTATGGTTACGAGCCTATCCCGTTGTGGAAGGTCCCCGTGCCGGAGCACTACGAGCGGAGCCCCTCGGAATGAAGACGGCGATAGCTTTGTGGTAACGAGTGTATCCCGCTACGGAGGGTCCTCGTGCCGGAGCACTATGAGCGGAGCCCCCCGGAATGAAGACGGCGATAACTTTGTGGTAACGAGCCTATCCCGCTGCGGAGGGTCTTCGTGCCGGAGCACTACGAGCGAAGCCCCTCGGAATGAAGACGGTGATAGCTTTGTGGTAACGAGCCTATTCCGCTGCGGAGAGTCCTCGTGCTGGAGCACTACGAGCGGAGCCCCCCAGAATCAAGATGGCGATAGCTTTGTGGTAACGAGCCTATCCCGCTGCGGAGGGTCCTCGTGTCGGAGCACTACGAGTGGAGCCCCTCAAAATGTAGACGGTGATAGCTTTGTGGTAACGAGCATATCCCGCTGCTAAGGGTCCTCGCGCCGAAGCACTATGAGCGGAGTCCCCCGGAATGAAGACGGCGATAGCTTTGTGGTAACGAGCATATCCCGCTACGGAGGGTCCTCGTGCCGGAGCACTACGAGCGGAGCCCCTCGAAATGCTACACACACCGGAGAGTGGGTCGATGCATGTTCCACGTCCATGGTGTGGGCACATGATGTGGTGAATGAGTGTGGTGCCCGAAGGCCTGTAACATGATTGTGGCGTATGGGCGCGATACCAACGGCATGCGACATTGACAATGGCGCATGGGCGCAGCGACGACCGTTTTAAGACAATACCTGGTGTTGGGGGCACATGTTATGAAAGTGGCGCACGGGCGCGGCGATGACCGTCGCGGGACATTGATTGAGTAGTGCGAATCGTAGCGTGTTTGAGTGTGACAAGTGAGCAAAGTGTCAAAGAACTCCCACCACAAGCTTGGGGTGGCCGACACCCCTCCTTGGGGCAAGGTGGCCTACCCCTTGTGCATGGGGTGGCTGACCCCCCTCCCTGGGGAAAGGTGGTCGACCCCCCCTGCTCAAGGTGGCCGAACCCTTCGTTAAAAGAAGGTGGGCGATCCCTTGTGCATGGGGTGGCCGACCCCCCTCCTTGGGGTAAGGTGGCCGACCCCTTTTGAGGGTGAAGGCGTGTCAAGTCTATTCCATGTATTTTTGTAAGGGAATTGGAGCCAACGTCGCTACTTTGGCGACAAAAAATATACCTTGCCATGAATTGCCACTAAAAGACGATGATGAATGCGTGTGACTCGGACGCGTTTGCTTTGACTAGTTGAAAGCGTTGAAAAAAAGACCGTTGAATGTGTGACGTGTCGCGCAAAACGGGTCCCCTAGTGGGCCCTAGGGTGCGACCAGAATAGGTTGGGATTCATGGGTTTCTTGGATGTCCGCCTTAGATGTGTGTATCTTGGTTATCTTGGAAGATGAATAATCCTTCGAAATAGAATTGAAGTTGTTGTTTTAAAATAATCTTTTAAAGTCCATATAGGATGTTTAAATAAGGACATGAGTTTAATCTCGTGATATTTATTGTTTCGATAAGATTTTCTTTAATATCATTATTGTTTGGGTAGTTGCAGTTTTTTCGTATTAAATTTGTTTTAGAGATCGTTTTTACCCTTTACATTAATTTTAATTAATGTTTGTTTCTAAATTCAGAAGTCTTAAAAGGATATAATTGTCAAAAGCTAATTTCCATTTCCAATCTTTATATCTTCCAAACAAAAGATAAGAATTCCAGGGAATTGAATTCCAATTTGTTCCAAATAGAAAATTTGGAATTCATTTCAATTCTAATAACTTTCCAAATTTCGTTTGAATGCCAATTCCAAAAATATTTCATTCCAAACACAGTGTAAAACATACAATATCATTAATTTCATAAATTTTTCATCATTAAAACATTAATTACATTTATGCCTCTAAAAGTTTTTAAAAATTATATTTTTGCCCCAAACTTATTTTAAGCTTCGATACTCTGCTAATACTCGAGCATTGCCCAAAATTATCGCCCGTTTATTTTTTAGAGCACCGATGGTTATTTTAACTCGCTCCCGAAGTTCGGGATATTACATTCACTTGCCCTAATATGACATTATGTAGACTCATAAGCCTCAGATAATCTGTGATTGAGAGTAGATTTTGAGAACATGGATTAGATTTTGACAACTTATTTTATGGTTTGGTATAAGGTTGAGATTTGGCTGAACACACAATAGTAGACCCATTTTACTGGCCTTTAGAACTGAAAGATTTTAAACGTTTAACCAAAGCAAATGATAGAAGGATAAGACTGTAGATTTTTTATAAGTAATGTGATTGTGAATCATAAGTGATGCTATAACTTAAGGCCTTAAACTTTAGTGGAGGTGCGATACATGCATGTGAAGAATCATAATGTTTGCATTCTTTTGAGGTGAAACATTTCTCTATGATGAATTCGGTAACAGTTTAAACTCGTTGATTTGAGATATTAGAGTGTGCAGCGAAAGCATAATGGTTACAATTTTTTTGTCATTTGTGATGTGTAAGTGCTCATAGGAATTGGTTATCCATATTAGCTTTTGTAAAGTGCAAGTCACAGGTGACCATCGCTTAGTGTTTAAGTACACCTTGAGCCTGAAGTTAAGTTCGCAAATAGATTGTGCAAAAGGTATGGTTTGGTAGATTATCTGTATAATACAATAGAGGCATATTGGATGACAGATTAATTTATCGTTTCATAAGCATTAAGTTTAGAGTGGCGTAATTTAGTTCAATGAGTTTCATACTAGCTAAGTCATCGGTTCGTGAAGTTCTGGAATGGTTAGAGCACAAGTGATAACCTGATAGGTTTGAGCTTAGTGCTAAGATTTGAAACTAAATTATTATGTTCGGATATTTGTGGGACATGAATTTAGGTGTGAAGGCTAGACGTGGCTCGACTACTATGTTGGTAATTATTATTAGAGTTACACAATGAAAGCGTAGTGCATAGACGTTACATGTAATATTAAATCTGAGATCAAATCTCTTTTAACGGGGGAGAACCTAATATATGGGTCTCAAATTGGGTTTACGGTCAATTGTGATACCTCAGTTGGACTTTCAACAACCATTGTTAATAAAGTAAGGCTTCAGTGTTTATCAACAAGTAATAGTATAAATAAAGATATGGTGAAGCGAAGAAATCGTTTTACACTAATTTAGTGACGGTTAACATGTGAAAAACTATTTATAGTATGGGGGAAGCTTGCAATGTAAGAATATCGATATTTGAAGTGTAGGTCGATAGATATTGCGATCCGGCAAAATTAAGAGCAACAATCTAAGAAACATCAAATTTCGAGGACGAAATTTTTAAAAGGTGGGGAGAATGTAACATCCCATAGTTTTTTGAGTTATCTGAAATAATTATCTATTTTGTGAAAGAAAAAAAAGCAACACTTTTGAGCAGTACTCGGGTATTAGTAAAGTATGAAAGCTTATAATAATTTTGGGGTCAAAATGTAATTTTGAAAAGTTTTGGGGCCATTTTGTAATTATGGAAACTTTGGGAATTATATGCAATTATGGTTTATTGATGACTAATCTAATTACACTATTAACTAATGGTAAGATTTTATTTAGGGGAATTTAAAGAAAATAAAACCAAAATGAAACAAAGAAAGAGAAAAACATAACAAAAAACAGAGAGTGAGCTCGGGCAGAAAACACAGAGAGAGAGAGAGAGAGAGAGATTGAAGAATTCTTAAGGGGTAATTTGTCTAATTTTTCTAGTATGCGTGATTTAGTGTGTGTTGTGCATGCATAGTGTGTTTCAAGCATTGTGCAGCGTGTGTGTGTGTGTGAGCAGTGAATATGTTGTGCAGGGTGTGTGTTTTGTTTTGTGTAGGTGCTTCGGGTGTGGGGTTGGGGGATGTGATTGTGCATGTGTTTTTAGCATATTTGTGAGTGTTCAGTGTGTGTTTGTGTGTAGGGGTAGGGGAGAGTGGTCGTGGATGTGATAGTGAGTGTTTAGTGTGTGTTGCTCTATGTGTTATGTGTTTTGTGTGTGTGTGCGCGCGCGCGCTACGGGTGTGTGAGTTTGTGTGTATATGTGTCAAATTCAGCACATATGTGTGTGTATTTTGGTGTAGTGTGTGTTAGCGTGTTGAGTGTGTGTAACTGTGTGTAGGGGAGAGGGGTCGTGGGTGTGTGCAGGTTGTGTAGTGTATGTTTTCTCTGTGTATGTGTGAGAGAGAGAGAGAGTGTGTGTGTGGTTCAGGTGTGTGTATGTGTGTGTGTAATTAGGTGTATAATTGTGTGTTAATGTGTGTTTTTAGGTGTAATGATGTGTATATAGGTGTTTTAGTGTGTGTAGCAGTATGCATGTAGCAATATGTGTCTGAGGCGTGTATCTTATGTGTTTCGACAGTGGAGGTGAGGAAGAAGAAAGGTGTGTGTTTCAGGGTGTTTAGGTGTGTGTTTAATCCGAATAAATGTGAATAGTGACTGTAATTGTCACCAATGGAAGGGGGCTAGGGTTAGGTAGTTTTTGTCCTAAATTTTAAAAATAGTTACAAACAGAATCTGATAAAGTACAAAAAAGATACCTATGTTATTTTTATAAGATCTACACTGTGAAATTGTTTGGGATTTTTCTGTGTCCGTGAAAGATGCTGAATAATTGTATCGGTGAAAAAAGGTTCTCGATGTATTTAATATAGTAAATCAAGTTATTTTTAGGGCTAATTACACCTATGTCCCTGAGGTTTGGGGGTAATTACACTCAAGGACACAAAGTTTCAAAATGTAACACTTATGTCCATCGACAAACGGAACCCTAAAAATCTTAACGGTTTTAATGAAAAGACTGTATTGCCCCTGAGTTAGAACCATATTTTTTTTTAATGCCATTACTCTTATTTCATTTTACTTTACTCTTAACCCCCCTCCCCCCCAACCCCCACCCCCCCCCCCTCATCTGCATCCCCCTTCCCCGTCACCCACCCACCCCTGCCTCCCCCTTCCCAGTCACCCACCCACCCATTCTTCCTCCCCTTCCCTGGCGCCGCACCCCACCTGCCTCCCCCTTCCCCGTCACCCACCAGCCCCTTCTTCCTCCCCTTCCCCGGCGCCGCACCCCATCTGCATCCCCCTTCCTCGTCACCCCGTCACCGCCTACCCCTGCCTCCCCTTCCCCATCACCCACCCACCCATTCTTCCTCCCTTTCCCCGGCGCCGCACCCCACCTGCCTCCCCCTTCCCCGTCACCTTCCAGCCCCCTCTTCCCCCCCCTCCCCGGCGCCGCACCCCATCTGCCTCCCCCTTCCTCATCACCCCGTCACCGCCTACCTCCCCCTTCCCCGTCACCGCCCACCCCGGATCAACAACTATAGGAAGGGCAGCGACGGTGGAGATCTGCAAATATGGGAGATCTGCGGGAAGGGCAGCGACGGGCTTGGGTTACCGGCGACATGGGTCGAGGGAGGGAGCTGGGGCTGCCGGCGGCAAGATTCCAGATGTGGGTTCTGAAACCCTAATTTCAAAATTAGGGTTCTGAAACCCTAATTTTAAGGTTTCAAAACCCTAACTTTTAAATTAGGGTTGATTTTGAAACCCTAATTAAATCATTTGGACATTTGAAAGCTTAATTTGCAAATTTTAAAAGCTTAATTTACAAATTAGTTTCAAACCCTAATTTTAAAGAATTAAGATTTGTTATCCTAATTTAAAATTTAAAAAAATTATTCAAGATATATTGTACAAGGGCAGTATTGTCATTTTTAAAACACAAAATGATGAACAGTATATTTTTTGGATGGAACCCTAACGGATGGACACGGGTGATACATTTGAAACATTTTTTGTCACGGAATGTTACATTTTGAAACTTTGTGTCCTTGAGTGTAATTACCCCCTAACCTCAGGGACATAGATGTAATTAGCCCTTATTTTTATCTGAAAATTTTAAGGAAACCTCATATTACTGATATGTTTCCTCTTCTAAAATTTCATGTCATTTCAAGGTCAGAAGCTATTTTTAGCAAAATCGACTTTTGAGCGTTCGATCCGGACACCGATTCGGAATTTTCAAGCGAAAATTTCTTGAAACACTTTTTAGCCAAAAAATGACTTCAGGTTACTTAAAATAGTATTTTAAAGTGTTTATCAGATTTTTTTTCAGCCCAAGGGTCACCAAGGGTGTCATGATAATTTGCCACCTAGAGGGGTGTTGGTAATTTTACCTATAAAATGACTTTTGGGTAAATTCACATATGGAAGGGATATTTTAAGTGATTTTATTTACGGGAAGGGTGTTCTGGTGATTTAGGTATGAGAGGGGTGCTTTTAGTAATTTTACACATGAAGGGAATTTTGGTAATTTTATGTTCATGATGAATGGTTCATTCTGGGAATATGTGTGAGTCAAGATTGATTTTATAGTATCTTAGTATAGACTGTATTCTGATGATTGGATTACTCCGTTTAGGTTAAAGTAAAAGACTTCACGATTTGGATCATTTAGTTTCGGATCTAGGAAAGGGATTTCTGTCCGAACCCTAAATTCGGTAACTTGCATTCGTATATGTTCTTTTGATTTGTTTAAGTCTATTCTTTAACTCTGAGTGATGAATTGATATCAGCATGTTTATTTGCCATTAAAACCCTAAATCGGTTACTTGAATCCATATTGATGCTCATTTCTTATTGTATGTCGAGCATTGAATTATTTATTGGTTCGGTGACGGTTGTCTTTTGTATATTGACTTGGGGGTCTGTTCTGTGGGAGGCGTTACAAGGATGGTCTATTCCTGCGTGGAATGCAGGCTAGTACCTTGATAAAAAGGACTACATCATGCATATGTACTCTGTATTGTGCATTGTCTGTGTGGCATTGCCTCTGCCCATGGTCAATATCTTCTGAATTTGTTTACATTGTATCTCAAAATGATTGCTTTGAAAATGATTATTTGGATACTGATCGAAGGGGATCGAGTTGAGACTCTTCCCCATATTGTTATCAAACTATGTGTGAGTGTTTGAAACCCATCCCCAGATTGTCTTTAAATTATCTGTACTCATTTGAAATCCTTGGGAAAATCATCATTGTATCTTAAAACGATGGATTTAAAAATGATCTTCAAATGATTGTTTTGGTATCTGATCGAAGAGGATTGAGGTGAAACTCTTCCTCATGTTGTTATCACACTGTTTATGATTGTTTGAAATGTTTTGGAAAATTATCATCGAATTGACTCTTGAGTCGTTTTGTATTTTCTTTACTTGTTCCTTGAATGACCTTACTGAGCTCTCAAAAGCTCACCCTTTGTTTAATTCCTTTCTGGAGGTTATGATCACTGGTAGATTGATTGAGAAGTCCCCACAACTAATTTGCGTAATAGGATCCCTGCGTGGGCCAGCACTGTTAGCAAGTTCTGTGAAGAACCTAAGTTTTAATAGTTTAAGTTTAAGCATTTTTTTTTTGTAACCTTGTATTTTGGAGAATTTAGGTCAATTTGTTGGAAGTTGCATTTGAGTCAAGATTGTTTCTATCAGTGAGCAGGGTCTGATGTGATGTGATTTGATGTGAAAGATTAACGCTCCGGGAGTTATGGGCAACGAAGCTCCGGATTTCCGAGTCGTCATAGAGTCAATATCTACTTTCACCATGAGGTGGAAAAATAAGGCTGCTCAGATGGTAAACCGCCCGACAGAAGAACAACAAGTGAACATAGTGTGAGCTTAAGGCCCCGTATTCTATGGCTCTAGCGGGTAAGAGCTTAAGGTTCAGCTTCATAGATATGGGTTTTATTCGTCCAAGTGTTTCCCCTTGGGGTGCGCCTGTGTTATTTGTTAAGAAGAAGGAATGGTCTATGAGAATATGTATTGGTTATCAGGAATTAAATCATACAACTTTGAGGAATAAGTATCCTTTACCAAGGATAGATGACCTATTTGATCAATTGCAGGGAGTCTAATTCTTTTCAAAGATTGATCTAAGGTCTGGTTACCACCAGTTAAATATGAAAAAAGAGAATATCCCTACCTTCTTGTTTGGGTGGTTACGTTATTTACAATGATGCCTCTTTGAAGGGGTATGGTTATGTTCTTATGCAATATGGAAAGGTTAATGCATATGAGTCACGCCAGTTGAAAAATGATGAAATGGACTACACTACTCATGACTTAGAGCTGGTCGCAGTTGTTTTTGCACTTAAGATTTGGAGGCATTAAAAGACGATGGTGAGATGTGTGAGATCTACACGAATCACAAGAGCCATAAGTATCTATTCACACAGAAGGAGCCGAATATAAGTCAATGCCATTGGCTTGAGTTGCCGAATCATTATGATTTCAAGATCCATTATCATCCAGGTAAGGCCAATGTGGTGGTTGACGAATTAAGTAGAAAAAGCTCAGATAACTTAGCAGCTTTGATTACTCGTTAGCCACAGTTGTTAGCAGACTTATAGAGTTTGGAGTTAAAGATCCAAATTGGTGGTTCAAATGGCCAATAGGTATATTTGCAGGTTAAGCCTTCCATTATTGGGAGAATCAAGTCTTCTTAGATGTGTGATCCAGATTTGGTTAGCATTGAGGATGTGAAGGTTGGCAAACAACCTGGATTTCATCTCGAGGATGATGGTACCTTAACAATGAGATTAAGGTTGTGTGTCCCAGCAGTTTCAGAATTGAGGGCAAAGTTATTAACGTCAGCTCATGATCCAGGTTTTACTGTACATCCTGGTAGTACTAAGATGTATAGAGTTCTTTGTGAGAACCTCTGGTGGAGTGGTACAAAGAGGGAGATTGATGATTTCTATTGAGGTGTATGGTTTGTCAGCGGATTAAGGCCGACCATCTGTGACTTATAGGCAAGTAACAGTATGCATAAGATCCTGAATTTACTCTTTTAATTCTGGTCATTGGATTGCCTATCCTAAGATCAGTCTCTCACCAACTGCCCGATTTTTACAAAAAAAAATGGGACTTCCTTCTGACCAACTAGCCCATTTTCGCCTATTTGGAGGCCAAACAATGTATCTGTTCACAATTCAAGTCCAACTAAATTTCAACCCAATTTTCTTCCGGTTCTCCTTTCTTTCTGTGCAAGTGTGCGTGTATATACATTAGACTAGAACGTTTACATAGGATTTTTTCACTAAAAAACATAGGAATCCTTACTAGAATTAAAGAGAAGTTCATTACATAAAAGAAAATTAAGTTCGACCCATGAGTTCCTAATGAACTCCAATTACTAACCCTAGGATAAGCTAAAAAAAATCTCCAGATCAGTAGTTCGGGACTTCTTTGGGCTGGGCTCCTCCTCGTCACCAGACCACAAGGCCTTCGTATCCTTTTCTTCTTCATAGTCCTCATCATCGGGATCAGGGGACGACTCCAACATCAGGGGCTCAATAGATCCGCTCAGCTTCCTGTAAGTCTTGTACAACACGGTCACAACACCCGATTCAATCGATGTACAAGAAATTACTTTGATTCTGAGGGGGCTAGGGCTTTCTCCTTGCTAGCACTAGTTACCTCTTTCTCCTTGGGTGGCACGGACCTAGTTTGCGGATAGGCCTGAGAGAGACCTGGCTCGTCACCCTCATCTTCTTCTGGCCTCCCATCCTCGGTACGAGAGTCCCCTCTATAGGGGTCTGAAGGACACTAACATAAGCTCTACAGAGCTCTCGCACTTGCCGACGCTCGACCCACCTCCCAAAGGTGGCATCGAAGGGGTAGGTGTAGGCACTTCTATCGTCTCCCTTGATGGCTCGTACACCTCCACCAAGTCTCACTAAGTGGATACCATATCCCTCAATCTGTGAATCATCCGGTAGCCATTCTTCAATAGCTCGCTTGGAACCAACAAAGAGAAAAATCGTAGAGTTAAAGTCAAATGATAAAAATCAAATTGCACGTGACAAAGTTAAGAGTCAAGTTTACCGTCTTGACGCGGGCTAACTCCTTGAGCCCTAGCACATCTTGTCCCTGTTCGACCGATGGATCGGCTCCGTTTCATGGCCATTAACCCTCAAAAACACCGGCATAGACCAAGAAGGGAACAGGATCCCCTCCACCGGCTCGTCATCCTTCTTGCCCTTCCCCTTTTTGTCCCGAGTAGCCCTGGTCCGCTGGATCCTTTTCACTCGCTTTGCCATCAGAGGAGGGGCTAGATCCTCTCCAATGAATGCCTTGTAGGTACAAGGGTCGTTTGGGCACCGTAGAAAACAAACCGCGTGTCACGACCTGAACCCACGGGTGAGCCCATGAACCAGGTCCGTGACCGTCCGTAGGCCCATTGGGCTCCCACCAAGGGCTCTGTCAGGCCTTACTCACTAAAACCAACACAACTACAGCGGAAACTGAATCTTATACAACTCCAAAAGTAAAAACTGCAGTTCTAATCTTAATACAAATAGACGTTGATCAACAACTATGAAATTGTCTCTAAAGGCAACAACCACGCTACTTGAAACCCAACCACAACTCCATATATAACTGCATGTCCAAACTCATTACAACCGTTCTTACGATAACACCTAGGGTAGGATTCAACATCATCTAGTGTAGTCTCTAGAGCTCCACTCTAAATTCTAATCCCAAGCTCATCATCCTTGCCTTACTCTTTAACCTAAAATGATAAGTAAGGAATGAGCTTTCACGTGCTCAGTAAGTAACCGATGATTCAACTAGATGGACCATAATAAGTCAAAATAATAACTCAGTTTAAAATTTAGCAATTTTACGAGATGAAATCACAGAGTACATAATCATTTCTATAAGAAATTATTCTGTAAAACATAATAGAGTAAAGGGGACAAATCTGAGGGCATAAAAATCAGTTAACACAAAAATGTCATCACCAAACTGTTCCAACCAAACACCAACTCAAACGATATGCTGCGATCAGCGTTTGGTCTCACTGCCTTGGACTCGTTAGCATACATCGTCCCACTGATTGGGACCCGGAATCCTATCTTGGGATAATCTGTGGAAGCAAGAGCGACCACTTAAAGTAATGCGCATTACTTCAACGTACAACTCCCCGTTTGTTACATACGGGGCACAAAAATCTAGTTAGCAAAAACCACCCACTACAAGAATCAGGGTCTATAGCGACCGCGTTTTTGGGCGGTCGCTAAATCATAATTTAGCGACTGCTATTTTTGGCAGTCGCTAGGTTCAGTCAAAATCTGGCGAGGTCAACAAAAAAATCGGTGCCTAATTTAGCGACCGCGTTCAGCGACAGCTATGGTGGTCGCTAAATTAGCAACCTGTTTTAGCGACCGTTATGACAGTCGCTAAATATAGCGACCGTATTTAGCGACGGTTATAGCAGTCGCTAACTTTAGTGACCGCTCTTGCTGTCGCTAACACTTAAGTCTTTTTATAGGTATGCCTAGATCCAGTGCACACCAAGGTCGTGGAGCCGATCGTCACAGACCTGTTTTGGCACAGCCTCCCCAGGATTGATGACGCGACTACTAATGAGCAGCCGATGTCGTTAGTAGCTTCAGTACATGGTGAGCCAATATTAGGCTCGTGTCGAATTGAAACATATTTGTTGCAAAATATATAATGTCTTCCTTTTTCATCATTTGTAGTATCTTGTGCATCTGTACCTAGATGTATCACACACGGGATACCTCTTCCAGCCACCCTGGAGCAGAGGATTACTTCTCATGTCCTCAACAATTAGTATGTGTTCCCAACATATTCTGGTCGTACCCAAGGGCCCACTAGGGATCCCACTCCGTGCTCCTTGTGCGTAACTTAGGCACAATTTATTTCTTGTTGACGTCACTCACGCTAGCATGACCGTCACGCCGAGACCACCCAAACACCTTTTCACCAAAAATGTCGACCGACGGCGCAACCGGAGCAACGGGGTCAAGGGGCAAAGGCCTTGGCCAACCCCATGGGGTCGGCCTCGGCCTCCCCCAAGGCCATGGGGACTGCCTCAGCCTCCCCCAAGGCCATGGGGTTGGCCTCTGCCTCCCATGGGGGTTTGGCCTTGGCCTTCCCCCTCCCCCCGGTTCTTCACTTTTCGCGCAAAGTTCTTTTCACACTTTTTTTGCTTTGTACGTGACTCTGGTACCTTGTTCATCATGTGGGTACGATTCTTGATAGCACATTCATCGTAACGCAACTTTAGGATTTGTCATTGCTCATGAAAACACCTACCGACGGCGCACCCAAAGTTCGCAAAAGGAGAAGTGGCCTTGGGCTCCGAAAATGGAAGTTGGCCATTTGGCCTCGGCCATTTTCCCCCGGTGGTTCACCCATTTCCCGCATACCCCTTTTCGCACTTTTTCACTTTGTATGCTTTGTACGTAATCTTGGCACTTTATTCGTCACATGGGTACGATTCACATCAACACGATCATCATGACGCAACTTCCAGATTTGCCTTTGCTCATCAAAACACCTACTGTCAGCGCGCCCGAAGTTCACCGAATGGGGAAATGGCCTTGGCCTCCCTTCATGGGAGTTGGCCATTGGCCTTGGCCACCCCCTAGGGTTGGCCTCGGCCTCCCCAGTGGTGGTGGCCTTGGCCTTCCCCCTAATGTTTGGCCTATGGCCTCCCCTCCCGCGCGCACTTGTTTCTCGAGTCTTTGCACCTCCGCGATGTTTACGTCTGTTTGTACATCAACCTCCCGACTTCCGTTCGTACATCAACCTCCCGACGTATGTCGTACATCAACCTCCCGACGTCCGTTGTGCATCAACCTCGTGACATCCGTCGTGCATCAACCTCGTGACCTTCGTCGTGCATCAACCTCGTCACGTCCATCGTCCGTGACCGCACACCGCTCTCCCGATACCCATCGCCCAAAGTCGCGCGCTACCGCCGAATAACCCGTCGCCGATGACCGCATACCATCACTCCCAACTTTGTCATTACTACATGTTGCATTCATTATTTTGTTATCACATGTACACTCCACTCATATCCCATCTTCGGAACACCCGACGCGCGCCCGCCCGTGCGCCGTCTCCAAGACGTTCGTCGCCGCGCCTGCGCGCCATTCTCATGATACGTGCCCCGGCACCAAGTATTATCTCCGTGACGTTCGTCACCGCGCCTGCGCGCCATTCTCATGATACGTGCCCCGGCACCAGGTATTACTCCGTGACGTTCGTCGCCGCGCCCGTGCGCCATTCTCATCATACGTGCCCCCGGCACTAGGTATTGCTCCGCGACGTTCGTCTCCGCGCCCGTGCGCCATTCTCATCATACGTGCCCCCGGCACCTTGTATTGTCTTTGTGACATTCGTTGCCGCGCCCGTGCGCCACTTTCATAATATGTGCCCCCGCACCAGGTATTGTCTCGTGTTGTAGGCACCGCGCCCATGCGCCACAATCACGTTACATGCTTCCGGGATGGGCTCACAACCTTAAAGCCATCGCCGTCTCAATCATAGGGGGGGCTTTGGCCCTCGTATCGGGATGGGCTCACAACCTTATAGCCATCGCCGTCTCAATCACAAGGGGCTTCGGCCCTCGTACCGGGATGGGCTCACAACCTTATAGCCATTGCCGTCTCAATCACAGGGGGGCTTCGGCCCTCGTACCGGGATGGGCTCACAACCTTATAGCCATCGCTGTCACAATCATAGGGGGGCTCCGGCACGAGGACCCCTCGCAACGGACTCTGAGCATTGAGATGTGAGCATGTCCACTCATGTTACTGTTGATTGTTGACACCACTAGGGCAATGACCCACGGGTCACTCTGGGACGAGAGCAGGTCCTCGAAGGGCATCGCGCCTAGTCCGCCTGGCAGTGGGCTACAGGGGCAACCCTCACCGCTGTCAGGTTCTCTGCGCGTCTCTTGACGCACCTCGTGGGATTCAGTAAGGGCTTGGACCGGTGGCTAGAGCAACGGGCTTACTCTGATCATGCTGTCATGGTGTGGTCAGTCTTCTCAGACAGGTAGAGCGACGTTGTGCGAGGCAGGCAACGCGAATTTAGGAACCGGCAGTCCAACGGAGAACCGGTATTTTGGGACCCCCTGGTGACGTGTCACTCCCAGGGGACGACATGTGGCACTTTATGACATAAGCATACCGTTTCCTATAAATAGTGGACTTTACAACTCAAAAAGGGGACTTCTTCTTCATTCTCACAAAATCACTTCCTCACTCTAGAATTTGGGAGCTCTAGGATTCTAGTGAAAGAAAGACAAATTGGATATAACTTTGGAGCGTAACTTGGGACCGTAACATTGGACCCCGACGTGGACCCTGACTTGGACTGTCAACTGCTGGCCCTGTTCGTCTCAGCCTTGCCTTCGCAGCACTGCCACTCCTCACGGCCTGTCTGGGAAGCATTGCTCTCTGCCCTTACTCCGCCCTCACTGTCTCTCACTTTGCATACTTGGAAGCTGACTCGGACTGCAGCCTTTGTGGCACCTCCACGTAAGTACGAACCCACTTTCCTTGGCATCAATATGTTTTTAATTTTCAAAGCTCAATTCTTACCATCTTTTAGCGCACCTATTGTCACGACCCGAACCCACGGGTAGGCCCGTGAGCTAGGCACGTGACCGGCCGCAGACCCAATAGGCTCCAACCGAGGGCTCTGCCAGGCCTTACTACAATCATTTGACTCCAAAAATAATTCTAATTTATGGACTTCCAAAAATTCGAATAAAACTCTCATTACATGTCTTTAAAACTTATAAAGAAAACTCGAGGAGACCTAAGCTCCTTACATCAGTTAATGCATAACGAAAATTAACATAGACTAAAATGTTCGAATAATGGACACTCATTATTCTAAAAGTTCTCTTCGGGCACTACTCCCCTGCGTGGCTCATACGGCTCCGCTTCCCTTAAGTCGTCACTTGAAAAGTAAGGAATGAGCGAAAGCCCAGCAAATACACCAGCCATGTTCCTAAAATAAGTTTGAAATTTCTAAAACATGCCATGGGTTTTCTTTCAACAAATCCAACATTCGGTCATTGTCATTCTTAAAACCTTTTCCAAATACATATACACATATATATGAAGATTCAAAAAGAGGATTTTCAAATATGAGTACGATCATCGTTAATTACATTCACATCAAACGCATATTTTTCTTTCGTTAGGTATGTTGCGGTCAGCGTACGAGCCCCCCTGACTAGGGCCCGAAATCCCTCCTACACCCGGGATAAAATTTTGTGGACGCATGGGCGAACCACCAGCCACAGTACTGTGCATCAACGTATGAGCCCCGTTGACCAGGGCCCGAAATCCAACATTCCCCCGTTGGATATGGGGCACAACAACCAAGACAAGTTTCATTTGCTCATTCAACATGTACTCAGTAAAATCCATAACATTTGATTCACATAACATTCCATGGCATTCTTTCAAGTTACATTTGTCATCAAATACTTTAGAAATAAAACGTATGCAACATAAAACTTTAAACTTCAAATGGTCAAATCATAAATACATATTATAGTTTTCGCAAATAAATATACGGAGGAACATGACAGGGGTACTTACCTCGCTCAAAATCTGTTTCTGGTATTTGCTCAAATGCCGGCCCTAGCTCTTCACTATCAAAACCTAAATAACAAATCATACAGACGTCATTTATTGTCGCTCGGGCACGTTTAGGTATTAGGTTTCTTTTAGATGAGTAAAACTTTACCCAACCGTCCCCCGGCTTATGTATAATTGCCTATTTGCCCCCAATGCCTAAAGTACCTTATTCACCCAGATATAACCTAAAAGAGTCATTAGAAATAATTTAATAACTTAATTTACTATTTAAAAAAATGCACCGAAATCTCTTTGACGAATAAAATTACTTAGCATGCTTATCAAGCTTCGAAAAATCTGAAACTTTTACTGTATGTAGATCTTGAAAAAGTAATATAAGTTACTTCTTTGAGTTTTGTCCAAATAATATTCTAAAATATTTTAAAATTTCGAAAGAGACTGCTGGAATAAGATAGCTTTTTAGCGACACTTTGAAGTCCAATTTAAAACCACAGCTTTTCCCTCTCTCCGTGCAACATCTTCTTCTTCATACCAGCCCAGCACCTTTCTTTATCCACATTATTCCCACAGATTTCATGCGTAAGGCTCACACATGTATATAATCCTTTGTAGATCCATTAATCTATACACTAACCTTGCCACTATTATCCTTACCCATCTATGAAATACATAAACCCTTGGTTTGTGATCTGCGTTTTCGGCATAACTCCACGCACACATATACCCACAGCATGAACACACATTCATCCACCCGAACAAACACATATGGGGCTGTTTTGGCAGCCCCTCCTTCACTTCTACATGGCTGTCCTCATGTTTTCCTTTGGCAAAATCGCGGCTGCGCCAGGGTATTTACTTACGGCAGCCCACACTCCAACGATACCGCGCCGCACAAGCTGTCCTACAGCCGTTTCCCTTCCCCTTTTCCCTCAATTCTCACACACCACAAACACAGCACTACTACTGCAATTCAGCCCCACTGGCAGCCTCCCCCTTTTCTCCTATTTCCCTTTGTTCATACCATACGATCATTAACAGCGCCACCACGCACGGCAGTCGCGCTGCCTTCCTTCTTCTTCTCCTTCGCACACTAACACCCACAATCTTCTCACGTCAACGGAATTTACAAGACTCATGCATACTATATACAACATCCACCACGACAACAGCCTATGACACTCTAAACCCATATAGTTTACACA
Source organism: Escallonia rubra (assembly GCA_033065855.1). Lineage (NCBI taxonomy): Eukaryota > Viridiplantae > Streptophyta > Magnoliopsida > Escalloniales > Escalloniaceae > Escallonia > Escallonia rubra. The sequence continues at coordinate 66,078 of JAVXUO010002161.1, read as the reverse complement.
CCAAAATGTATATTTATGTAGCTCTGTATATTCAAAGAAAACTCACCGTAAGGATGACTCGATCTTCCGCAAGGTTGCCTGCTTCCTTCTTTTTCTTAGCGTCCCTTTTTCCCTCTCGACCGAGCTCCAGAATAGCAGGAACAAATCTTGATGCGGCTGCTTATAGAGACTATGAAAGACTAGGGTCGGCTGACCCTAGTAATAATATATGTGAATATATATCCATGGTAGAAAACCCTAGGCTGAAATTTACAATTAAAACCCCCCTCCCTTCTTAATTTGCTAATTACACGCAGTCTACCCGAACTTTTTTTTTTTTTTATTTTAAAAGGCCCAAAGAGTTTACTTTGAAACTTCCATGCGTTTAAGAAACTTTTTACGGTGTTACCCAACCCGCTACTATAATCGCCGCTAAAAGTTGTTAAGAAAATACATTGATGTTCAGTAAAAATTATTGTTGCTATAAGTCGCTAATTAAAATACTGATGTTAAGTTAAAAGTGTCGTCGCTAACTATAAAAATGTCTCTAAAGTAATAATAACCGGCTAACCATAGGTTCGGGATATTACACCTATCTAACTTAATACTTTGTTATATTGGGATTGACGTATCTCTCTTGTGATTTCTTGTAATTAGCTTTGTTGAGGATTGTGTTAGGACCAAATTTTGTCCTATTATCAAGTCTCGTCTCCCATGGCCTTATCCGACGTGGAAGGGGTGGACGTAACCAGACAAGGAACTTGTCTGAGGGAAGTTCTTGGTAAGGATTGTCTATTTTCAATTGCTTTATTTGGTTTTAGAAGTACATTATTGTTGAATTTTTCTTGCTAGTCGTGTTTGAAAATTGTGTTGAATTATGTTCATGACTACTTCAAATTTGAGTCCAACAGAGGCCAAGAACTCGGGAGGAGGCCTGGGAGTGACATTGTTCAAAAAATTACAAGAAATGGATGCTTAATGCATAAAGGCAGGCGCTAGCTCGGGCGGGTACGACATATATTTCTATGGCCAAGGACTACAACCCCGAGTACTTCTCAAAAGCCATGTGGGGCCAGCTGGTGGATCATTAGTGTATATCAGAATGGGCGAAGCTGAGTGAGCGAGGCAAGGATATGGCGAGTAGCGAAAAGAAGATGAAGCATAATACTGGATCCTGTCCATATGTTGAGCACCAACTGAAGTTGAAAGAAGATGACCCTGCAAAAAGGCCCCCTACGATGCTCCAAAGCTTTGAGCGCACACATAAAAAAACCATGGGAAGTGGGTTTCTAAGAGCGCGGAGCAGTTTGCAGTGAGCACATAACTTTTGTATTCCTTTTGCATTTCTATTGTATCCTTATTGGTTGCGGCCAGTTGCATTCCTCTAACATTTCCGTTGTTTTTTTATACAGAGTTCATATAGAGAAAAAGTTCAGGCCAACTCCCAGGCAGACAGTAGCCAAGCAGTGGACGAGGTCTCTTTGTGGTCAGAAGCTACGGGGGGTCCTAAAAAGCACTGTATGCTCGGCCACCCTCGTCAATCCGCACGTTCGTTGCTAGGCAGAGCTCAGTCATCAGGCGCGACCAGTTGTAGCGGTCCTCAGGTTGAAGTGACGGGTAAAGAGAGCTTAGACAAACTTCTTGAAGATAAAATTACGAACATGATCCGACAAGATTATCTTATGCTCGGACCCAGACTTCAGGTAATGCCAATTTTCTCAAGTAGTTATGTATTTTGCCGCTTCTATCTGTGATCTTGATTTGTATATATTATGTTGAATCATTTGTATGGCTTCATGCAGAGCGATATTGTGCCTAGTGTCGGTGATTCTCAAAGCGGTGAGGACATTGTTGGATCGAACGTGCCTTCAACAAGGGATGAAGAAGATGATGACGGGTTGGTCGGTCTGCCAGGTAGTGATAATGATTGAGGTATTATGTATTGATTGTACTTGTGTAGCTTTGAATTCATATACTTGACTCATTTTTTTAATTTTGGTTCATATACTTGATTTTAATGCATATGTTTATAGTTTGATGATGCTTTGCGAATGACGTATTCAAATGAATGCGAGACTTGTGTCTTATTGTGTAGAATGGATGTGAGACAGGGGGTTGAATTGATTTTTGAATGAATGCGTTGAAAGGTTGAATCGGTTTTTGGACCGATTGTTGAATTGATTTTCGATAGGTTGAATCGGTTTTGGGACAGGTTATTGAATTGGTTTTGGATAGGTTGAATTTGTTTTGGACAGGTTTCGGACAAAACATGCCTATTTTTTTTAGCAAAGCCCAGGTTTAGCGACTGCACATCGCGGTCACTAAATAATAAAAAAGCGGTCGCTAACAAAATATTTTAAAATAAATAAAAATTAGCGATTGCGCCTTGCGGTCGCTAACAAAATATTTTAAAATTAAAAAAAAATTAGCGACTGCGCCTTGCGGTCGCTAAGAAAAAATAAATTTAAAATAAAAAACATTTAGCAACCGCAGAGCGCGGTCGCTAAATCAGAGAAATCGTTCGCTAAAGAGAAAAATAATTGAAATTATAAAAAATATTTAGGGGCCGCCAAAACAGTCACTAAATTTGGTCAACGCAGTCTCTAATATTAGTGACCGATTAGAAAATGCGGTCGCTAAAATTTAGCGACTGGACCTATAGCGACTGTTTTAGCGACCACTTTTAGCGGTCGCTAAACCTCATTTTCCCCTTTAGCGACCGCTGACTGCGGTCGCTAAAAGGGCACTATCTTGTAGTGACCTTTCCGTTTATCACACTATAATCATTTAATCACGGATGGTCTAACCATCTCACAACATATCAATAGTTTTCTGAATATTTCATAATCACAATAGATCAACACCAAAACATCTCATTTGCACCAAACGCTTCAAATCCAAAATCCATTATAACTTCAAAACAAAATATCATATACGTGTTGATTCGATTTTTAAAGAGAAATTAAGCATCACCACAAGCTTTTTAACAAAATTCTTTTCTTCAAGGCAAGAGCAGGTAAAAAGCCAAAATAGTTCATAGCTGATATACAGTGCTTAAGAAAAATAAGTAACATATATGTTTTATAGAAACACTAGTTGAATCGGCATGTCACTTAGAGAACCGTTAACCAAATCCGAAAGTTTTTCTCTTAATTTGATCTTAGTTGCCTTCTACCGTATCTGAATAAACGAATCAGTAATAAGTCAATTCTAGACACTCAACTATGTGTTTTCACTCGGTTCGCCACCGGTGTGAAAAATTACCAAAACACCCCAGGACTTGGTAAAATTACCCAAACGCCCCCTCTCATATCTAAAACACCAAAACATCCTTCTCGTAAGTAAAATCATCAAAATATCCTTATCGTATGTGAATTTATGCAAAAATACCTTTTACACGTAAAATTACCATAATACCCCCTCTAGGTGGTAAAAGGGCTAATTACACCTATGTTCCTGAGGTTAGGGGGTAATTACACTCAAGGACACAAAGTTTCAAAATGTAACATTTCGTGACCAAAAATGTTTCAAATGTATCACCCGTGTCCATCTGTTAGGGTTCCATCCAAAAAAATATACTGTTCATCATTTTGTATTTTAAAAATGACAATACTGCCCTTGTACAATATATCTTGAATAATTTTTATAAATTTTAAATTAGGATAACAAATCTTAATTCTTTAAGATTTTGAAACTCTAATTTGAAAATTAAGATTTTTAAATTAGAGTTTACAAACACTAATTCTCAAATTAATCCCTAATTTATGATCTTACATTCAGTTGCATGCCCATAAAATTCAACAATTTTCACCTTCCTGAGGTACTGATTGTAACATTTATAAAATCTAACAATTTACAAAAGTAAATTTTTGCTGAATCGGTCGTCGGAAACATAGGCCATTTCGTTTACAGCACAACAAGTCCAGTGAAGAAGACGGCCAGAGGACGACCATCGTCGTCGACCAGATCTAACCCGCGGCAAACCAGGCCACGGTTAAGACCAACCTCCGACGCTGTGGCGTTGCGCGGGGTTGGTTGAGGCCACGATTAAGATCTAACCCGTCGACCAGATCCACCGGTCGCCGGAGGACGACCATCGTCGCCGACCACATCGAAAAAAATGGTTCTAGAACGACACAAGCAGATCTGGAATTTTACAATCACCACGACTTCGGGTTTCATCCTGTTTGACCACCACGGTTAAGACCAACCTCCGACGCTGCGGCGTTGCGACGGGGTTGGGCGAGGAAGGGGGCTGCTGGCGGCGTGGTCTAATAGAGGTGGCTGCCGAATGGGTGGGCGAAGTGAAGTCTTGGTGACCAGGAAGGGGGAGGCAGATGGGGTGCGGCGCCGGGGAAGGGGAGGAAGAAGGGGCTGGTGGGTGACGAGGAAGGGGGAGGCAGGTGGGGTGCGGCGCCGGGGAAGGGGAGGAAGAAGGGGCTGGTGGGTGACGGGGAAGGGGGAGGCAGGTGGGATGCGGCGCCGGGGAAGGGGAGGAAGAATGGGTGGGTGGGTGACGGGGAAGGGGGATGCAGATGAGGGGGGGGGGATTAAGAGTAAAGTAAAGATGAAATAAAGTCTTTTTTTTTTAATGAAGTAATGGCATTAAAAAAAATAAGGTTCTACCATACAGTCTTTTCATTAAAACCGTTAAGATTTTTAGGGTTCCGTTTGTCGATAGACATAAGTGTTACATTTTGAAACTTTGTGTCCTTGAGTGTAATTACCCCCAAACCTCAGGGACATATGTGTAATTAGCCCATTACCAAAATACCCCCTCCAGGTGGTAAATTACCAAAATACCCCCTAGGGGTTCCTGGCTCTGAAAAAATCTAAAAAACATCTGAAAACACTATTTTAAACATCTTGAAGTCATTTTGGGCTAAAAAGTATTTTGAAATATTTTCACTCGAAAATCTCGAACCGGTGTCCGGACTGAGCGTTCAGAAATCAGTTCGGCTAAAAATATCTATCGGCCTTGGAATGGCATGGAATTTTGGAAAATAGAACATCTCGGTGAAATAAGGTTTCCCTAAAATTTTCATATTAAAATAGCTTGATTTGATATGCTAAATAATTCGATAATTCTTTTTAATCGATACCCTAATTTAGCGTCCTTTGCCAATATAGAAAATTCCCAAACCATTTCAGGTTGTAGGCCTCGTAAAAATAATAGGGGTTACTGTTTTGCACTTGGTCCAAATAAATTTCTAAACATGTTTTAAAAAATTGTAAAGAAACTGCTGGAATAAAATTATCTTTAGCGACACTTTTGAGTTCAATACTTAATATCCTAAATGGCTACTGTTCACCATCCCTGTCTTTTGACAGCCATCCTTATTCCTGTTAACACACCTACAAACTCAACCAAGGGGGTTGGTTGAGTTGGCAAGGGGCCTCGAGGAGTGACCTCGAGGTCCCGTGTTCGATTCCTCCCCCCTGCGGTTACCCATATTTGCAGTTCTATTATTTTCCTTTGGGAAATTAAAAAAAAACACACCTACAAACTCATTTCCATGACAAACCCACTCCACAACAAACCTAAACACACACTAAAACACTTACACCTACACTAATACACCTACATTACACACATATGCACCTTATATACACACAATTACACATATATTATCACACATACACACACACCCGAGACACACACACAACAAACACACACTAAACACCCTAAAAACACACACAAACTTCACCAATTACTCTAGAACACACACACATATACTGAAAACACACACTAAAATCAAAAGACGAAGGCTACCTTCATGAATTTCCCTCCAAATCCTTCTTTTCTTCTTTCCCCCTCTTTCTTTCTTCCTTAACTGAACTCCCCCCCCCCCCTCTACTTTCTTTCTTCAGTTTTGTTTTCTTCCTCTTTCTTGTTTTGTTTTTCCTTTCTTTTTCTTTCTCCTTTTCTTCTCCTCTTTCTACTCTCTTTCTCTTCCCGAACTCTCTGTTCTTTATCTTATTTGTTTTCCTGTTTCTGTTCCTGTTTTGTTACTTCTTGTTTTGTTCTTGTCTTTCTCGAATTTCCACTTTCCTCCCCAAAAGTTTTATCTTCCAATTTTATTCTCTTAAGACTTATCCGTCCATTTGTTTACAACTATAATTTCATTAGTCATTAACTAGGAAGTAGAAGGTGGCCACATGATATAATCTAATTTTTAAAATCTTGACACATAAGTACCATTTTTTCTAAAATTGCAAAATAGCCCCCAAACTTTGTGTAATTACATTTAGGCCCCACATTAATTCTAATTAACTAAACATCACTGAAAATATATACCATCACTTATCTTCTTATTTTTCATCACTAAAAACATTAATTTCCATTATGCCCCCAAAGTTTTCCAAAATCACAAAATGACCCCAAAAGTTTTCAAAATTCATTTTTTGCCCCAAAATGCTTTTAAGCTTCCCTTCTTAACTACTACCAGATCATTGCTCACAATTAATGCCCGTTTATTTTTCGGAGCACAAATGACTATTTTAACCCGTTCCCAAAGTTCAGAATATTACATCGCGATCCCCGGAGTCTGTCTCAACCACCGGTCCAGAGTCCTGGTTTGATATATCTCCATGGGGGAGTAGCAGGGATCCGGGGCTCGACATTGGAGTGATGATGGAAGAACACCCTCTCACCTAGGTAGTACTCCTCTTGGGAGTACCCCACTAGGAGAGCCTAACACCGGGTGAGCTCTACCTCCTCCGGGTAAAACTCCTCTCCCTGCCACTTGGGCAGGGATCCCTGAAAAGAAAAACATATGTGCGTATTGATAAAAGAAGTGTCTAAAGAGAGGAAAATCTAGAAGATAAACTCATCGGGCACTGACTCAAGCCATTAAAGCTATCCCGGTAGGCCCCACGAAAGTCCCAACTCGCTCATCAAGGGAATTCCACTGGTACATCCTCCAAGTCATTTCCTCGTAGTGGGAACTAAGGGTAAGAAGCAAGGTGGAACCTAAGCAACCGGACCACGAGGTCACAGTCCTTATCGAGATCATATGACGATGGGATAGGCCTCCTTCAAATGCAAATACCCATGATATTCACAAAGTCGTACGTGGTAACCGTAGCTTCCCGAACCGTAGATGGAACGTGTTGGTAAAATCCCAAAAATGCTCCGCCAAGTAGGGATGGAAATTTAAATCCGACCCGCGGATATCCGCCCCGCCCCGCCTCGTTAGGAGCGGGTTATTTTGACTTTGACAGGGTTACGGGGCGGGTATGGTAAATTTTTTAAAAATCCGCAGTGGGTTAGGGTCGGGTATGGTTTACCGTCTAACCCACCCCGGTATCCGACCCGTACCCGCCCCGGTATACAACCCTAAATCATATGTATAGCCTAACTTTATATATATATCAGCCAATCTCAGCCGTCCATCTAACATTTATATATATAGCTGCCCATAAATGGAAAAAAACCCTAGAAGCAGTCGTTCTTTCTTCTGCCGACTTTGCGCCGCTGCCGCTATTTCCCACCCACCGTCAGTGATCGCCCTCCTCACGGCCACCCACTGTCAGTGATCGGCCCACTACCTCGACCAAACGGCGCACCAATACCTCCATCGTCCGTCCACATCCACCCAGCCACCAACAAATACAGCCACCGATCGAAGAAGATACTGGCGACTGTGCAACAGCAGAGCCATGGCGGTCCAGTTTGCCAAGTGCGACTGCTGCGGCTACGTCGCGTCCGTGAGATCTACAAGGGGTGCTTAACCTGTGGCCTCTACGGCGAGGCGGTGAAGGACAAGGTGGTGCGATCGGAGTGGCGAATCATCCGTGAGATCTACATGTGGACTTTTTTTAATTCTTTCCTTTTTTTGTGTTGAATTCTATCTTTTTATAATGTTGAGTTTGTGCTGGCTGTGCTGTGGATATGGGATGCCGGCGGTGCTTAGAGTAATTGTTGTGCGTTCTTCTTCTATGGCTTAGGCTGTGGCCGCGAGTAAGGAGATAAAGGGGCGGATCGGGGCAGGGTCGGGGTTCCTAAAGTACCTTAGGATCGGGGATGGTAATTCATTCTTTTGATCCGATGCCGGGGCGGGGCGGGGCGGAGTGGGGTTTCTGAATGAGCGGGCGGGTTCGGATTTAATAAAATCCGCATCCGACCCGCCCCATTGCCATCCCTACCGCCAAGCTTAATAAATGCTTTTTACTTTGGGTAAAAGCATGTAACCCATTCAAGAATAAGTCAAAGCGGGGCTTGGCTATCCTATTCTCCATCGAATCGTGTACCTTCCCCCACTATTCCCATACCAGGTTTGGGGAGCCCCCTATAACATGTATTCGAGGGGAGGGGCTGTAAAAAATAAAGAAAAAAGAAGGAAAAACTTCAAACACAGTCCGGTTTGTGCATGGAAAACAAAGAAACAATGGCATACCCTACTTTGCATGTGTGAAAAAGGTGTGAAGTAATGTGTTTAATTAAGAGACACTCGATATAAAACATACATCGTCCATGAAAAACTGGTGGCTAAGATGTGTATCTTGATCCGGTGTGAGGATCAAATAGTCGTTCGTTCAAATTATCAGCCGAAAGCACGAAATTTGCGCAACTTAGGGCCCACCTTCATGCCCCCTTCTTGTGCGTTGAAACTCCATCTCAATATACACAACTGATGAATGAGAATGAAAGAATGTGAGGATTTATAAAGGGGAAGTGCAAGTGGAGAGGGATTAGACTAGTAGAACTCCTTAGATTTGAATTTGAAAGAAAGAATGAGTGATTTGTGATTTGAAGTCTATGAGAAATCCTAAACTCGCACACAAAAACTGAACGAGAAAACCGGCTGGTTTTCCTATTTTATCTAGCAAACTTACTAACTAACTGGCAGGTTTTCGATATTTTATTTGTCTCACTCCTAGCTCTCTGACTAGCAGAACAATTTTCGGCATGTTATTTTGGCCTCCCAGTTCTCTGATCAAAAGTTTCAGGTCGCCTTAAAAAAAAATTCCTGCATTTGAAAATCCTTTGATGGCATGTTGGTATGAACCAATGTTCAAAAATTTCATCCTTATACAATATAATCACACATCATGGTGGTGAATCCAACACCCCTATGACTGTAATACTCATTTCTATGATCTTTTACTATCAACTTCATTCAAATCGATAATTTTTACACTTAATGACCGATTGTCCTTGGGGATTGTTGGCTCCAGCTTTGAGTGATATTTCTAAAAATTCCCATTCTTGTATCAAAGCGATGAACTACTTTCATGTGTTATTGGTTTCGACTCTTAGATATGCGTCCATGTCCAAGCGACCAACCGCTTCCAAGCGTTGTTGGCTCTCGCTCTTAGGTTCATATTTTTATGGCTAAGCGACTAATCGCTTCCACGCGTTGTTGGCTCGAGCTCTTAGTTCCATCTTTTATTTTGTTTAAGTGACCAACCGCTTCCATGCATTGTTGGCTATGACTCTTTGTCGTAAGTCTTTGAAGCATCTCTGACGACTAATTGTTTTTGGCTCCGACTTCTAGATGAGCTTTTTTGTTTCATGTATAAGCGACCAATTGTTGTTACCGTTGGCTCCAGGCTCCAGCTTCTAAGAATACACGTTTGTCTGGCGACTAACGTCGTTATGTTGGCTTTGGCTCCAGATAAAGTTCTACTTCACCATCTCTTTTGGGTATGGATCGACGACCGATCGTTGTTATTATTGGCTTCGGCTTTAAACAATATCCTCACTTTCTCGAACTACATTGGTCTAGTTCCTCCTTGAAGGATACGTAGGAGACCTTATAAAAGCCCGAACTCATATATTTGTCATAATCCATGAGTCTGTTGAGAGTCTTGTGGTCTTTTTCGTACTTTCACTATAAAAATGTGTTGTTTTCTGGTGATGTCCGCCCGCATGCGCGCTCCTTCACCGAGGGGCTCCGTAAACACCCCTTTTTTTGTAGTCATTTTTAGTTAAATAATTATTGGACTTTATTGTTAGTTAAAGTTTATTATTATGGGTTAGGCCTAATAATATATCAAACTTAATTCACTCCAGTCCATTTAGGTGAGTCTAGTCCACATGTCAAGTGCGATTTAAAGATTTTAGGAACTATTTGTGATGTATCCTTAATTGGAGTGATTTAATCATTGATTTATATAAATATATGGAGATAATTTTTTAATCTGGTACATCCATATAGGAAAATTAGAGATAACTACTGAATTAGGGGCAAATTATGTCTCTAAATTCAGGTTAAAGTATTTTTAAATTGTGATGTGAACCGATTAATCTTCAACAAACCGGGCGGTTAATTAACTTTCCTTATTTTGCAATTTTTATCAAATATTCTGTCTTATATTACCAAACCATAGATTGATATGGTCATCTTCATCATTTCTGGCGTCCCAGACCTCTATAAATAAGACCTTTAGCCCACATATTCGGGGATCGACTTTTTCTCCCTAGAGCTGTTATAGTGTTTATCCCAAAAGTAGTACATCATCTCTTAAGAGCAACTAGTACTTCATATCTCAATTCTATATATTTTCAAGCTACTTGTATGGTGGATCCTTCACAAAATGATCCGGAGTGTTCTATGCTAGCAGAGTGGCAAGGTGCATCTTATCGCTTTGTAGGCTAGTTAATGATATAAGGCTCTAGAGTAATTTCCCCTCTATGCAGTTACATTTTCATTTTCGATGCAAAAACTACTAAAAAGAGTTTTTTTATTTCTTAGCTCGTGTGTAGGACCGAAGTGTATGTCGCCTTCTGTAGGGTTCGGGTCGAAGTACGATGATTTTGATTCTGATTTGTTCGACCAGGTACGTAGACCATTTGACCCTTGTTGTCGTTCTCAAACCAATAATTTAGAAATAAATTTCGGGTTTGTTTTATGCATAGTTATTATGTATTAAAAAGACAAAAAAATATAATAATAATAGAAATGAAGTAGAGACCAAAACAGTATGGCGGGTGCCTAACACCTTGTCGTCATATAACTTAGTCCCGAACGCATTTCTTTCTTTTAGATAGATCAATATTTCTTTGGACATTGCTAAAGCTATTTTTCTTATTTTTTAGTGTTCAATTAAATAAGATGACGACTCTTAAAATCCTTAAATCCCGTCTTTCAGGTTCTGCGGGAATTTTTTCGAGACGATTCACTACAGGGTGTTTATTATGAAGCTCCGGCGCCGGCAAAGAAGCATTTATTCAAAACTTTAAACCGAAGGTGGTTGTGCCTGCCGGAGACAATGGTGGACGGCCACCAACAGCGGCATGGTGGTGACTCTTCGTAACGGTGGTGGAGGCTGTTGGTAGTTGTGGGGGTTGGCAGTGACTTACAATAAGAGTGGAGATGCTTGCAGTGGTGGAGGCTATTGGTGGAGGCGGTGACCGGTGGTGGTGGCAGGCGTCGGAGGTTGTGGCGCTAGCCCAGCTATAGCAGCGGTCGATATCAGCTCAACCTATTAAGTATTTACCAAATTGATTTGAAAAATGCAACCTAAAATAACTGTGTTCAACCTATCCTCATCCGTTCTATAACTAAGGCCCTGTTTGACAGGGCTTTTTTTTTTTTTTTTTTTAGTTTTGGAAACTGGAAAAAAAAGTTGCGTTTGGTACTATTTTTCTTTTTTTTTCTTAAGTTTAAAAAATTAGTTTTTAAATCAAGACTGTTTTTAAAACTCAAAAAATGAGTTTCGGTTTTCAGTTATGGTTTTTTTTTTGAGACCACCACCACCACCACCCCACAGCCGCAGCCACTGCCGGCCACTAGCAGCCACTTCCGGCGACCACCGCCGGCGACCGGCGGCCACCTTCGGTGACTGCCGACGCCCGGCAGCTGGCCACCTCCGGCGACCATCGCCGGCTACTGCCGGCAGCCACATCCGGCGACCACCGCCAGCCACCGTCGGCCACCGCCACCGCAAACCACTACAAAAAAAAACTCAAAATAAAAACTGGGTTATCAAACACTCACTTATTTTTGTAAAAAAAATAAAAATAAACTGCCTTTTTTTTTTGGAAACTGAAAAAAAAAAGTGTTCTCAAACAGACAGAGCTAAGTGAATTGAATTAGGTGCGGACTCGTAATTTCTGAAATTGGATCGGTTAATTCTTGATCGTTTCGCTCACTAAATGGTCTCTTTGTATAAGGACTCTTCTGCGCTACAAAATTATCTTTTAAACTGCACATCTCCGTGTCAATCAAATCCCAAGGGTAAAGACGACGACGACCGAAGATGAATCAGGGGCAGCAATCGAACCAGGGCAACAGGCACCACGACGACGACGCTGCACTCTCAGAATTTCTTGCATCCTTGATGGACTACACCCCAACTGTAATTTATTTTGGAAACCTCGGAATTTTGTTGTCCTTCAAGCCAGTTTTTTTACTGACTTTTTCATCTTTTGATATTTGTGCACAGATTCCCGATGAACTTGTAGAGCATTACTTGGCCAAAAGTGGCTTTCAATGCCCCGATGTTCGATTGTAGGTACCTCTCCCCCCTTTTACAATCAGTAATTAAATTTCATTTCATTACCTAAATGGTGTGGATGTGGGGTTAGGGGAGAAAATATGGGTAGCAATGTGCTTCCTGTGAAGCTTGGAGCAATTTTTTCTAGTACGTTCTGTTCAGATTGTCTGAATCGTGTAAATAAATTTGTGTTTGAACTGTGTGAAACAAGATACTTGCAAACTAAATTCGTGGAGCGAGCGCAATCTTAAGGGTAATAGCTAGCGAACTGCTTCTGAAATATATCCTAGTACTGTGAAAGAGTCATAGGAAGAGAGCTAGAGCTTCAAATAATCATGAGGTCTTTTCTTGTAGCCGGTGCATTCATAAGTTTTTTCCCAATTCACTCTTCCATGAATTGCTGAAAAGCGTAATTAAGCGTCTCCTCATTCAAAAAAAATTCTTGATATCGAAAGCTGATGCGTTTTTATAGTTTACACACTTTTGTATTGTCGCTTCTTACTGCCGTATTTATGAACTTTGTTATTTTAGCGATACTTTATTTTTCTTGTCAGCACTTATATCTCGTGATATAACATATAATCATTTCTACTACCTTGCAGAGTTAGGCTGGTAGCAGTTGCTACGCAGAAGTTTATTGCGGAGGTTGCAACTGATGCTCTTCAGTACGTTCTTGAAGTCCTTACTTATACTGTTTTCTGGTCTATTCTTTTTCAAGTATTTTCTGACATATTCTTTTTCAAGTATTTTCTGACCTATCCTTTTAAAAATATTTTCTGACCTGGTATTGTTAGAAGTAGAAAGAAATGGTTGCTAGAAATATATAAGATGTTGTGTGTTTGGGTGGTGGGGGTGGAATAGGACTCACGTCACTGACCGTAATTGGACAACGAAAGTGTGACCGCATTGGGGTTGGTTTTTATCTATTGCTTACCAGTTGCGATTGAACATTAGAAGTAGATATCCCCAAAGATTTTTTAAAAAAAAAAAAGAAATTTCTGTTGGAATCTTGTCCTGATTTATTTGATGAATTAGATTGTTATTCAAGACCTTGTCATCCAAAACGTGTTCTCTTGTATAGACCAACTGAAAAGCGAAGTCCCTAATTAAGCATAGCATTGACAAAGTACAGAGAGCATAGCTCGTAACCCGTTCGATGAGAGAATGATCAATATTTCCCCCGTAGCTTTGCACACTCGTGCGCCAGTTCGAGCAAAATTCTGCAGTGTTTTTCTTGTAATAAATCTGCTCATACCCCTCATGCTTGTTATCTAGCAATGAGATACTCATCCATCATCTCGTTTGTTGTTTTTCATCTACCACACCACTTGGGGAGCTGCTTCTTTCAACTAAGCAGGCTACATGGTTTTCCTTTTATCTCAAAACCACATGAAGGGCATTTCACACTTTAGGCTCTAGCTCGTCCCTGCTCCCTTAGCTGGTAAAGTCATCCGGCTGCAGTTGCACATGAATCTTCTTCTACATAGATATCCACTTTCCTCTTTGCTAATTTGCAAACATTGATAGGTTAATCAGGCCCCAGCGCAACATCTATTCCAACTGTGATTTTCTGGTGTCTATTCATAATCGACACTGATCTTGAGCCACTCGTGACTTCCCTGAGGTTCTCAGCCACAAAGCATTGCTCACCTCTGGAATGCCTGTTAAAAAGACCTTCTCCGCACATTGTTATACGTCCATCACCACAAGCATCTAAGAACCCCGACAAACACACCTTTTGTCCCAATTTTTCCTTCACTTAAGCAGCCTAAAAATCTAGAGCATATTTGGGACCTAGATCTTAGCCCTTTGTGTCACTCCGTTACCCCTTTATGAAGCACATACGGTGCGATTACGCGGATACGGCATTTTCAAAAAACTTAGTATACGGGTGTGGCGTGGATATGGCAAATTATATATATATATATATATATATATATATATATATATATATTAACTATGTACACTTACTATTGAATTTCTAGACCAACCGGGGACCATTGGCAAGCATGGCGAGAACTCACAAAACAATTAAGACAAAGCCATGGAGCCAACTAGATTGTCTTAGACAAGGAAACAACCATTGTACCATATTTTTTCGGAGCTATTTTAGGCCTCAGTTAGTATTGCTTGTGCTAAAACCGCTTCTGCTGCAGATTATGGCAAACGTTAGTAGGCCATAATTATTTCTCACATAATTATGGGTAAATGCAAAAGTTTTCCGCCTACTTACTATACTTGAATGCAAACCAATTTTCTTTGAGAAAAACAATTGACTTTCCTTTTTGTGACCAAAGCCTCTTCATTGTAGCATCAAGCAAACTGGTGAGCTTCTCTTTATATGTTTGAGAAAAATAATCAAATCTAATCAGTGAGAATTTAAAAGATCTATTAAACATAAAACACACTGCCTGGGAGGAAGACATAAGCACATCAAATAGCAAAGAGAGAGGAAGAAGAAGACCTATGTTTTGAGAAATGCTGCCGGAGGTCGTCTCCGGTGGTCGCCCGCTTCTCTCTCTCTCTACCCCCTACAGATCTGTCGGAGAGAGTCGCTGGAGTCGCCGGTGGTCACGAGTGGTCGCCGGTGATCGGAAGTGGTCGCCTGAGTGGCCAGTGGTCGTGGGTGGTCACCGCTGCTGCTCCTTCCCATCTTCAGATGAGAGATGAGATCTGCCCGTTCATTAGGTACGTATTACTTTTTTGTTAACGTTTTGACCCAAAAAACTTCTTTTCTATGTTTTGACCCCCGAAATTTCTTTCAAAAATTATGCTTTCACCCCACAAGGATCCGATACACACCCAGCCCGTATTCTACCCGCACCAGAACCGCACCCGTATTCTAGTGTCCATTCAAGGCAATGTCAAACCAGTGACCTTCCAAGCTTTGACACGCAAGATTTGCTTTTCTCAAGTGCACACTTCTATATCCAAAAAAAAAAATAAAAATTGCTCTTATTTAACGAGACCTTGTTCCAAACTTACAAACTCAGCAAGCGCACTATGATAGGAAAATTTTCGCTTAGCGCTATAACGATCAGAACTCCAAAAGGCCATAGCCTTACATTGCCTCTATCTAGCTATTACGCTATGCTGCCCTAGCTTAATATTCGATCACTTAACCGCTTGCCAAAACTCTTAATAAGAAAACACACTAACAAATCCCTAAAATCACTTAGTCAAGGCCTTTTCCTTTTGTAATACCCCAAACTTGGGGTTGGTTTTATGGTAATTTCTAATAGGTTACGTATTGCTTTAGCATCGGTGTAAGTGATATTATTTGTAGTTTGTAGCGACCATTGTTGTGAGCGTTATTGTTTGGGACCTTTAGCGACAATTATAGGTAACAATATTAGTTGCGACCTTGAACGAAAAACTATAATAACCATATGATGTAAACGAGTCTGGGTGCAATAGAAACTAATGAAAGTTAGCGAGTAAACTTAGGAAAAAATAATTAAAGTCCAAGGGGCTTTAAGCAAAATTCTTTTTAGAGTTAGTATGTAGGTTAGTCTAGGCTTTCAGCCGTCCATAGAGATTTTTCCAGCCTTCTTTTACGTGAAACCTAGAGAAAGAGAGGGGGGAGAGAGAGAGAAAGGAAGAAGCTAGGGCAAAATTCTCTAGGTATGATCTCTATTCTTTCCTCCCTAATTTCGGCCATTAATTGGATGTATAAAGTGTGGTGTCGGGTGTATTTTAGAGGGGCATTGATGTGTTGAGTGTTAGGGTTTTGTGTGTGTTTCAGAGGGTGAGATGTGGGTGTGCTTGAGAAGAAGCCTGCTGTAGAGCAGCATAAGAGTGAGTTAGGATTTTTGTCAATCTCTCTTTCATTACTAATCTAATTGATGTGTTTTTGCACTTTCTGAAAACTGTTGTGTCCACTTCGACTTTTCAGTTCCAAGTTTTATCAAAATTTCACGTTTGCATATCGAAAAATGACCTTGAAGTCAATGCACTGTAGAAGTTCAGAATTTTTCGGTTTCTGGCAACCACTTAAATTTGCCATAGAAAATTCATTACTTACCTTGGAGCTTCATATGAGTCTAGGAAGCACGTACACCTCTTATAGGATGAGGTATGGTGTCCGACACTTACCGACACCTTGACACCTCCGGATACATGTCTGACACCTCTCAGCGGTGTCATAATTTATTTATTTATTTTTTAATTACTGAACACCGTGTTGGACACCTCTTGAAGAAGTGTCAGACACCTTGTGAAGAAGTGTCCACTCGTATGGGGCCAAAATACAATATTTCAAATTTATTTGAGGGATAAATCTGGGGTTTTTAGAAATGAACTTTTAGGCCAAATCCTAAACAAATCGACCCAACAAAAGGTACCTTCTTCTTTATCTCTCATCTCTTTGTCTTTTCCTTCTTTTTGTTGCCTAAAGCATCCAAGCTTGCCAGTCTAGAGTAAGATAGGTCAACATCTCCTACCTGATTTACAGACCATCTGACTATATAAAACCTCTCCTTCATGCCTTTGGTCTCGTGTCTTTTTTTCCTTCTCTCTTGTTATTGTTGAGACTCTAATCTTGGTACTATTGAGACATTCAACTGCTTTCTTGTTCAACTGCTTTCTTGTTGCAGACCTTTTTTCTTGTTATTGTTGAGACTATTTCATGTTACTTGCTTTCTTTCTCATCGATTTTGAACGAAATTTAGTTGCTCCAATTGAGATGTGTGTGTGTGTGTATCTCTCTCTCTCTCTCTCTCTCTCTATATATTAAAAAATTCAGCGGTGTCCAAAATCTGGTTTTTTAAAAATTGCGGTGTCCGTGTGCGTGCTACCTAGATATGAGTCCTCTCTCGACAGTCGAGATATTGTCCGTCTTTGCATGCATTTTTATTTCTACTTAGGGCCTCCATACGTGTCCTCTTTCTATAGTCATGATACCATCTATCTTTGTTTATCGAGTTCATTGCATGGTCAGTGTTGTCTGCATGTGTCTCTGTCTAGGGGCTCCTTTCAATTCCTCTTCCTGATTCAATCAGAGTAGCGCTTGTCTTTGTTTGTCCGGTTTGATGCACGCTCAGCATCATGTGCATGCAATTTAGTATGGGGATTCCCTGCGATTCCCCCTTTCACGATAGTCTCCTCTAGTTCGTTGTGTGGTCTGTTTAGTCTACATGCATTTTGTTTAAGGGTTCCCTGTGACTCCCCTTTCACTATAGTTGTGATATAGTTTTCTTTCTCCAGTTCATTGCATTGTTAGCGTTACCTGCACACATTTTCGTCAAGGGGCTCCCTGTGATCCCCCTTCACGACAGTTGTCATAGTGCCTGTCTTCATCCATTTCATTGCATAATTAGTTTCATCTACATGCATTTCCTCTAGGGACTCCTTGTGATTCCCTTCTACTGATAGTTAGGATGATATCTGTCCTTGTCTGGTCAGTCCATTGAACGACAGTTCCTTCTGCATGCATTTTGTCTGGTTAGTGTCTTTGCCTCGTCTAAGTCTATGTCTTGAGAGTCTATTTCTTGACCTTAGTCCTCAAAAGATTTTTTTAAAAAAAAAAAAAAGGAAAACAAAGAAAAAAAAAATCTAATTCTTGATGTGACTTTTCAGTCACGCTCCTTATCCTTGCGACTCTAGTGGAAGAGTCAACTTATCATCTCAATCCTTCACATGTCATTCTCTCTTAGTCTAGGTTTATGTCCGAGGGTAATTAGACCCCAGTCCACGTCGGTACGTGTAAGGCACATATATTCTTCTTTCCAAATCCAGTTCGAACTACATTTGGCTTGATCCCTTCCGGTTGAGGGTATGTAGGCAACCTTCGTTGGGTGCATCCATTTATAATCAGGTCTATGCTTGAGGGTAGCTAACCCTCAAACTCAGGTCATTATGTGAAGGTCTCGTATAGTCTCCATTTCCCAACACATATCTATGTTCGAGGGTACAAACCCTCAATTCAGGTTGACATGCGAATATCGTGTACCTTGCTCTATGCAGTCTTAGGTTCTTTCCATATTTCTAGACGACCAACTGACGTTACCGTTGGCTCCGGCATCTAGGGATGCGTCCTTATGCCTAAGCGACCAATCGTCGTTACTATTGGCTCCGACTCTTAGTCATAAGCCTTCGTTATGTCTAGACAACCAATCGTAGTTACTATTGGCTCCGGCATCTAGACATGATTTTCTCCTAATTCGCTTAAGCGACCAATTGTAGTTACTATTGGTCTAAGCTCTTTGGCGGCGAGTTTTCTAGTCCTAGTCTCAGTTTTTTCCATATCCTTAGACGATCAATTATTGTTATCATTGGCTACGACTTCTCAGGATGCGCCTTATGCCTAAGCGACCAATTGTCGTTACTATTGGCTCCGGCTCTTAGTCATAAGCCTTTGGTGTGTCTTGGCGACCATCGTCGTTACTATTGGCTCCGACTTCTAGATACGCTTTTATTCCTAGACGACCAATTGTTGTTACTATTGGCTCCGGCTTCTAAGGATATATCTTTACGACTAAGCGACCAATCGTCGTTACTATTGGCTCCGGCTCTTTGCCATAAGCTTTCAGTACATCTAGACTACCAATCGTTGTTACTGTTGGCTCCGGCTCTTAGATATGATTTCTCCATTCTTAAGCGACCAATCGTTGTTACTATTGGCTCCGACCATTAAGGCAGTGAGTTTTTTTTTCTGTCCTAGTTCTAGTTCCTTCTCATGTCTCAGTATTCTTTGACGACCAATTGTTGTTACCGTTGGCTCGACTTCTAAGGATACACCCTTTATCTGGCGACCAATTGTTGTTAATGTTGGCTTTGGCATAAGGTCCGGTTTCACTCTTTCTTTTTGGTATTACTCGACGACCAATAGTTATTACTATTGGTCCCGACTTTTGAGTGATATCTCCGCCATTCGAATTTCGTTGGTCTGATTCCTTTCCAGTGATACGTAGGAATCTTTATAAGGGTCCAACCTCATATGTGTGTAAGTCTTTGAGTCTGTTTCGAGTTTTGTGGTCTTTTCTACATTTCTACTACAAAAATGTGTCGTCCTTTTACAGTGATGTTCGCACGTAAGCGAGCTCCCTCACCGGTGGGCTGTGTAGACATCCCATTTTTATAGTCTTTTTATTTATTAAACTATTATTGGACTTTATTGTTAGTTAAGTTTATTATTATTATTATAGGCTTAGGCCTAATAATATAATGAGCTTAATCTATTGAATTAAGTCCAATAAGGGGCCCAATCCAATCCAATTTGAGTCCAGTCCGGTGCAGTTGTTCAGTCTAGTCTAGTTAGAGTCTAGTCTGTTTAGCCCAAATTAATTAGGCCCGGTCCATTGGATAACTAGCCTAGTTAGTTAAGGTTCAACCCAGGTCAAGTAAAGAGATTGTGATTGATTAGAAGACTTGGCAATGTATTGTGATTTATCCTTGATGTATGTGATTAATCCTTGATCTATATGAATTATGGAGATAATTCCCGAATCTGGTTCATTACAGCTGTATTTTTAGAGATAAATTACCGAATTAGGGGCAAATAATGTCCTAAAATTCGGGAATTTTTTTTTGGGGTGAACCGGCCGGTTAGTCGAAAACCGGCCGGTTACCGGCAAACCGACCAGTTAGTTGACTTTTCAAGTTTTGTATTGTCATCAAATATTCAGTTATATCACCGAATCACTAACTGGGATAGTCATCCTTATCATTTTTTACGCCCAGACCTCTATAAATAAGGTCTTTGGGCTACATTTTCAAGGAGAAGCTTTTTCTCATTGAGCTTTTATACCATTTCTTTCATAGAAGTGGTAGATCATCACGAAGGGGAACTTAGCACTTCATATTCATTTCTATATACACAAGTCACATGCATCGTGGATTCATCATAAGGAGTTTCGAAGTCTTCTAAGCCAGCGTCTTCTCGAGGTACATTTACAGTTTTCTAGATTAGCTTAGATAATAATGGTCTAGAGTGTGTCCCATTTCCCGTAGTCGCATTTCAATTTGAAAACACTAAAAAAGAGTCTTTTACATTTTTTGGTCTAGGTTTAAGTCTCGAAATGTAGACTACTTCCCGTAGGATCCGAGTCGAACTACGGCGGTTTTGATTCCGATTAGTCCGACCGGATACGTAGGCTACTTGACCCCTGCTGTCGAGTTCAAGCCAAAAACATAAAAGTTAATTTAGGGTTAGTTTATCATATTTTACATGCTATGTGTTCTTAAGGCCAATAATCAATTGAAATGAAGTACAGACCAAAAGGGTGCGGCGGGTGCCTAACACCTTGTTGCGTAACTTAGTCTCCGAACCCATCTCCCGGTTTTCGACTACCTTTGAGTCATTTCTAGGTTTTTCTTATTTTCCTTTAATTAAATAAGATGGCGACTCCTAAAATCCTTAGGGATTTTTCTTCGAGGCGGTGTGCCACGATACTCTTCATGTATTTTAAATGAAAGAATTAAATTCAGAGTAGAACACAACTTGAATCATCTAAATCCGACATCCAAATTAGATGGAAAAGGTGAAATGAAGTTGTGAAAAAGGAGGAGAAAGCACCAACATGTGACACGTGGCAAAAACGAGGGGTATCAAAATGCATGAGTTGGAAAAGCACCTCTTGAGGTACTTATCGCTTATAGCTTATTTTGGCTTCACGAGGATTGTAGCCAGCTTATTGCTTATAGCTTATTGTTGTACTAACAAACACGCTTTTTTAAGTTCTTTTTTTAAGCTATAAGCTGGCTAGAATAAGCTGCAACAAACAGGGTCAGCAGATTTTTGTTTTTGATACACGCCTAACAACCTGATCTAATCCAGATTGAATCCGGTTTGACCATCCCATAATCACTCCTAAACAGCCTCTTTGGTTTGACCAGCTAATTAACCGAACTATACAATCGCAATTTGCAAGAGTATTTTGTAGTGTCCTTTCGTTTCTGTGACCTTTTACACTTCCAAATCATGATTTCGAAAGTATAATAAAGGGCAATTTCATTTTAGAGATGTTTTCTGTTACAATATGTCTTGTGGTTATGAGACATTTAGGCCATGTTTTTAAAACCTTCGAAGGACTTGTTTTCATGTTTTCAGGAATGTTCTCAAGCGTTGTAAGTGACTTTATACATTTTTGGGTACCTTCCAATTAATTACTAATCTTGCAATGGGGTTGTGGCTGTCCCAATATAAATTTCTTGTGCTAGAGCAGAACTGTACTCCATGGTTATGCATAATTCGGTGTATTTGGGGAGAAAATTAAGACGCAACATGAATTGTGTAAAGGGTCTGGTGTCGGGAAAGAAAAGTGTTTTTGAAGTCAGTGTTAAACAAATAGAAAGTAGGTCCTTAGTAGCTCTTTCGCCACAGTAAATACTCTAGTACTTTTCATCAACGCGCTTGACGTACCTTGTCAACCAAACAACTACACATGTTGACTCATTTAGTTCAATCTAGAATTTGGTTCTGATAATCACTCCCAATTGGGCTCAAAAAAATCTGTGTGAAAATGTTTCAAGCCCTAGTTGATATCATGACGACTAAAGAAAATTGATGAAGCACGGATACCAATTAGACGCGTTTCATTATGTACGAAAAAATCGAAAAGTTTCATGATAGTATTAGCAGGAATGCACCAACTAATCTATTTTTCAGCTTAAATTAACTCAGATAGTATAGCCTCAGACCTCAGTTATGGTTGATCGTAAGATTTTTTTTTGTGAAAGGATGATAAAAATTATTGCGGTAGTTGCTATTGGGTTTTGGGTGTTTCAAAACCCTAGTCTAAGTTGAAATTCAAAATGTAGCGGAAATTTACAGAAAGTGCTCTCTAGCGAATAAAAGATGAATGCGTAGCCAGACAATTACAAGAAAAAACAAAAAAAAATTGCGCACTGAGACAAGGGAACTGGTAATGGAATTTAGAGGATTACTACTTCTATTCAGCCAAAAAGCAATCAACTCTTTGAACAATTTGTTTTGACAAATAATCAGAATTGCAAAACAAAGTCGCCAAATTTGCAGCGAAAACCATTTAGACATAATTCAAAGAAAAGAGAGAGCAAGCACCATTTGCATTTCTTTCACTCTTCAGTCTCAGTTTAGGGAGGACCTTACATTTACCTTTGGGTGGTGAATATAGGAGCATGGACCCATGCACGTGGAATTATGGGACCCACAATATTATCTGAACTTAATTATTTTGATTTGAAGACCTTGTCTGGGTTGGCAAACCTATGATATAGCTGTTGTCACCGAAATTTACAAGGGCCAAGTAAGTGCCATAAATTGGATGGGATCTGAACCCAACTCTGGATATCATCTGATATTGAGTGTCTGCAATTTCTTGAGTTGTATTTTCGCTGCAGACGATGTGCATACTTTCTCGTTAGCGTATAATCTTTTGAATTGCTTTTGTTCCTTGTTAATCCCTTCTGGCATTCTGTGTATAGGCACTGCAAGGCAAGGCAGGCTGCTGTAGTCAAGGACAAAAGAGATAAGCAGCAGAAGGTGCTTCAGTTATGCGCATTTAGCCGTTATGTGCCAACTTAAGCAGATTTATGTTTGCTGCTTCTTGTTAGCTTGTCTGACTTGTTACTGTAACAGGACAAACGCCTAATTTTAGCAATGGAGGACCTTTCCAAGGCTCTGCGAGAGGTAAGTATCTTAGTGTTTTAAGCCAGTTCTGGCTGCAAGGGATACTGCACCAGAGTACTATTATCTTGCAAAAAACTTGACATGTTATTTGTATACCGTCGAGTAGACAAATAAAAGTTTGTGGTTTCTACATGAAAACCAGATTCAGAGAGTTGCATCGTGTGTTCTTCAGAACACCCTCAGATGCAGGATCTTTGACATTCAGCACTAAACAGATTACTGTGGCCTTTAATGTATAAACTGTGAACTGGTACTTTAGGAGTTAACTTGTTGTGCAACTAATGAGGGGAGTATTTGGACAGAAAGGAAGGGGTTTAGATAATGAAGAAACAGGTCTGTTGCGGTTTGACTGGGGCTTAAGGTGCAAAAGAAGTAGATATAGAGGCAAGAGGAAACCTGCTGAGGCATAACATCCAGGGTTCTTAGGCATCACACCTGGCTCTTATTACTTTCAATTTCTTAAAAGAAAGCTAATGCATATCTTTATATAGGAAGCTAGAGCAGATAATAAGGTACTAAAAGGCTGGAGCAGAGGGATTTGTCTGCATGAACTAAGCCATCCTTGGCATTTCAACATGCGCAAAATCAATACTGCAGAATATCAGCAGCCAATTATTTCGAAACATAAAAGCAGCAATCAGATCAAACAAAATAAGCAGGAATTAGTCCAAAATCTCCCAAAAAGGTTCTAGCCGATCTTGGGAATGCCATACGAGAACTTGGGCCTTTTCAACAGGCATTTGGACCATCCAAATGGTGCCTTAAAACTGAACCAGCGTCAATTTGGATTCTTTGGGCCCATACCAGTTTGACCTCTCTTGGACTTCATCACACTCTGGTGATGTCTAAGAATAATTATGGAAGGGGCTGAAAGACTAACAAGTCACCTTATGTTATATTTGCAATTAACTATTTCATGTACTGAACCATGTATAACATGTTCTCCTGTTTGAGACTATTAACATTACTGGACACTTCTATATGACTACATGAATAAGTCTCCAAAATTCTTGTCTGGAGTAGAAAGACACTACTTCCAAATTATGGGTATGCTCGTGAACTATTGGAAGAAATATGAATATATAAGAGTAGTAAATATGACAAACCTGTATAACTCTCCTATTTGTGCGGGTGTAAGGAACAAGATTATAGCCTTATTTTAATATCTCCTAGATCCTCTAAAATAATGAAAATGGATGTTACAACTCAACCACAATTATTAAAAACAAAGAGGCGGAGGGGGCAAACCCATGAGCACGAACCGAAGATCAATCAAATTGACATCCTAAATTTCTATTTAAAGAATCAAGAACCGCGTCATTTAATTTAATCTGTTACTCAGCCTAAATGCTAAGTCGGAAAACTAACAAGCCATAAGATTCTCAATAGATGAAACCAGGCCCTCAGGAGTTCTGTTGTTACACACGGGCGAATCAATTTCCAAGGATTTGCCTACGACGTCGCCTTTTCTGTACGAAGATTAGGCCCCTCAAAAGTCAACTACTGAACCTGTCAGAGAGCCCTAACAGAGTGAAAGCCAAGTCCACAGAACCCTGGCCGTTGGACTATGCAAGAGAAGGTGGGAACACTAATACAAGATTAAATAGAACACATAATACTCAAATCTATAAGCTGTTGATTTGAGGTTGTTATTTTGGTGAGATATAGAGAATAAGATAACAAAATATCTATTTGATGGAACACATCAAGGGACTTGGCATCTTTTGTGAAGATGGGAGTGGTTGTTACTGTGGAAAATGTAATTAAGCAATCTTTTTGGTTCCTTATTTCAGCCCACTGGGGAGAGATGTATGCTAATGTGGTTCAGTCTTGTGAACAATAGCCAAATTTGAACCATTGTCGTATTTCGTGTGGTTGTCATACGTGGGGTTTTTTTGGAGCGAAAGGCGCCTTAGAGTTTGAGAACCTCTGGTTGCAGGACAATGACTTTTATCAACAGAGTTAAGGGTGTTAGGGTAGCTATTTTGTGACTGGA
The DNA here is from genome assembly GCA_033065855.1 of Escallonia rubra. Taxonomy (NCBI): domain Eukaryota; kingdom Viridiplantae; phylum Streptophyta; class Magnoliopsida; order Escalloniales; family Escalloniaceae; genus Escallonia; species Escallonia rubra. Next base: position 41,050 of record JAVXUO010002161.1, on the reverse strand, counting down.
AGACCTAGCTTTGTGCTTGCCTATGGGAATAATTTCTGAAAGCTGATTTGAAAGGTCGAACAAGGAGATTTAGGAAAATGTTCAGATCTGGATTGATAGAGCTTTGGGGCTAATTAAGGAGTTGGACGAGAAGGTTCGGTTGTGGGGTCTTTCTCCACAGGAGTTATCACTACTGGAAGATCAGAAATCTGAAGAGACTGATTTTAGCTAATAAGTCATTGGAGGCAGAAATCCAGGGAACATTGGCAGGATGGGGTTGAAGGCAACACTCCATTCTTTGACCAGATGGCTAATATGCACCACCGTAGGAGCAATTGCATTAGCAATATTATTGTTGTGGAAAAATTTCTCACTACAGAAGATGAGATCAAGGAAGGGATTGTACAATTCTGCATTCAGATTTTTCAGGAGGTGGAAAACTGGATGGCTTCCTTAACTGGTCTGCACTATGATGCTATTAATCCATACAAGGCTGCTGGTTTGGAGCGTCACTTCACTGAAGAGGCTATTTTGGCAGCTTTGCGTACTTGTTGACGTGCTCAAGCCCTGGGTCCAGATGTCATGAATTTGACTTTTTTCCAACAATGATGGGTCCAGATGTCATGTTTTAGCTGCATTTGAGGAGTACTATACGAGGGATGTATTTAGAGGAGTCTTAATGCTTCCTTTATCTCTTTAACCCCAAAAAAAGGGGTGGAACCTGCAGCATATGGTTTTTCAGACCGATTAGCTTGATTGGGAGCATTCTCTCGTCGTAGTAGGTAGGGGGATGCCCTGTCACCATCTTATTCCACACTTTGATGGAAGCTTAAGTAAAATTTTCAGCCAGTTAGTTGAGGGGGACTTATTAGAAGGCTTTGGTGTTGGTATCAATTGTAATGGCAATTCAATTTTTTCAGTATCTGAATTATTATTTGCTGACAATATATCATCTTTCGCAGGTCCGAGAAGAAACAACATTGGTATTCTAGGTGTCTATTAGACAGTATCTAGTTTCAGACTAACTTGCAATTAGTGTGTGAACTGATTCTGGTTGGCAAGTGGATGATCCGGGCCCTTGAGGCAGTTCTAGAATGTGGCGTTGCTTCCCTTCAATTGACTTATCCTCCCATTGGCGCTGGTTTCAAGTCTATAGCTATTTTGAACCCTGCAGAAGAAGCAACATATGTCTAAGGGAGGCAGACTTACTCTGATCAAGAGCACCACATCTAGTTTACCCTTGAATTTCATGTCTCAACTTCGTATGCCACCCTCCTAGTTAAGAGGATAGATAAGTTATGAGATTTCTTATAGGGTAACACGGACTTCTTCAAGTTTCACTTGATGGTGTCATTGGGTGCTTCGTGGATCAAAGACTTTCACACATTCAATCGGTCTTAGGCTAGTGGCTTAGGAGGTACTTACAAAACCACACTGTCACGACCGAGATCCTTGGTTGCGCCATGAGCTAGGTCCGTGACCGGCCGTAGGCCTATTCAAACATCCACCCAGGGCTCTGCCAGGCCTTACTACGACCTGTACACAAGAATCTATAACCAAGCAATTTAAAACTATCTCCTTAACAAGATTGCTAGAAATCATACTTGTAACTTCTCAAATAGGTCTCTAAAATTATCCTTTATAAATCAACTAACACAGATCATTTTAAATCCGGTGGAGATCTAAGCTTCGAACAATTCTCAATTTACAAAATTAATACTAGAATGTCACTGAAAAATTTATTAAGTATCCTAAGAGGACTACAACTCCCCTAACAGTCTCCCGCAACCACATCCTCGTGACTCTCATGAGTGCCGGGTCCATCTATGTAATCGCCTAAAAAATATAAAAGAGTGAGCTTGGGCCCAGTAAGCACACATACCATTCCCCTAAAAGAGGTTTTGGGTTTTATAAAACATGCCATGGATTTTCTTTTCAAGATCAGAAATCAATATCACCATAACAAAAGTTTGAAGCTTATATATATGTGTGGGAGCTAATCCGTTGCTCGCGTAGGCAACTTGAGGTAAGTTGGCAGCGTCATTTGGCCGTCCATCCACTGTTTTTTTCTAAAGTAAACTTTGCCGTCTGCCACATAATGTAGCGGATGGTGAAATTTACAATACTGCCCCCCCATTTGCCTGCAAATTCCTATATATATATATAAATAGTCGTGGTTAAGCGAGTTGGAGTTAGAAAAAAGGTAATCTGGGCCGTCCATAATCACACGTGGATGGTGTAAGATCCGGTGGAGAAATAAGGTTTTTTCTCCACAAGTAGATGTGGATCGGCCCCTATATACACACACACACACCCCATGTACTTGCACCAACAATTCTCACAACTGAAGCGTGAAATCAAGAAGGCTCATTAGACCACTTTCACAGTTTTAACCACTACTTTGGTGTGCTGTGATCAGTGTACAAGCCCCCTGACTAGGGCCTGAAATCCCTCCTACACCCGGGATAAATATTTCGTGGGAGCAGAGGCGACCACTTTCAAGAGTAATGCACATTACGTCAACATACAAGTCCCGTTGACCTAGGCTCGAAATCCAAACTCCCCCCCATTAGATATGGGGCACAACAACCAAGCCAAAATCTTTGTCTCATTATAACTAAACCAAATTTAAAACAACTACGAATAGAAACATCCCATGACACTTTAGTTTATTTTCTCGTCAAACCAATTAAGACGAAAGCAATTGCGTAACAAAAACTTTAAGACTTTCATTTGGTAAAATCATGTATACATTTACTTATAATAGGAAGTAGGATATACGGAGGAATATGACAGGAGTACTTACCTGACTCGATAATTGGTTCTTGTACTTGCTTGAATTTTAGTCCTAGGGGTCTATTGAAACCTAATGATAAACCACAACTGTGTTAATTCTTGACACTCAATCATGCCTGACTGCTAAATTCTTCCTCAAGTAAATTACCAAAATGCCCCGGACTTGTGTAAAATTACCAAAATACTCCCGACGCCTAACGTACCATTACATACCCAAGAGTAACCCAAATCATCTTTTTAAACTACTAGGCGGGTTTTTTGGACTAAAAGGTCCTTCGTAAGATTTTCCGCTCCAAATCCTAATCCGCTCCTTTAATTGAGCGCTACGGGCCATATTTCAAAAGCAAAGCAATCGACACCGGAATGCCGCGAAATTTCAAACATCCAAGCATCTCAGTATAACAAGCTTAGTGTAAATATTTTGGCTAAAATTACGTTTGTTTGTTATGTCAAATAATTCAAAAGCCCTTTTTTGAAATGAAACCATGTAATGCCCTTCACATGCCCAGAAAATCGTAGAAAATTCAACGACGTAGGTTTCGTAAAAATAAGGGGCGTTTCAGTTTTGCACTTTGCTTAAATCAGCCTCTACAGCTCTTGAAAATCCCAACAGGGGCTGCTAGTCAAAACCCTACCTTTAGCGACGCTTTTCGACACTATTCACCTTCCTCTTCCCTAAGAAACCCTAACTCGAATTAACCCCTCTCTCCTCTTCCACATCACACAACGCCACCACCTATGGTGGCCACCACCATCGTTGCCCCACGGCCGCCATGGCTGATCATTCAAGCCCCGTTCTCTTTCTCTACCACCTCAAGCCACCACCAACAAACTCTAACCCTAATTCTTTTAACTCTCTCTCTCTCTCTCTCTCTGGACACTCCTATCACATCCAACCGCCACTATGGGCAGCCCCTCGTACACACCACACAAGCCACACGACATCACCACTACGGCTGCCCACCACCGCAGCCCTTCCCCCTCCCTTTTTCCACCTCTACACCCACCTAAACACCACAAAAACACACACAGCACCACCACCACGGTAGCCTCTCTCCATCCATTAACCCGCAGAAAACACACAAATCGCACCCAAAACGAACACAAAAACATCCACATGCATGCCCAATTAACAAACGAAAAAATAAAGAAAATTGGTAGAGGATCTTACCGTGTTTTTAGCCCTAGTTGCTTCTTCTCTATCTTCTTCTTCTCTCTCTCTCTAAGTTCACGTACAAATCAGAATATTTGGTGGCCAGAGACTATGCTAGCCTTTATATATTAAGCCTAAAAGACTTTTCTTAAAGACCTTGGACTTTAATTATTTTTCTTTCCCAACTTTACCTACAAATTTTTACAATAACGAAAAGACCCCAATTTAATTAATGGAGGGGAAAAAATAAAATTTTATTGACAAATAAAAGTTCTGGGCGTTATATTCTCCCTACCTTTAATAAAAAAAATAGCTCCTCCAAATTTACGTACCTTAGGGTAGAAACAGATGAGGATATTTCCTTCTACTTCATCTTCGACCTCTCACGTGGTCTCCTCAACCGCATGGTTCCTCTACAGAACTTTTATTAAAGGAATTTTCTTCGTTCGTAGTGTCTACTCCTTACGATCAAGAATCTGAGCCGGATGTTCGATATAAGTGAAATCTTCTTTAATCTGTAAGGGCTCCGGTTGCAAAACATGTGTCGGATCCGAAATGTACTTCTTGAATATAGACATGTGGAACACATTGTGGACACTTGCTAACTCAGGCAGTAACGCAACTCGGTAGGTGAGAGAACTAACTCTATCTAGTATTTCAAAGGGTCCGCATTACCTAGGGCTCAACTTACCCTTTTTCCCAAACTGTAGTACTCCTTTCATCGATGACACCCGCCCACTTGAATTTCCAACTCCCGTCTGCGTATATCCGCATAACTCTTCTGTCTACTTTGGGCACCCCTTAATCTCTCTTTGATCAGTTTGACCTTCTTTGACGTCAGTTGCACCAATTCTGGTCCTAATAATTTCCTTTCTCCTACCTCGTCCTAGCATAGTGGAGATCTGCACTTTCTACCATACAAGGCTTCGAAATGGGGCTATCCCACTGCTATCTGATAAGTGTTGTTGTAAGAAAACTCTATTAGCGGTAGATGATCATCCCAGCTTCCCTTAAAATCCATAACACAAGCCCATAACAAATCTTCTTACGTCTAAATAGTTCTTTCCGACTGTCCGTCTGTTTGAGGGTGGAACGCAGTGCTAAACTGCAGTCGAGTACCAAATGCATATTGCAAGCTTCCCTAGAATTTGGGCACAAAACGAGGGTCCCTATCCGAAACAATGGAGACTGGTATGCCATGAAGGCGTACTATCTCCTCTACATAGGTGGTAGCCAACTTGTCCATCGAATAGGTTATTTGGACAGGCAAGAAGTGTGCACACTTTGTCAATCAGTCCACAATCACTCAAATGGCGTCATTCCCAGAACGAGTCTTAGGTAGTCCTGTAACAAAATCCATGGTTACGTGCTCCCACTTCCATTTTTGGTATCGGTAAGGGTTGTAGTGAACCTGGAGGTCTTTGATGTTCTGCTTTAACCCCCTGACACACTAGGCATCTGGACACAAACTCTGGAATTTCCCTCTACATGTTACCCTATCAAAAAGTCTCCCGAAGTTCCCTATACATCTTTGTGCTCCCAGGGTGGATTAAGTAACCTCACCTGTGAGCTTCCTCCGAAATCTCCCTTTTTAGTAGTTTTCCTCCATTCTTTACCTCATTCATTATCTTATGTATGTGGTCATCGACTTCCTAGGCTGCCTTAATCTTGCTAATTAAAGTAGGTCGCACCACAAGGTTACTAAGCGAACCGTCATTGTCCGAGCCCCGAACCTTGACATCCAAGTTCAGTTTCCTCATGTCTTCTAATAGATACCTCTGCCTTGTAATTAGGGTGGACAACGACGAAGATGACTTCCTGCTAAGTGCATCGACGACTACGTTCGCCTTACTTGGTTGATACTAGAAGTTGAGGTCCTAGTCTTTTAGTAGTTCTAACCACCTTCTCTGTCTTAGGTTTAACTCCTTCTGAGTGAAAATATATTACAAGCTCTTATGGTCCGTGAATATCTCGCAAAGTTCTTCATAGAGGTAATGTCTCCAAATCTTAAGGCAAAAATCACTGTCGCATGCTCCAGATCATGGGTTGGGTAATACTTCTCATACAGTTTTAACTGTCTAGAGGCATATGCAATCACCTTTCCATTTTTGCATAGGTACGCACCCTAGACCTTTGTGAGAGGCATCGCCATAAATTGTGAAGCCACTAGTCCCACATGGAAGAGTAAGTACAGGAGCCGTGATAAGCCTCTTTATAAAATCTTGAAAGCTACTCTCACAATCTTCATCCCACTTAAACTTGACCCCTTTTTTGGGTTAGGCGAGTCAAGGGTGTTGTTATTCGTGAGAATCTTTCCACGAATCTCTGGTAATATCTGGCTAACCCTAATAAATTTCGAACCTCCGTCACAGTGGTAGTTTTGTCCCAATCGACGACAGTCTCGATTTTCTTGGGGTCAACCGATATTCCCTCTTTTGACACCACATGCCCCAAGAAAGCAAACCTAGTCAATCAGAACTCGCACTTCTTAAGCTTAGCATACAACTTCTTTTCTGTTAAGATTTGTGACGCTGTCCTTAAGTGTTGTTCATGCTCTTCCCTTGTCCTAGAGTATATTGTGATGTCATCAATGAAGACCACTACAAATTGGTCCAAAATTGGTCCAAGACTGGTTTGAATACTTAATTCCTTAAGTCAATAAATGCTGCCGGAGCTTTAGTTAATCCAAAAGTCATAACAAGAACTCGTAGTTCCCATATCTAGTGCGAAAAGCCGTCTTTGGCACATCTTCTGCTTTAATCTTTAACTGGTGATACCCCGAACGAAGGTCAATCTTTGAAAACCATTTCACCCCTTGTTACTGATCAAACAAATCGTCTATGCGAGGCAAAGGGTAACGGTTTCTTATAGTCACTTTGTTTAGCTCTCGGTAGTCGATGCACAAACTCAGCGTGCCATCCTCTTCCTTCACGAATAATACTGGTGCACGAAAGGGTGACGCATTAGGGCGAATAAATCCTTTATCTAGAAGATCTTGTGATTGTGTCTTTAATTCTCTCAACTCCATGGGCGCCATACGATACGGTGCCTTAGAGTTAGGGGCAGTTCCAAGAATCAACTCAATTTTAAATTTAACTACCCAATCGAGGGGCATCCTTAGAAAATCTTCCTAAAATACCTCAGGAAACTCCCTTACCACAGAAATGTCTTCTAGCTTCAACTCCTTCTGCTGGGTGTCTATCACATAAGCCAAGTATCCACGACAACCCTTTCTAAGAAGTCGGTTTGTTGCAAGGCAGAAACTATAGGTGGAGGGGATGTGATGCTAGATCCGTGGAAAATCAAGTGATCTAAAAGTCACTCTCTTACGAAAGCAATCTACTGAGGCATGAAATGCTGCCAACCAATCCATCCCCAATATAACATCAAATTCCAACACATCTAGACAAATTTGCGGCTAATTCTCTACCTTTAATTTTGACTGGGCAATCCTTCACCACTTGGTCAGCAATAATCGAGTCCCCCGTTGGGGTAGAAATGCATAGCGGAATGTCTAAGGGCTCTAAACGCTTGTCTAAGTGTTTAATAAAGGCACGAGATGCAAAAGAATGTGTAGCACCAGAATCAAATAACACTTTTGCAAAGGTAAAAGAGATAGGGAGTGTACCCGAAACCACCAAGTCAGAAGCCTGTGCATCCTGTCGAGTCATCATGAAAACCCTCGCCGTTGCCCTGGACTTCACCGCATCATTTCTCACTTGGTTCTGTGGTCCCACCCCGGGACAATTCTAGCTAGATGTCCTTCCTGACCACATTCAAAACATTTCCTTGCCTCCCACCGACATAGCCGCCCCGGATGGAACCGTTGGCACCTGTAACATCTGTGCCCCGGCTTGTCCACCCATTCTGGTCGTTGGATTCCCTTGAACATTTGGTCGTTGGTCGTTCCTTTTGCTGAGGTGGCGCTCGACTTCCAGACCCCCGTCTCTGTTCGTTCCACCTTTCAGGCTGACCCCTCTATTGACTTCTTAGGGTTTCAAGCGCTTGGAGGTGTCGCCTGAGATGCTGCTTCCCTGAAATTCGTTGTTCCTTGCCTTCTTTTTCTGTTGTTCCCGTATCCTGAACAGATGGTCCTTGTCCCTTTCTGCTATTAGTGCTCTATCCACCACTTCAGCATAAGTCCCCAACCGTAATGTAGAGATGCGAGACCGGATACCGAGCCATAGTCCATTCTCAAATTTCCTCGCTCGATTGGCTTCGGTGTCCACTAGGTGAGTAGCATGTCTTGACAACTGAGTGAAAACGGCCTCGTACTCCTTGACCGTGCGGTTTCCTTGGGTTAGCTGCATGAACTCTTATCTCCATCTGTTCTCTAACTGTTTGAGGAAAATATTTGTCGAGAAACAGATTCTTGGAATCCTCCCAAACCATGTTGGCAACCTCTTCGGGCCTCACCCTTTTGGTCATCTTCCACCATTGATTGGCTTCATCTCTCAGCATGAACGTGGCAAAAATTAGTTCCTGCCTTCTAGAGCACCCCATAACCTCGAATGTGTCCTCCAAGTCTGATAGCCATGGCTCCGCTTTGAAGGGATCAGTGGTGCCGGAGAAAGAGGGTGGGTCTAACCTCTTGAACTTCTCAATGGTCGCACCTCCAGCTTCATTTGGGGGCTGCCCCATCTTTGCAGCCACATGTTGTTCTATCACCCTGGCTAAGTTTTACACCACGCGAAACACATTCTCACCTTGAGCACTGCTTCCTCGAACCATTTTTCAACCTATAAGGAAGCACATGTAAGGACGTATGATTTCCAAGCGTAACGAAAGTATCATAGTACTCTTGCATATTCTAATTCAACATAAATTTGTTCTACATCTTTCTTATCGGAAAAATAATAGCGTCTTATCCCTTCCCGTAATCAAGTAATGTATAAGTAAGTTAATGATTCACATTCATCTTAAAAGCTGTGCAACAAATGACTCAAAATAAAATAAAAAATATAACTTGATCAACTGTAACTGTTTTATTTCCAAAATTACTTGTCCAAAAAAATGGTTCAAAAGACAATTGGATATTCTCCTAACCAGCTAACTCCTCCTCTTCCTTCCCTCACCCTAATCGTTTCTCTGTTCAATGTAGTCCTCACATTCCTCGATCCACTGCTCTACTTGAGCCCTCGAGACTGTTACCGAATCTGCATCTCCCAACTGATCCTGTAACTCTATAACCTACTTTCCAAAGTAGTAATTATAGTCTTTCTGCCTTAGCACCCAATTGAAACCATAGTTATTCTTCATATACTCCCAATTGTGCTTTCAACGATTCCTTTTCCTCCATGGCTCGACTGGTATCAACCTTCAGGGACGCCATTTGACGTATCAGCTCATCTCTCTCACTAGCCATTTGGGAGTACTTTCGTTTCCATTCATTCGGTTCGGGGTCCTCACGAACGACGTTCTCGACTCCAAACTCATCCTCAATAGGCCCTTCTAGTATAGATCAATCTTTCAGCCCTCAAATATTTTGTGTAACTGGATTAGCAAACTTGGATCCTCAATGTTTTCTGCCTTATCGACCACCTCATACCGGCTTTGACATTTTGCATTACTTCTGGTACCATGTTGGAATGTGTACTTTTGAGGACTGTAATTAGGACTTTAATGACGTTGCTTGGTAAGATGCACCTTTTTATTCCAAAGGCGGCATGTTTTTATACGAATAGGCTAGACAATATCTTCCGTTCACCAGTCAATATGGGTTTCTGCTTATTGCACTTCTCCTTATTCCAGTTTTACTTGGTATGACTTTAGTTAAATCCTGAACAAGGTAATTTGTCAGACTTCAAGAAACTGGGTTTATTCCTGTAGGGTCAACTTTTTGAGAAACGGGTTCTCTGAGTTTCTTCTTATATGGGGTTGTGAAACTGAAATTTCTTATTTCTTTTATTTTTGGCTACGGGCAAATGTCTTACCGCTATTGCATAAACATAGTGAACATGAACAGAAAATCAAAATATACATGTTACCGCACTCCCTTCAGCAAGAACGGCACAAAACCAACATCTATGTTTTTGCTGGAGTGGCAAAACAAAATTGGCAGTCGAATGCCAAATACCCCTTACCAAATGAAACCTGCATAAACCCAAACAACCACCACGTGACAAAGCCTACCCCTGGCAATTCTACAACCATGTGATCCGATAAAATCAAAGCAGCCGCCTCATAGAGCAAGCGCAGCAGCATGCGTCACCACCACTAACCTCAGAAACTGAAGACACCACCACCGTCGATCCACCGCACGGCCGTCAAAGGTAGGACAGATAGCCACTTGGGACCACCCTCCACTATTAGGCCCAACCTTACCGCGGGACACCAACCACCAGCGAAACAATCAGAAATCAATGAGATGATCATGAGCACATATCTGCTTAACCCTCGCCGCCGATCACCACCGCACAAACCACAGCTCCAACCAATACGATGCTGACTGAACCACAATGATCAGACCAGCACTCGAGGTGCACATGAGATGCAATTCACGGCACCGACACCAACTTAAAGACCATTCTGAAAGAGGGGGAGGGGGACCTTACTAGGGAGGGGAGAGGAGGGGAGGGGAGGATAAGGGAGGAGAAGGAGAGGTAACCCTAGCATGAGAAATCTTCAATTATACGGACCACTGGAGCCTCCTCGCCCAACACCTCTAACCAACATAATACAAACCGCACACCACAAATCAGAAGAACGGGTGAGTACCAAGCAAACTCGTCAACAAGGCAGACGAGCACCAATGAGAACGAATTGCAGCAACTACTGTCAACCTCCAAACCTTGAGAGTCTGCCCAAGCCTGGCAACAAGATGTAGTACTCAAGTTTGCTAATCCAATACACAAACAGAGGATGGAATGGAGCCATAACTATGGCACACCACATTACTGCAGCCAACCAAGATCTTAAAGGGCCACTAGAAAAACCCAATTAAACCCTAGATTTGAATCACCTCACACAAACCCCCACAATACACAAGAGCGAACTCACCACTCACCGGGGAAACGAGTGATAGTGGTGGTGAATCAAGCAGCTGACGGCTGCACTTGTTTAGAGAAAAAGGGAGAGAAATGGGTCTGTGAGACTGAAATTCGAGTATCAAACCATCACATTCAATTTTTGATTCATACGAGAGGCTCTTGAACTAGAGATACACCGAAGGCCATTCTTCACGAGGATTGCTGTCTACTAAGGCCGTCTACAGTTGTATCTAAGAGAGGACAGACAGTATGTCATGAAATCAAAGACTTGACAGAATGGGGCTTGTTAGGGTCTATAAAGCAACACAGTGTAGAACGCGAGTCACAGGAGGTAATGCCTGCTAAAGTTTTCTGAACATATGTTGAACCCGAATTCTGTAAGTCAACCAAAATTTACATCAGTATGTCTTTCTTTTTCAGGTATTCATGTGTGAAGTGCAATATATCGAGTAATTTAAGTATGCAAAGTTGTGGAAAAATAGATGTCTTGTGCAAATAAGTTCCTTCAGATTCTCGTGGACGGAATTTTGTTCATTTTTCCATCACTGCTTCTTGTGTCTTTATTGCATGTTAATTTTGTTCATACAAAAATCAGTCTGGTTTTAGTCCCTTTACCTTTCATCTTTTTACTAGGTTATGATCACTGTGTTTTGTTTGAAATATGAATGCAGTATGGTGTGAATGTCAAACATCAGGAGTATTTTGCTGATAGCCCTTCTGCTGGGCTAGACCCCACTACGAGAGATGAATGAGCATTTTCAATCGGCATTTAGTGCTTTGATTTTGAGTTTGTCGTTGTATACTGTTGTGCCATTAACATCAGAAGAATTTCCGTTCTAATTGCAGCTTCTCTGCAGTTTGTACCAAGTAAAACTGATTATTTTTCTCAAACTGATGCTCCTTAAGACACTGGCAATAGGTAGATTGCTTGTTCACATTGTGAAGTTAAATGACCATAGTGAAAGCAAGATACTAGCAAACCTACAATCATTGTAAAAGTTGCTGCATCGCACACATCAGAAAGTTTGCATGGCAGGATCCTTGCAGACAATTAAGTTTCTTGCCATGGTTCTGACGGCAACTTCTCAGTTTGATCCCTACTAAGGCTAGCAAAATATTACCCAACCCATACAATCCAACCCGACCCGCTTGTTTTTAGCTTCTGCGGGTCAACCCAAGCCAACCCGTCGGATGAGTGACTCAACCCGCGGGTTAGACTTTGGTTGTTGATATAAACAAGGGTCATGGTGGGTTGGGTGGCTCGACCCGCGGGTCCAAATGGGTCGCTATATAAACAAAAGAAAATATCCTAATTTGCAATCAACACTTAACGACCATCGCAACCCAACAGATTTGACTTCTGACCGACAACAATCACCATCTCCGGTGCCATACCCAATAGCTCCTCTCGTCACCGTCGCAACCCACCAATTCCATCCATGATTGGTTATGATCTGGAAAAAAAAACCCTAAACCCACATTTTTTGTTCCCGGCTCTTTAGCTGCATCTTGCTGCCGTTCATTTGGAGGCATTAAACAAACCTATATTTAAACAAACCGACTTACAATTTTTAAAAGGGGAACATTTTAAATTCACCTACTCTCTTCCCGACTAGCCCGAAGGTCCTCAGCTCTCCCTATTTTCTTTTAGAATGTAAAGTCCAATGCCCTCTAGGGTTTCTCTAACAATTGATCTCCTACTAGCTTTCAATTGAAATTTTTTTTGGAATGCTATTGATATAGAACTGAGCTTAACATTATTGCCCACTGTAAAAGAAATTGCCAAATCTTTGCATTGGCAACAATCAAGCACTTTATTGTTTATGACGTTAAAGAAATGAACAAACAAGATAATTATGCTACAAATAAATTGTAGGCCATGCAGTAAAGTTCAGTTTCCGTCTTTCTGAAACACTAAAGAAATTCTGTTCGTGAATTTTAAAATTTTTTTGTAAGTGTTTTAATTCTTAGACTAGTTTGACATATAATTGTGTCAAGTTGGATTCTTCGCCTTGAGAGCACCTTCACATAGATAGAAGCAATTTTCATTGCGTCCTGTTTGAGTTTTGGCGGGTGGTAGAGTTAGGTTTTCTGCTAAGCAATATGGTGAAATGACCCTAGTCATAGTGGGCGTTTCAAGTTTCTTTCTGGTTTGAAGTGTCTTGTATTTTGGTTTTTAATTCTCATGGATAGCTCAAGTTTGGAGTTCTCCATCTTGGCGAGCCAGGTTCGCCAAGATCGTAGTGGTCACTTCATAGCGGTGGATCCTGCGCTCGTTTCATACTGGCAGCTGCATCGGGCCAACACGTTAGTTGGCCGTTTCCTTGATTCACATAGCCTTGTGCACCTGGTGCTGAGCAAGTCTTGGCAGTTTCAAGGTGAGGTGGAAGTGGAAGCTATCGAGGACTTCTGTGCTTTTCATTTCTCAGCCCGTCGACTTGGAATGTCTTCTAGCTGACGGATCTGGTAATATTTTTAGAGTGATGCTTGTCTTACAACGTTGGACGCCTTTTGTATTTCCAGGCTAAATTTTTGTTCCGTTCCTCTTTACGTTCAGTTGCACGATACTCTGGCAGAGATGTTTTTCTACGAAGTAGCTGTGCAACTTGGGGTGTATTTTGGTGAGTTACTTCAAATTGATTGGTTGGATTCTCGGCAGCTTAGGTGAGACTATTTTCGTATCCTTGTCCGGGCCTATGCTGATGACCCTCTGGTTCCTAGGGTTTACATGAAACAACGGGTGAGTTCGGTAACTAGATTTTAGAGGTATATGAAAAGGGCTTTTGCATTTGCTGTAGGTGTGGGAGGATTAGCCACTCTAATGGGGATTGTTTACTCTCTTTGGCAAAAACGCAGCCTTTGCTGGAATGGCTTCATGCTCGATAGCCTAAAAATGCTCACATTTGCTTCCAGCCTAATCGACCTTTGTACTTTCGAAACCTCCGTGCCATTGAATACGAGTTAGAATCATCCGAGTCACATTCGTGTTGACAATGAAGATTTGGAGCTGGCTGTGATGCTTGAGTGCATCTTTTCCTCTTGTTATCGATGGATGCTTCATGGATACCCATATTTCCCAGTGCATTTGGAGGAATCTGCAGCTTTTGGTGGTGCGAGAAAATCGGTGACGTGTCAAAGGGGATCTAGCTGGGAACCTCCGATGCTTAAGTTAGCATATGAAGAAGCAGGGCTCAATATATGAGAGGTGGTGTTGAGAACATACCTTTTCTCCGTGTCTAATAGGGAACTGATCCATTGCTCACGCATGTAACTTCAGCTAAGTTGTCCGCACAATCTGGCCGTCCACCCTTAAAGGACGGACGGTTCAGATCTAGTTCTTTTAAAAAGAAAAAGTCGTCCGCTACATTATGTACCAACGGTTATTTTGTCCAAAATGTGTGGAACATGCCCGTCTGCTAATAATGTAGTTGACGACTTTGATTTGACATCATGTCAGCCAAAAGTCGTCCGCTACATAAAGTCGTCCGCTACATTATGTAGCGGATAACCTTTTTTTGCCAACTTTGAAATCTGTCCTCTCACCGTCCGTTATGTTATCTGGCAGATGGTGAGGCAGATATACCAAAAAAAGTCCTCATTTTTAGCTCTTTATTGTTCAACATCTTCAATATCTTGAGCTCCACTTGCCGCCATTTTCAGCTCCTTTTAAGCCCTCCAAGTTCCAAGCTTCAAACAACCAAGCTCCAAGCTTCATTCAAGTAAGGTAAGTTTGTGAACTCAAAGGCTTATGGTGTTTATGCAGCTTTTTTTGGATGGTTATATTTTTGATGGGTAGCGTGGTGAAATTTATGTCTTAATGGGTGCCATGGTCAAGTTCATACAATTTTTTTTGATATTACGTTTGTTGTATTTGGCATGCTAAATTAGTCTACTCATTTTTAAATTTTCGTTTGTTATGTTTAAGACGTTATAATTTTGTAATTAATTTGCATGCCTAAGAAATGTTACTATTTGACACTTAACCATAAGTTATTTCTACGTAGGTCTTGTTTTAAAAAGTTTGATTCTGTGTCGAGCTTGAACACACCAGTAGATGCTTTTGCCCTTATCTAGGGTGAACTTTTCGAACATTGGGAAAAGTCGAAGAATATTTTTCAAGCGTATTTGTTGAGGGTTGGTTTACCCATTGCAAATTGAGAACACATGTAGGTAATAATGATAGTGATGATGAAGGGTGATATGCGCCTTGAAAATGTGACTTCTTTGTAGGCACGGATTGCAAGGTCAAGATCATTAGCTTATTACTAGCTTGGAATTGACGCACAATCACCCGTTAAGAACGGCTTAAAAAATAAGTCAGATGCATCAACACAAGAAGATGAGTAATGTCACAAGGAACCTAATTCACACAATGAGTAATGCACGGATAGGACCTAATGACATTGTTAATGTTCTTTCTGAACAAAGGTAACTCCCAAACAAAGGTATCACCGAATCTTACACATAACTTCCAAAATATGAGTCAAGAACATCAATAGCAGTTTCGAACATTTCACTATACTATTGATTTCGATTAAATCCTTGGGTTTCATAATCCATCCAACCGGATATCATTACTCAACCTTGAAATACTTAGCCAATTCCTATAAGCACTCAGACATCAATGCCTCAAATAAAATGATGTACCCGCTACGCTTTCACTGCCTACTCTGATATCTAGCCACTACTATGATTCAATTAAGGTATTAATGTTTTTCCTAACACTCTGGTCCAAACATAGGCTTTCCCCTCACTTGCTTCTAAAGTCTACAGAATCAGATAACTTGTGCTCGATCATTTGTTCACCTAGGTTCGAGTCTACAGAATCGTAATAACCTATGCTCTGATACCAACCGTAACATCTCGAAATTTTCAGAACGTTAACACTCACTCGAATCATTCATATACAAACGAAATTATCCTCATAACCCAATGAACAACCATTATCAGAGCAAATAAAACTTTAAATAAATGTAATACTTTCAGTGTACAATCATACTTGGAGACTAAATTTGAACCAGAATAATAAACTAGTAAGGTTCACCCACGCAGGGGTTCTAAAAGCCAATACGACATCTAAATACTATTACTCACGCTCTCTAAACCCAATCCTGAGCAATCTACCGGTGAACATTACCTTCCGAATGCTTTCTCCGCTCCCATTCATTAACTTATATTTGAAAATAAGGCGACTGGAGCTAAATTAAGAGTTTATGGTACCAAAGTGGATATAGGAGAGAAGGTATTTTTTATGATTTAAATCGTACTGCATCTTTCTTAGCCTGTTGAGATGACCAGAACTAAGCTACCTGGTCCCTCCTTACTTTCTCTTAACATACTTCTCTCAAATTCTTTTCCTCTTAATAAGGTTTGTACCCTTCTTCTTACTGTCTGCCGGTCCTGCTTACAACGCTCATGACTATTTGTATGTTATGTTTTTAGGTTGAGATAAATCCGTATGATGGAAATAAAACGCAGAGTAGCTCTTCTCCTTGTCCAACACACAACACATTGTTTTTTCCTACATGGACTACACATCACTGCACTACTTACGGCAACCTTGAACCCACAACATTTCCTTGATTTTGATGCGATACCGTATACCCTTAAACTCACTTCGCGGTAGCCACCAAACTCACAGAACCCACCCACTCTCACGGCTGAAATCCCATGCCTCCCCTTTTATTCTATAAACCACTAACTAACAAAGGGAAAAAGATTTAGAAAACTTACCGAAAAACAACCATGTCGCCGGATAACCTTCTTCACGATTTCTCTTCTCTCTCTGCGTCCCTCTATATCTCTGTTCCTCTCAAAAAACGCAGCAGATAGAGAAGGAAATGAGTGTTGGAGGTTGCTGTCCTAACATATGTATATATATAAAAAAAACCCTAAAACAAAAATTACCAAAACCCCCCACGTTTCGTTAGTTATTTAAAAAAATGTACCCAAAACTTTTTATAATTACGAAATGGTCCGAAATAAAATAGTTACGATAAACTATGTGTTAGGAAAATTATAAACGGGCTGTTAAGTTATCCCAATTTACTATTTGTCGCTAAAAGTACACGTCGATACTAAGTATTTAAAAAAAATATTTTACGCTAATTGTCACTAAGTACCTCGATCAATATCACTTATCGTTAAATCATAAGTTATGATTTTTAAAATTTGTTGCTAAGGATAGCCGATAAAATTCAAACACGCTGATCGACGCTAAATGTTGCATATGAAAATTGTTGCTTAAAAATAAATTAATTGGCTAAGCATTATCAAGTTTTGGGGTGTTACATTATCTTCTACTTATAAAAATTTCGTCCTTGAAATTTCACTTACTTATGATACCGAAACACTACGCTTTCACTAGGTAACTCCCAAACAAAGGTATCATCGAATCTTACACATAACCTCCAAAATATGAGTCAGGAACATCAATAGCAGTTTCGAACATTTCACTATGCTATATGATTTCGATTAAATTCTAGTGTTTCATAATCCAACCAATCGGATATCATTACTCAACCTCGAAATATTTAGCCAGTTCCTATAAGCACTCCCATATCAATGCCTCAAATCAAATGATGTACCCGCTACGCTTTCACTGCCTACTATGATATCTAGCCACTATTTCGGTTCAATTAAGGTATTGAAGTTTTTGTTAACGCTCTTGTCAAAACATTAACTAACAAAGAAAAAAAGATTTAGAAAACTTACCGGAAAACAATCCTATCGCCGGAAAACCTTCTTCAAGATATCTCCTCTCTCTGTGCGTCCCTCTATATTTCTGTTCCACTCCCAAAACGTAGGAGACGAAGAAGGAAATGGGTGTTGGAGGCTGCTCTCCTAACATGTGTGTATATAAAAAAAACAACCCTAAAAGAAAAATTACTAACCCCCCCTCACGTTTCATTAGTTATTTAAAAAATGTAGCAAAAACTTTTTATTATTACGAGATGGTCCGAAATATCGCTAAAAGTACACGTCGATACTAAGTATTTAAAAAATATAGTTTACGCTAATTGTCACTAAGTACCTCGATCAATATCAGTAATCGTTAAATCAAAATTTCTGATTTCAAAAATTTATCGTTAAGTATCGCCAATAAAAAGTCAGTCTCGCTGATCGACGCTAAATGTTGCATATGAAAATCGTTGCTTAAAAATAAATTAATCAGCTAAGCATTATCAAGTTTTGGGGTGTTACATTCTTCCCACTTATAAAAATTTCGTCCTCGAAATTTCACTTGTGATATCGAAACACTACGCTCTAACTTGGTAACTCCCAAACAAAGGTATCACCGAATCCTACACATAACCTCCAAAGTATGAGTCGAGAACATCAATAGCAGTTTCGAACATTTCACTATACTACATGATTTCGATTAAATCCTATGGTTTCATAATCCAACCAACCGGATATCGTTACTCAACCTCGAAATATTTTGCCAATTCCTATAAGCAGTCACACATCAATGCCTCAAATCAAATGATGTACCCGTTACGCTTTCACTGCCTACTCGGATATCTAGCCACTATTATGGTTCAATTAAGGTATTAGAGTTTCTGCTAACGCTCTGGTCAAAACATAGGCTTTCCCCTCGCTTGCTTCTAAAGTCTACAGAATCAGATAACTTGTGCTCGATCATTTGTTCACCTAGGTTCGAGTCTACAGAATCGTAATAACCTATGCTCTGATACCAACCGTAACATCTCGAAATTTCCGGAACGTTAACACTCACTCGAATCATTCACATACAAACGAAATTATCCTCATAACCCAATGAACAACCATTATCAGAGCAAATAAAACTTTAAATAAATGTAATACTTTCAGTGTACAATCGTACTTGGAGACTAAATTTGAACCAGAATAATAAGCTAGTAAGGTTCACCCACGCAGGGGTTCTAAAAGCCAATACGACATCTAAATACTATTACTCACGCTCTCTAAACCCAATCCTGAGCAATCTACCGGTGAACATTACCTTCCGAATGCTTTCTCCGCTCCCATTCATTAACTTATATTTGAAAATAAGGCGACTGGAGCTAAATTAAGAGTTTATGGTACCAAAGTGGATATAGGAGAGAAGGTATTTTTTATGATTTAAATCGTACTGCATCTTTCTTAGCCTGTTGAGATGACCAGAACTAAGCTAGCATACTTCTCTCAAATTCTTTTCCTCTTAATAAGGTTTGTACCCTTCTTCTTACTGTCTGCCGGTCCTGCTTACAACGCTCATGACTATTTGTATGTTATGTTTTTAGGTTGAGATAAATCCGTATGATGGAAATAAAACGCAGAGTAGCTCTTCTCCTTGTCCAACACACAACACATTGTTTTTTCCTACATGGACTACACATCACTGCACTACTTACGGCAACCTTGAACCCACAACATTTCCTTGATTTTGATGCGATACCGTATACCCTTAAACTCACTTCGCGGTAGCCACCAAACTCACAGAACCCACCCACTCTCACGGCTGAAATCCCATGCCTCCCCTTTTATTCTATAAACCACTAACTAACAAAGGGAAAAAGATTTAGAAAACTTACCGAAAAACAACCATGTCGCCGGATAACCTTCTTCACGATTTCTCTTCTCTCTCTGCGTCCCTCTATATCTCTGTTCCTCTCAAAAAACGCAGCAGATAGAGAAGGAAATGAGTGTTGGAGGTTGCTGTCCTAACATATGTATATATATAAAAAAAACCCTAAAACAAAAATTACCAAAACCCCCCACGTTTCATTAGTTATTTAAAAAAACTTTTTATGATTACGAAATGGTCCGAAATAAAATAGTTACGATAAACTATGTGTTAGGAAAATTATAAACGGGCTGTTAAGCTATCCCAATTTACTATTTGTCGCTAAAAGTACACGTCGATACTAAGTATTTAAAAAATATATTTTACGCTAATTGTCACTAAGTACCTCGATCAATATCACTTATCGTTAAATCATAAGTTATGATTTTTAAAATTTGTTGCTAAGGATAGCCGATAAAATTCAAACACGCTGATCGACGCTAAATGTTGCATATGAAAATTGTTGCTTAAAAATAAATTAATTGGCTAAGCATTATCAAGTTTTGGGGTGTTACATTATCTTTTACTTATAAAAATTTCGTCCTTGAAATTTCACTTACTTATGATACCGAAACACTACGCTTTCACTAGGTAACTCCCAAACAAAGGTATCATCGAATCTTACACATAACCTCCAAAATATGAGTCAGGAACATCAATAGCAGTTTCGAACATTTCACTATGCTATATGATTTCGATTAAATTCTAGTGTTTCATAATCCAACCAATCGGATATCATTACTCAACCTCGAAATATTTAGCCAGTTCCTATAGGCACTCCCATATCAATGCCTCAAATCAAATGATGTACCCGCTACGCTTTCACTGCCCACTATGATATCTAGCCACTATTTTGGTTCAATTAAGGTATTAAAGTTTTTGTTAACGCTCTTGTCAAAACATTAACTAACAAAGAAAAAAAGATTTAGAAAACTTACCGGAAAACAATCCTATCGCCGGAAAACCTTCTTCAAGATATCTCCTCTCTCTGTGCGTCCCTCTATATTTCTGTTCCACTCCCAAAACGTAGGAGACGAAGAAGGAAATGGGTGTTGGAGGCTGCTCTCCTAACATGTGTGTATATAAAAAAAACAACCCTACAAGAAAAATGACTAACCCCCCCTCACGTTTCATTAGTTATTTAAAAAATGTAGCAAAAACTTTTTATTATTACGAGATGGTCCGAAATATCGCTAAAAGTACACGTCGATACTAAGTATTTAAAAAATACAGTTTACGCTAATTGTCACTAAGTACTACCTCGATCAATATCAGTAATCGTTAAATAAAAATTTCTGATTTAAAAAATTTGTCGTTAAGTATCGCCAATAAAAAGTCAGTCTCGCTGATCGACGCTAAATGTTGCATATGAAAATCGTTGCTTAAAAATAAATTAATCAGCTAAGCATTATCAAGTTTTGGGGTGTTACATTCTTCCCACTTATAAAAATTTCGTCCTCGAAATTTCACTTGTGATATCGAAACACTACGCTCTAACTTGGTAACTCCCAAACATAGGTATCACCGAATCCTACACATAACCTCCAAAGTATGAGTCGAGAACATCAATAGCAGTTTCGAACATTTCACTATACTACGTGATTTCGATTAAATCCTATGGTTTCATAATCCAACCAACCGGATATCATTACTCAACCTCGAAATATTTTGCCAATTCCTATAAGCAGTCACACATCAATGCCTCAAATCAAATGATGTACCCGTTACGCTTTCACTGCCTACTCGGATATCTAGCCACTATTATGGTTCAATTAAGGTATTAAAGTTTTTGCTAACGCTCTGGTCAAAACATAGGCTTTCCCCTCGCTTGCTTCTAAAGTCTACAGAATCAGATAACTTGTGCTCGATCATTTGTTCACCTAGGTTCGAGTCTACAGAATCGTAATAACCTATGCTCTGATACCAACCGTAACATCTCGAAATTTCCGGAACGTTAACACTCACTCGAATCATTCACATACAAACGAAATTATCCTCATAACCCAATGAACAACCATTATCAGAGCAAATAAAACTTTAAATAAATGTAATACTTTCAGTGTACAATCGTACTTGGAGACTAAATTTGAACCAGAATAATAAACTAGTAAGGTTCACCCACGCAGGGGTTCTAAAAGCCAATACGACATCTAAATACTATTACTCACGCTCTCTAAACCCAATCCTGAGCAATCTACCGGTGAACATTACCTTCCGAATGCTTTCTCCGCTCCCATTCATTAACTTATATTTGAAAATAAGGCGACTGGAGCTAAATTAAGAGTTTATGGTACCAAAGTGGATATAGGAGAGAAGGTATTTTTTATGATTTAAATCGTACTGCATCTTTCTTAGCCTGTTGAGATGACCAGAACTAAGCTACTTCTCTCAAATTCTTTTCCTCTTAATAAGGTTTGTACCCTTCTTCTTACTGTCTGCCGGTCCTGCTTACAACGCTCATGACTATTTGTATGTTATGTTTTTAGGTTGAGATAAATCCGTATGATGGAAATAAAACGCAGAGTAGCTCTTCTCCTTGTCCAACACACAACACATTGTTTTTTCCTACATGGACTACACATCACTGCACTACTTACGGCAACCTTGAACCCACAACATTTCCTTGATTTTGATGCGATACCGTATACCCTTAAACTCACTTCGCGGTAGCCACCAAACTCACAGAACCCACCCACTCTCACGGCTGAAATCCCATGCCTCCCCTTTTATTCTATAAACCACTAACTAACAAAGGGAAAAAGATTTAGAAAACTTACCGAAAAACAACCATGTCGCCGGATAACCTTCTTCACGATTTCTCTTCTCTCTCTGCGTCCCTCTATATCTCTGTTCCTCTCAAAAAACGCAGCAGATAGAGAAGGAAATGAGTGTTGGAGGTTGCTGTCCTAACATATGTATATATATAAAAAAAACCCTAAAACAAAAATTACCAAAACCCCCCACGTTTCATTAGTTATTTAAAAAAACTTTTTATGATTACGAAATGGTCCGAAATAAAATAGTTACGATAAACTATGTGTTAGGAAAATTATAAACGGGCTGTTAAGCTATCCCAATTTACTATTTGTCGCTAAAAGTACACGTCGATACTAAGTATTTAAAAAAAATATTTTACGCTAATTGTCACTAAGTACCTCGATCAATATCACTTATCGTTAAATCATAAGTTATGATTTTTAAAATTTGTTGCTAAGGATAGCCGATAAAATTCAAACACGCTGATCGACGCTAAATGTTGCATATGAAAATTGTTGCTTAAAAATAAATTAATTGGCTAAGCATTATCAAGTTTTGGGGTGTTACATTATCTTTTACTTATAAAAATTTCGTCCTTGAAATTTCACTTACTTATGATACCGAAACACTACGCTTTCACTAGGTAACTCCCAAACAAAGGTATCATCGAATCTTACACATAACCTCCAAAATATGAGTCAGGAACATCAATAGCAGTTTCGAACATTTCACTATGCTATATGATTTCGATTAAATTCTAGTGTTTCATAATCCAACCAATCGGATATCATTACTCAACCTCGAAATATTTAGCCAGTTCCTATAGGCACTCCCATATCAATGCCTCAAATCAAATGATGTACCCGCTACGCTTTCACTGCCCACTATGATATCTAGCCACTATTTTGGTTCAATTAAGGTATTAAAGTTTTTGTTAACGCTCTTGTCAAAACATTAACTAACAAAGAAAAAAAGATTTAGAAAACTTACCGGAAAACAATCCTATCGCCGGAAAACCTTCTTCAAGATATCTCCTCTCTCTGTGCGTCCCTCTATATTTCTGTTCCACTCCCAAAACGTAGGAGACGAAGAAGGAAATGGGTGTTGGAGGCTGCTCTCCTAACATGTGTGTATATAAAAAAAACAACCCTAAAAGAAAAATTACTAACCCCCCCTCACGTTTCATTAGTTATTTAAAAAATGTAGCAAAAACTTTTTATTATTACGAGATGGTCCGAAATATCGCTAAAAGTACACGTCGATACTAAGTATTTAAAAAATACAGTTTACGCTAATTGTCACTAAGTACCTCGATCAATATCAGTAATCGTTAAATCAAAATTTCTGATTTCAAAAATTTGTCGTTAAGTATCGCCAATAAAAAGTCAGTCTCGCTGATCGACGCTAAATGTTGCATATGAAAATCGTTGCTTAAAAATAAATTAATCAGCTAAGCATTATCAAGTTTTGGGGTGTTACATTCTTCCCACTTATAAAAATTTCGTCCTCGAAATTTCACTTGTGATATCGAAACACTACGCTCTAACTTGGTAACTCCCAAACATAGGTATCACCGAATCCTACACATAACCTCCAAAGTATGAGTCGAGAACATCAATAGCAGTTTCGAACATTTCACTATACTACGTGATTTCGATTAAATCCTATGGTTTCATAATCCAACCAACCGGATATCATTACTCAACCTCGAAATATTTTGCCAATTCCTATAAGCAGTCACACATCAATGCCTCAAATCAAATGATGTACCCGTTACGCTTTCACTGCCTACTCGGATATCTAGCCACTATTATGGTTCAATTAAGGTATTAAAGTTTTTGCTAACGCTCTGGTCAAAACATAGGCTTTCCCCTCGCTTGCTTCTAAAGTCTACAGAATCAGATAACTTGTGCTCGATCATTTGTTCACCTAGGTTCGAGTCTACAGAATCGTAATAACCTATGCTCTGATACCAACCGTAACATCTCGAAATTTCCGGAACGTTAACACTCACTCGAATCATTCACATACAAACGAAATTATCCTCATAACCCAATGAACAACCATTATCAGAGCAAATAAAACTTTAAATAAATGTAATACTTTCAGTGTACAATCGTACTTGGAGACTAAATTTGAACCAGAATAATAAACTAGTAAGGTTCACCCACGCAGGGGTTCTAAAAGCCAATACGACATCTAAATACTATTACTCACGCTCTCTAAACCCAATCCTGAGCAATCTACCGGTGAACATTACCTTCCGAATGCTTTCTCCGCTCCCATTCATTAACTTATATTTGAAAATAAGGCGACTGGAGCTAAATTAAGAGTTTATGGTACCAAAGTGGATATAGGAGAGAAGGTATTTTTTATGATTTAAATCGTACTGCATCTTTCTTAGCCTGTTGAGATGACCAGAACTAAGCTGCATATCTCATATTCTTTTCCTCTTAATAAGGTTTGTACCCTTCTTCTTACTGTCTGCCGGTCCTGCTTACAACGCTCATGACTATTTGTATGTTATGTTTTTAGGTTGAGATAAATCCGTATGATGGAAATAAAACGCAGAGTAGCTCTTCTCCTTGTCCAACACACAACACATTGTTTTTTCCTACATGGACTACACATCACTGCACTACTTACGGCAACCTTGAACCCACAACATTTCCTTGATTTTGATGCGATACCGTATACCCTTAAACTCACTTCGCGGTAGCCACCAAACTCACAGAACCCACCCACTCTCACGGCTGAAATCCCATGCCTCCCCTTTTATTCTATAAACCACTAACTAACAAAGGGAAAAAGATTTAGAAAACTTACCGAAAAACAACCATGTCGCCGGATAACCTTCTTCACGATTTCTCTTCTCTCTCTGCGTCCCTCTATATCTCTGTTCCTCTCAAAAAACGCAGCAGATAGAGAAGGAAATGAGTGTTGGAGGTTGCTGTCCTAACATATGTATATATATAAAAAAACCCTAAAACAAAAATTACCAAAACCCCCCACGTTTCATTAGTTATTTAAAAAAACTTTTTATGATTACGAAATGGTCCGAAATAAAATAGTTACGATAAACTATGTGTTAGGAAAATTATAAACGGGCTGTTAAGCTATCCCAATTTACTATTTGTCGCTAAAAGTACACGTCGATACTAAGTATTTAAAAAATATATTTTACGCTAATTGTCACTAAGTACCTCGATCAATATCACTTATCGTTAAATCATAAGTTATGATTTTTAAAATTTGTTGCTAAGGATAGCCGATAAAATTCAAACACGCTGATCGACGCTAAATGTTGCATATGAAAATTGTTGCTTAAAAATAAATTAATTGGCTAAGCATTATCAAGTTTTGGGGTGTTACATTATCTTCTACTTATAAAAATTTCGTCCTTGAAATTTCACTTACTTATGATACCGAAACACTACGCTTTCACTAGGTAACTCCCAAACAAAGGTATCATCGAATCTTACACATAACCTCCAAAATATGAGTCAGGAACATCAATAGCAGTTTCGAACATTTCACTATGCTATATGATTTCGATTAAATTCTAGTGTTTCATAATCCAACCAATCGGATATCATTACTCAACCTCGAAATATTTAGCCAGTTCCTATAAGCACTCCCATATCAATGCCTCAAATCAAATGATGTACCCGCTACGCTTTCACTGCCCACTATGATATCTAGCCACTATTTTGGTTCAATTAAGGTATTAAAGTTTTTGTTAACGCTCTTGTCAAAACATTAACTAACAAAGAAAAAAAGATTTAGAAAACTTACCGGAAAACAATCCTATCGCCGGAAAACCTTCTTCAAGATATCTCCTCTCTCTGTGCGTCCCTCTATATTTCTGTTCCACTCCCAAAACGTAGGAGACGAAGAAGGAAATGGGTGTTGGAGGCTGCTCTCCTAACATGTGTGTATATAAAAAAAAACAACCCTAAAAGAAAAATTACTAACCCCCCCTCACGTTTCATTAGTTATTTAAAAAATGTAGCAAAAACTTTTTATTATTACGAGATGGTCCGAAATATCGCTAAAAGTACACGTCGATACTAAGTATTTAAAAAATACAGTTTACGCTAATTGTCACTAAGTACCTCGATCAATATCAGTAATCGTTAAATCAAAATTTCTGATTTCAAAAATTTATCGTTAAGTATCGCCAATAAAAAGTCAGTCTCGCTGATCGACGCTAAATGTTGCATATGAAAATCGTTGCTTAAAAATAAATTAATCAGCTAAGCATTATCAAGTTTTGGGGTGTTACATTCTTCCCACTTATAAAAATTTCGTCCTCGAAATTTCACTTGTGATATCGAAACACTACGCTCTAACTTGGTAACTCCCAAACAAAGGTATCACCGAATCCTACACATAACCTCCAAAGTATGAGTCGAGAACATCAATAGCAGTTTCGAACATTTCACTATACTACGTGATTTCGATTAAATCCTATGGTTTCATAATCCAACCAACCGGATATCATTACTCAACCTCGAAATATTTTGCCAATTCCTATAAGCAGTCACACATCAATGCCTCAAATCAAATGATGTACCCGTTACGCTTTCACTGCCTACTCGGATATCTAGCCACTATTATGGTTCAATTAAGGTATTAAAGTTTTTGCTAACGCTCTGGTCAAAACATAGGCTTTCCCCTCGCTTGCTTCTAAAGTCTACAGAATCAGATAACTTGTGCTCGATCATTTGTTCACCTAGGTTCGAGTCTACAGAATCGTAATAACCTATGCTCTGATACCAACCGTAACATCTCGAAATTTCCGGAACGTTAACACTCACTCGAATCATTCACATACAAACGAAATTATCCTCATAACCCAATGAACAACCATTATCAGAGCAAATAAAACTTTAAATAAATGTAATACTTTCAGTGTACAATCGTACTTGGAGACTAAATTTGAACCAGAATAATAAACTAGTAAGGTTCACCCACGCAGGGGTTCTAAAAGCCAATACGACATCTAAATACTATTACTCACGCTCTCTAAACCCAATCCTGAGCAATCTACCGGTGAACATTACCTTCCGAATGCTTTCTCCGCTCCCATTCATTAACTTATATTTGAAAATAAGGCGACTGGAGCTAAATTAAGAGTTTATGGTACCAAAGTGGATATAGGAGAGAAGGTATTTTTTATGATTTAAATCGTACTGCATCTTTCTTAGCCTGTTGAGATGACCAAAACTAAGCTACCTGGTCCCTCCTTACTTTCTCTTAACATACTTCTCTCAAATTCTTTTCCTCTTAATAAGGTTTGTACCCTTCTTCTTACTGTCTGCCGGTCCTGCTTACAACGCTCATGACTATTTGTATGTTATGTTTTTAGGTTGAGATAAATCCGTATGATGGAAATAAAACGCAGAGTAGCTCTTCTCCTTGTCCAACACACAACACATTGTTTTTTCCTACATGGACTACACATCACTGCACTACTTACGGCAACCTTGAACCCACAACATTTCCTTGATTTTGATGCGATACCGTATACCCTTAAACTCACTTCGCGGTAGCCACCAAACTCACAGAACCCACCCACTCTCACGGCTGAAATCCCATGCCTCCCCTTTTATTCTATAAACCACTAACTAACAAAGGGAAAAAGATTTAGAAAACTTACCGAAAAACAACCATGTCGCCGGATAACCTTCTTCACGATTTCTCTTCTCTCTCTGCGTCCCTCTATATCTCTGTTCCTCTCAAAAAACGCAGCAGATAGAGAAGGAAATGAGTGTTGGAGGTTGCTGTCCTAACATATGTATATATATAAAAAAAACCCTAAAACAAAAATTACCAAAACCCCCCACGTTTCATTAGTTATTTAAAAAATGTACCCAAAACTTTTTATAATTACGAAATGGTCCGAAATAAAATAGTTACGATAAACTATGTGTTAGGAAAATTATTAACGGGCTGTTAAGCTATCACAATTTACTATTTGTCGCTAAAAGTACACGTCGATACTAAGTATTTAAAAAATATATTTTACGCTAATTGTCACTAAGTACCTCGATCAATATCACTTATCGTTAAATCATAAGTTATGATTTTTAAAATTTGTTGCTAAGGATAGCCGATAAAATTCAAACACGCTGATCGACGCTAAATGTTGCATATGAAAATTGTTGCTTAAAAATAAATTAATTGGCTAAGCATTATCAAGTTTTGGGGTGTTACATTATCTTCTACTTATAAAAATTTCGTCCTTGAAATTTCACTTACTTATGATACCGAAACACTACGCTTTCACTAGGTAACTCCCAAACAAAGGTATCATCGAATCTTACACATAACCTCCAAAATATGAGTCAGGAACATCAATAGCAGTTTCGAACATTTCACTATGCTATATGATTTCGATTAAATTCTAGTGTTTCATAATCCAACCAATCGGATATCATTACTCAACCTCGAAATATTTAGCCAGTTCCTATAAGCACTCCCATATCAATGCCTCAAATCAAATGATGTACCCGCTACGCTTTCACTGCCTACTATGATATCTAGCCACTATTTTGGTTCAATTAAGGTATTAAAGTTTTTGTTAACGCTCTTGTCAAAACATTAACTAACAAAGAAAAAAAGATTTAGAAAACTTACCGGAAAACAATCCTATCGCCGGAAAACCTTCTTCAAGATATCTCCTCTCTCTGTGCGTCCCTCTATATTTCTGTTCCACTCCCAAAACGTAGGAGACGAAGAAGGAAATGGGTGTTGGAGGCTGCTCTCCTAACATGTGTGTATATAAAAAAAACAACCCTAAAAGAAAAATTACTAACCCCCCCTCACGTTTCATTAGTTATTTAAAAAATGTAGCAAAAACTTTTTATTATTACGAGATGGTCCGAAATATCGCTAAAAGTACACGTCGATACTAAGTATTTAAAAAATACAGTTTACGCTAATTGTCACTAAGTACCTCGATCAATATCAGTAATCGTTAAATCAAAATTTCTGATTTCAAAAATTTATCGTTAAGTATCGCCAATAAAAAGTCAGTCTCGCTGATCGACGCTAAATGTTGCATATGAAAATCGTTGCTTAAAAATAAATTAATCAGCTAAGCATTATCAAGTTTTGGGGTGTTACATTCTTCCCACTTATAAAAATTTCGTCCTCGAAATTTCACTTGTGATATCGAAACACTACGCTCTAACTTGGTAACTCCCAAACAAAGGTATCACCGAATCCTACACATAACCTCCAAAGTATGAGTCGAGAACATCAATAGCAGTTTCGAACATTTCACTATACTATTGATTTCGATTAAATCCTATGGTTTCATAATCCAACCAACCGGATATCATTACTCAACCTCGAAATATTTTGCCAATTCCTATAAGCAGTCACACATCAATGCCTCAAATCAAATGATGTACCCGTTACGCTTTCACTGCCTACTCGGATATCTAGCCACTATTATGGTTCAATTAAGGTATTAAAGTTTTTGCTAACGCTCTGGTCAAAACATAGGCTTTCCCCTCGCTTGCTTCTAAAGTCTACAGAATCAGATAACTTGTGCTCGATCATTTGTTCACCTAGGTTCGAGTCTACAGAATCGTAATAACCTATGCTCTGATACCAACCGTAACATCTCGAAATTTCCGGAACGTTAACACTCACTCGAATCATTCACATACAAACGAAATTATCCTCATAACCCAATGAACAACCATTATCAGAGCAAATAAAACTTTAAATAAATGTAATACTTTCAGTGTACAATCGTACTTGGAGACTAAATTTGAACCAGAATAATAAACTAGTAAGGTTCACCCACGCAGGGGTTCTAAAAGCCAATACGACATCTAAATACTATTACTCACGCTCTCTAAACCCAATCCTGAGCAATCTACCGGTGAACATTACCTTCCGAATGCTTTCTCCGCTCCCATTCATTAACTTATATTTGAAAATAAGGCGACTGGAGCTAAATTAAGAGTTTATGGTACCAAAGTGGATATAGGAGAGAAGGTATTTTTTATGATTTAAATCGTACTGCATCTTTCTTAGCCTGTTGAGATGACCAGAACTAAGCTACCTGGTCCCTCCTTACTTTCTCTTAACATACTTCTCTCAAATTCTTTTCCTCTTAATAAGGTTTGTACCCTTCTTCTTACTGTCTGCCGGTCCTGCTTACAACGCTCATGACTATTTGTATGTTATGTTTTTAGGTTGAGATAAATCCGTATGATGGAAATAAAACGCAGAGTAGCTCTTCTCCTTGTCCAACACACAACACATTGTTTTTTCCTACATGGACTACACATCACTGCACTACTTACGGCAACCTTGAACCCACAACATTTCCTTGATTTTGATGCGATACCGTATACCCTTAAACTCACTTCGCGGTAGCCACCAAACTCACAGAACCCACCCACTCTCACGGCTGAAATCCCATGCCTCCCCTTTTATTCTATAAACCACTAACTAACAAAGGGAAAAAGATTTAGAAAACTTACCGAAAAACAACCATGTCGCCGGATAACCTTCTTCACGATTTCTCTTCTCTCTCTGCGTCCCTCTATATCTCTGTTCCTCTCAAAAAACGCAGCAGATAGAGAAGGAAATGAGTGTTGGAGGTTGCTGTCCTAACATATGTATATATATAAAAAAAACCTAAAACAAAAATTACCAAAACCCCCCACGTTTCATTAGTTATTTAAAAAATGTACCCAAAACTTTTTATAATTACGAAATGGTCCGAAATAAAATAGTTACGATAAACTATGTGTTAGGAAAATTATTAACGGGTTGTTAAGCTATCCCAATTTACTATTTGTCGCTAAAAGTACACGTCGATACTAAGTATTTAAAAAATATATTTTACGCTAATTGTCACTAAGTACCTCGATCAATATCACTTATCGTTAAATCATAAGTTATGATTTTTAAAATTTGTTGCTAAGGATAGCCGATAAAATTCAAACACGCTGATCGACGCTAAATGTTGCATATGAAAATTGTTGCTTAAAAATAAATTAATTGGCTAAGCATTATCAAGTTTTGGGGTGTTACATTATCTTCTACTTATAAAAATTTCGTCCTTGAAATTTCACTTACTTATGATACCGAAACACTACGCTTTCACTAGGTAACTCCCAAACAAAGGTATCATCGAATCTTACACATAACCTCCAAAATATGAGTC
Organism: Escallonia rubra; assembly: GCA_033065855.1. NCBI lineage: Eukaryota > Viridiplantae > Streptophyta > Magnoliopsida > Escalloniales > Escalloniaceae > Escallonia > Escallonia rubra. The sequence continues at coordinate 9,593 of JAVXUO010002161.1, read as the reverse complement.
AGGAACATCAATAGCAGTTTCGAACATTTCACTATGCTATATGATTTCGATTAAATTCTAGTGTTTCATAATCCAACCAATCGGATATCATTACTCAACCTCGAAATATTTAGCCAGTTCCTATAAGCACTCCCATATCAATGCCTCAAATCAAATGATGTACCCGCTACGCTTTCACTGCCCACTATGATATCTAGCCACTATTTTGGTTCAATTAAGGTATTAAAGTTTTTGTTAACGCTCTTGTCAAAACATTAACTAACAAAGAAAAAAAGATTTAGAAAACTTACCGGAAAACAATCCTATCGCCGGAAAACCTTCTTCAAGATATCTCCTCTCTCTGTGCGTCCCTCTATATTTCTGTTCCACTCCCAAAACGTAGGAGACGAAGAAGGAAATGGGTGTTGGAGGCTGCTCTCCTAACATGTGTGTATATAAAAAAAACAAACATAAAAAAAAAATGACTAACCCCCCCTCACGTTTCATTAGTTATTTAAAAAATGTAGCAAAAACTTTTTATTATTACGAGATGGTCCGAAATATCGCTAAAAGTACACGTCGATACTAAGTATTTAAAAAATATAGTTTACGCTAATTGTCACTAAGTACCTCGATCAATATCAGTAATCGTTAAATCAAAATTTCTGATTTCAAAAATTTATCGTTAAGTATCGCCAATAAAAAGTCAGTCTCGCTGATCGACGCTAAATGTTGCATATGAAAATCGTTGCTTAAAAATAAATTAATCAGCTAAGCATTATCAAGTTTTGGGGTGTTACATTCTTCCCACTTATAAAAATTTCGTCCTCGAAATTTCACTTGTGATATCGAAACACTACGCTCTAACTTGGTAACTCCCAAACAAAGGTATCACCGAATCCTACACATAACCTCCAAAGTATGAGTCGAGAACATCAATAGCAGTTTCGAACATTTCACTATACTACTTGATTTTGATTAAATCCTATGGTTTCATAATCCAACCAACCGGATATCATTACTCAACCTCGAAATATTTTGCCAATTCCTATAAGCAGTCACACATCAATGCCTCAAATCAAATGATGTACCCGTTACGCTTTCACTGCCTACTCGGATATCTAGCCACTATTATGGTTCAATTAAGGTATTAAAGTTTTTGCTAACGCTCTGGTCAAAACATAGGCTTTCCCCTCGCTTGCTTCTAAAGTCTACAGAATCAGATAACTTGTGCTCGATCATTTGTTCACCTAGGTTCGAGTCTACAGAATCGTAATAACCTATGCTCTGATACCAACCGTAACATCTCGAAATTTCCGGAACGTTAACACTCACTCGAATCATTCACATACAAACGAAATTATCCTCATAACCCAATGAACAACCATTATCAGAGCAAATAAAACTTTAAATAAATGTAATACTTTCAGTGTACAATCGTACTTGGAGACTAAATTTGAACCAGAATAATAAACTAGTAAGGTTCACCCACGCAGGGGTTCTAAAAGCCAATACGACATCTAAATACTATTACTCACGCTCTCTAAACCCAATCCTGAGCAATCTACCGGTGAACATTACCTTCCGAATGCTTTCTCCGCTCCCATTCATTAACTTATATTTGAAAATAAGGCGACTGGAGCTAAATTAAGAGTTTATGGTACCAAAGTGGATATAGGAGAGAAGGTATTTTTTATGATTTAAATCGTACTGCATCTTTCTTAGCCTGTTGAGATGACCAGAACTAAGCTACCTGGTCCCTCCTTACTTTCTCTTAACATACTTCTCTCAAATTCTTTTCCTCTTAATAAGGTTTGTACCCTTCTTCTTACTGTCTGCCGGTCCTGCTTACAACGCTCATGACTATTTGTATGTTATGTTTTTAGGTTGAGATAAATCCGTATGATGGAAATAAAACGCAGAGTAGCTCTTCTCCTTGTCCAACACACAACACATTGTTTTTTCCTACATGGACTACACATCACTGCACTACTTACGGCAACCTTGAACCCACAACATTTCCTTGATTTTGATGCGATACCGTATACCCTTAAACTCACTTCGCGGTAGCCACCAAACTCACAGAACCCACCCACTCTCACGGCTGAAATCCCATGCCTCCCCTTTTATTCTATAAACCACTAACTAACAAAGGGAAAAAGATTTAGAAAACTTACCGAAAAACAACCATGTCGCCGGATAACCTTCTTCACGATTTCTCTTCTCTCTCTGCGTCCCTCTATATCTCTGTTCCTCTCAAAAAACGCAGCAGATAGAGAAGGAAATGAGTGTTGGAGGTTGCTGTCCTAACATATGTATATATATAAAAAAACCCTAAAACAAAAATTACCAAAACCCCCCACGTTTCATTAGTTATTTAAAAAAATGTACCCAAAACTTTTTATAATTACGAAATGGTCCGAAATAAAATAGTTACGATAAACTATGTGTTAGGAAAATTATAAACGGGCTGTTAAGCTATCCCAATTTACTATTTGTCGCTAAAAGTACACGTCGATACTAAGTATTTAAAAAATATATTTTACGCTAATTGTCACTAAGTACCTCGATCAATATCACTTATCGTTAAATCATAAGTTATGATTTTTAAAATTTGTTGCTAAGGATAGCCGATAAAATTCAAACACGCTGATCGACGCTAAATGTTGCATATGAAAATTGTTGCTTAAAAATAAATTAATTGGCTAAGCATTATCAAGTTTTGGGGTGTTACATTATCTTCTACTTATAAAAATTTCGTCCTTGAAATTTCACTTACTTATGATACCGAAACACTACGCTTTCACTAGGTAACTCCCAAACAAAGGTATCATCGAATCTTACACATAACCTCCAAAATATGAGTCAGGAACATCAATAGCAGTTTCGAACATTTCACTATGCTATATGATTTCGATTAAATTCTAGTGTTTCATAATCCAACCAATCGGATATCATTACTCAACCTCGAAATATTTAGCCAGTTCCTATAAGCACTCCCATATCAATGCCTCAAATCAAATGATGTACCCGCTACGCTTTCACTGCCTACTATGATATCTAGCCACTATTTTGGTTCAATTAAGGTATTAAAGTTTTTGTTAACGCTCTTGTCAAAACATTAACTAACAAAGAAAAAAAGATTTAGAAAACTTACCGGAAAACAATCCTATCGCCGGAAAACCTTCTTCAAGATATCTCCTCTCTCTGTGCGTCCCTCTATATTTCTGTTCCACTCCCAAAACGTAGGAGACGAAGAAGGAAATGGGTGTTGGAGGCTGCTCTCCTAACATGTGTGTATATAAAAAAAACAACCCTAAAAGAAAAATTACTAACCCCCCCTCACGTTTCATTAGTTATTTAAAAAATGTAGCAAAAACTTTTTATTATTACGAGATGGTCCGAAATATCGCTAAAAGTACACGTCGATACTAAGTATTTAAAAAATACAGTTTACGCTAATTGTCACTAAGTACCTCGATCAATATCAGTAATCGTTAAATCAAAATTTCTGATTTCAAAAATTTATCGTTAAGTATCGCCAATAAAAAGTCAGTCTCGCTGATCGACGCTAAATGTTGCATATGAAAATCGTTGCTTAAAAATAAATTAATCAGCTAAGCATTATCAAGTTTTGGGGTGTTACATTCTTCCCACTTATAAAAATTTCGTCCTCGAAATTTCACTTGTGATATCGAAACACTACGCTCTAACTTGGTAACTCCCAAACAAAGGTATCACCGAATCCTACACATAACCTCCAAAGTATGAGTCGAGAACATCAATAGCAGTTTCGAACATTTCACTATACTACATGATTTCGATTAAATCCTATGGTTTCATAATCCAACCAACCGGATATCATTACTCAACCTCGAAATATTTTGCCAATTCCTATAAGCAGTCACACATCAATGCCTCAAATCAAATGATGTACCCGTTACGCTTTCACTGCCTACTCGGATATCTAGCCACTATTATGGTTCAATTAAGGTATTAAAGTTTTTGCTAACGCTCTGGTCAAAACATAGGCTTTCCCCTCGCTTGCTTCTAAAGTCTACAGAATCAGATAACTTGTGCTCGATCATTTGTTCACCTAGGTTCGAGTCTACAGAATCGTAATAACCTATGCTCTGATACCAACCGTAACATCTCGAAATTTCCGGAACGTTAACACTCACTCGAATCATTCACATACAAACGAAATTATCCTCATAACCCAATGAACAACCATTATCAGAGCAAATAAAACTTTAAATAAATGTAATACTTTCAGTGTACAATCGTACTTGGAGACTAAATTTGAACCAGAATAATAAACTAGTAAGGTTCACCCACGCAGGGGTTCTAAAAGCCAATACGACATCTAAATACTATTACTCACGCTCTCTAAACCCAATCCTGAGCAATCTACCGGTGAACATTACCTTCCGAATGCTTTCTCCGCTCCCATTCATTAACTTATATTTGAAAATAAGGCGACTGGAGCTAAATTAAGAGTTTATGGTACCAAAGTGGATATAGGAGAGAAGGTATTTTTTATGATTTAAATCGTACTGCATCTTTCTTAGCCTGTTGAGATGACCAGAACTAAGCTACTTCTCTCAAATTCTTTTCCTCTTAATAAGGTTTGTACCCTTCTTCTTACTGTCTGCCGGTCCTGCTTACAACGCTCATGACTATTTGTATGTTATGTTTTTAGGTTGAGATAAATCCGTATGATGGAAATAAAACGCAGAGTAGCTCTTCTCCTTGTCCAACACACAACACATTGTTTTTTCCTACATGGACTACACATCACTGCACTACTTACGGCAACCTTGAACCCACAACATTTCCTTGATTTTGATGCGATACCGTATACCCTTAAACTCACTTCGCGGTAGCCACCAAACTCACAGAACCCACCCACTCTCACGGCTGAAATCCCATGCCTCCCCTTTTATTCTATAAACCACTAACTAACAAAGGGAAAAAGATTTAGAAAACTTACCGAAAAACAACCATGTCGCCGGATAACCTTCTTCACGATTTCTCTTCTCTCTCTGCGTCCCTCTATATCTCTGTTCCTCTCAAAAAACGCAGCAGATAGAGAAGGAAATGAGTGTTGGAGGTTGCTGTCCTAACATATGTATATATATAAAAAAACCCTAAAACAAAAATTACCAAAACCCCCCACGTTTCATTAGTTATTTAAAAAAAAAAACTTTTTATGATTACGAAATGGTCCGAAATAAAATAGTTACGATAAACTATGTGTTAGGAAAATTATAAACGGGCTGTTAAGCTATCCCAATTTACTATTTGTCGCTAAAAGTACACGTCGATACTAAGTATTTAAAAAATATATTTTACGCTAATTGTCACTAAGTACCTCGATCAATATCACTTATCGTTAAATCATAAGTTATGATTTTTAAAATTTGTTGCTAAGGATAGCCGATAAAATTCAAACACGCTGATCGACGCTAAATGTTGCATATGAAAATTGTTGCTTAAAAATAAATTAATTGGCTAAGCATTATCAAGTTTTGGGGTGTTACATTATCTTCTACTTATAAAAATTTCGTCCTTGAAATTTCACTTACTTATGATACCGAAACACTACGCTTTCACTAGGTAACTCCCAAACAAAGGTATCATCGAATCTTACACATAACCTCCAAAATATGAGTCAGGAACATCAATAGCAGTTTCGAACATTTCACTATGCTATATGATTTCGATTAAATTCTAGTGTTTCATAATCCAACCAATCGGATATCATTACTCAACCTCGAAATATTTAGCCAGTTCCTATAAGCACTCCCATATCAATGCCTCAAATCAAATGATGTACCCGCTACGCTTTCACTGCCTACTATGATATCTAGCCACTATTTTGGTTCAATTAAGGTATTAAAGTTTTTGTTAACGCTCTTGTCAAAACATTAACTAACAAAGAAAAAAAGATTTAGAAAACTTACCGGAAAACAATCCTATCGCCGGAAAACCTTCTTCAAGATATCTCCTCTCTCTGTGCGTCCCTCTATATTTCTGTTCCACTCCCAAAACGTAGGAGACGAAGAAGGAAATGGGTGTTGGAGGCTGCTCTCCTAACATGTGTGTATATAAAAAAAACAACCCTAAAAGAAAAATTACTAACCCCCCCTCACGTTTCATTAGTTATTTAAAAAATGTAGCAAAAACTTTTTATTATTACGAGATGGTCCGAAATATCGCTAAAAGTACACGTCGATACTAAGTATTTAAAAAATACAGTTTACGCTAATTGTCACTAAGTACCTCGATCAATATCAGTAATCGTTAAATCAAAATTTCTGATTTCAAAAATTTATCGTTAAGTATCGCCAATAAAAAGTCAGTCTCGCTGATCGACGCTAAATGTTGCATATGAAAATCGTTGCTTAAAAATAAATTAATCAGCTAAGCATTATCAAGTTTTGGGGTGTTACATTCTTCCCACTTATAAAAATTTCGTCCTCGAAATTTCACTTGTGATATCGAAACACTACGCTCTAACTTGGTAACTCCCAAACAAAGGTATCACCGAATCCTACACATAACCTCCAAAGTATGAGTCGAGAACATCAATAGCAGTTTCGAACATTTCACTATACTACATGATTTCGATTAAATCCTATGGTTTCATAATCCAACCAACCGGATATCATTACTCAACCTCGAAATATTTTGCCAATTCCTATAAGCAGTCACACATCAATGCCTCAAATCAAATGATGTACCCGTTACGCTTTCACTGCCTACTCGGATATCTAGCCACTATTATGGTTCAATTAAGGTATTAAAGTTTTTGCTAACGCTCTGGTCAAAACATAGGCTTTCCCCTCGCTTGCTTCTAAAGTCTACAGAATCAGATAACTTGTGCTCGATCATTTGTTCACCTAGGTTCGAGTCTACAGAATCGTAATAACCTATGCTCTGATACCAACCGTAACATCTCGAAATTTCCGGAACGTTAACACTCACTCGAATCATTCACATACAAACGAAATTATCCTCATAACCCAATGAACAACCATTATCAGAGCAAATAAAACTTTAAATAAATGTAATACTTTCAGTGTACAATCGTACTTGGAGACTAAATTTGAACCAGAATAATAAACTAGTAAGGTTCACCCACGCAGGGGTTCTAAAAGCCAATACGACATCTAAATACTATTACTCACGCTCTCTAAACCCAATCCTGAGCAATCTACCGGTGAACATTACCTTCCAAATGCTTTCTCCGCTCCCATTCATTAACTTATATTTGAAAATAAGGTGACTGGAGCTAAATTAAGAGTTTATGGTACCAAAGTGGATATAGGAGAGAAGGTATTTTTTATGATTTAAATCGTACTGCATATTTCTTAGCCTGTTGAGATGACCAGAACTAAGCTACCTGGTCCCTCCTTACTTTCTCTTAACATACTTCTCTCAAATTTTTTTCCTCTTAATAAGGTTTGTACCCTTCTTCTTACTGTCTGCCGGTCCTGCTTACAACGCTCATGACTATTTGTATGTTATGTTTTTAGGTTGAGATAAATCCGTATGATGGAAATAAAACGCAGAGTAGCTCTTCTCCTTGTCCAACACACAACACATTGTTTTTTCCTACATGGACTACACATCACTGCACTACTTACGGCAACCTTGAACCCACAACAGTTCACTAAGATAATAATTCCTCAATTCAACCAAATAATAGAAATCTGTCAGAGCAACTAATCCATCGACTTAATCATAGTTGAAACATCAAGTCCAAACTAACAATTCTAAATAACAATAACTAACAAAGGGAGGGGTTCTAATGACTAAGAGTGAAATTTAACTTCTCTTTCCCTCGCTCGAATCTATTCCACACCCAATGCGATCTATTGTTAGTTATCACCTGCGGAAAGGAAGTCAAAGGGGAGTGAGCTTTTGAGAGCTCAGTAAGGTCGCTCAAACGAAGAAACTACGAAACAATTACAGATGCAATTCATAGATTTTCAAAAAACAATCATAACTAGTTCCATCAGATATCAATACGATTTTTAGATGCGATACAAACAATCACGAATACAATAACATGAGCAAATGCAAAGCCACACAGGCAGTGCAGGATAATCACTTAGCAAAGCCACAAAGGCGATGCTCATTAACACTTTCCACCGGCTAGTCTATCAAGGCACTAGCCCACACCAATACACCGGCTAGTCCGTCAAGGCACTAGCCCACACCAATACACCGGCTAGTCCATCAAGGTACTAGCCCACACCAATATCTTCCAATATACGCCAACTCCCGCCAAACACACCAATGCACAATCTCATGTCAATATGCAGAATGAAAACAATTCGATCATACAATGATTTAATCGATGCACAACGAGAAATAAACACAGGGCATCGAATATGATTTCCAATAAACGCTTAAGGCTCAAGAAAGGGTATTAAAGGCAAATAACGCATTTTCATAACAAATATAACAGAGTCCAAAGAGAATTCGATAGCAACTTCAAAAAAATATACGATAACAAATCGATGAATTGGGGTTCGGATAGAAATCCCTTACCTCGATCCACGCTATGCAATGTTAATTGACATCGATCCAAAAGTCGATGAATTAACCTAAATTGGCAAATGCATTTATTAGAAAAATAATCTACACTACTATACTATAAACCCTATTATCAACTACCCTAACGGCGCTCACTTCTAACCCCAGAATGACGCAACTCAAAACGGTTCCCGCACACGGCCAACCTAGCCGAAAACACTGTACGCTCTCTAACGCGTAATGATATCCCGAGATTCATAATAAATTACAATAAAACACTTTCGTAGCTTAAAACATTGCAGAGGGTCAAAATATGAATTTTTCTAATTAAAAATAATTTCTTTAAATACACTAAAAACTCATAAATTGTCCAAAATTTCACTTGTGAAAATCAAGTCCCATAATTTTTGTAACAGCTTTAAAATATGTATAAAAATTTAAAAAATATAAATCACAAATTAAAAGACATTAAAACTAATTTTCAAATATTCGTTTTGCTAAAAATAATGTGATATGGAAACCATAGCAAATCAACCCCAAAAATCATCAAACTTTTACCGAGTCTTTATCATACTATAAAAACATTAGGATAATTTTTTCCTGAACATTTTCTCGGTTTAAAGGCTCCAAACAAATTTCCAAATCTGAAAATTTCAGAAAATACTTAAAAAATTCATACAATCGCAGAAAATTATAAAACTTTGCCAAGAATTCTAATATGGTCTAACATATTATACTGTAAATTTTCATGGGCTAACGATACTTGCACACTATCCCATGAGCGTGACGTACCTAATGCTAATTCGTGTACACATGTGCAAGCATACCCATTTCATCTTATTCTATGTCCACTACCCAAAACACAGTAAGCCAAGTTCCATCCTCACACAGACTTTCTTTGCTCCTCATTATCATCTCATAACCACCACTTCCTCACACATGAAACACCACTTGAAAACTAGAAAGATGGATAAGCCCCTTTGTACACAGAAAAAATACATACGCCAAATTAGCCTTAAAAACCTTTTCTGGAGAATTTCTTATTCCTCAAAAGCATTTCTATTCCT